>CM052811.1:86768697-86793292 GCA_028533885.1 Nasua narica | reverse complement strand
TGCCACCCAGTTAATGCAGACCTGTGCTAGGCAGTAAGCTCTTGTCTCCGAGCCCAATGCCATCCTTCCATTGCCCTGCTCTGTGATGCTGGAGCTGGGACTGTGACGCTCCATATCCCATCAGCTGGCTTTCTGTTAGGTTCTATCAACACAGGCAATAGGAGGAAATTGGCAGGCAGGGGAAGAGGAGAAAAGACCAGCTCCTTCCATTTTCACTCCTCATGACTGTCAGTGGAGCGCCTGCCATAACTTCACCCTCGCAGCAGCAGTAGTCGGCCTCAGCTTCTATTTTCTGGTTTCTGGTACTCCCAGGATAAGTTCTGTTGCACCCCTCAGAGGTGCCAGCTTGAGGAAGAGAGCTCTACAGAAACCCTCCTCCAGCCGGTGCATTTCAGAACACCTCTCCTCAGAGGCCAAGGCCTAAGTTTTATGGGGGTATTTTCTTTGAGCTCCTAGCATCTGAGAAACCTAATCTCTTCTTTCATGTGTTCTCCATTCATAGGATAGCTGTTAGCTTATGATTTTCTTTTTGCCTTTGGAGCCCTCCAATAGCTGTACAATTGATTCATGTTAAATTTTCTCAGCTGAAATAACTACTAAGAAGGCTTGCTTCCTGACTAGACCCTAGACAACTCAAAGCAAGACAAGAAGGGTGGCCTGTGGTGAACTAAAAGGAGGAATAAACAGAAAAAATATAGTACAGAGAATAAAATGAAGTTTGGGTATATTTTATGAATAAGTTGGAGGTGTTTGATTTCTTTTTAATACATTAGGCATCTCATAAATTATATCAACAAAATGCAAACTTCTTTGAGGACAAAGGCTGGGTCTTATACTAGCACAATGTTGAGAACTATTACTTATTCTGTCACTACACTTTTATTTGAGTATTGTACACATTACATAAAATGTTTAATTTTTGGTCCACACTATAACCTGTAAACCTATAAACTTCTTTATAACCATAAAAAAGTAGGTATTATTCCCATTTTAAACACATGCACACACACATGTAAAAAGAAAATAAAGCCCAACGTCATGCAGCTAATAAGTGACTAAGCGAAAATTTCAGCCTATGTCTTTAGAATTAATGCCTCATTCTCCATGAGACCAGACTGCTTTCATTCATGTACCATCATATTCTTTGCCCACAAACAAGATAGAACCCTGTACAAAATAGATGTTCAATAAATGTTTGTTGAGTACATGAATGAATGCTTTTATCACAATTAAAATAACTTTGATTTGGTATCTTTATGATGCTTGTGTTCATAAATAAACCTGGTAAGATTTCTGTTTTAAGGGAACATAGTTTTGTGGCTACAAGTCAGTGATCACACCATTCTAATAAATAAGGGGCCCATCAGCTGACTAGGATAACAATGAGTAGGAAAAAGAAACCGAATCAATTTAGTAAATGGAATTTCCAGTATAGTAATAAATCTAAGATGTTAAGCTAACTAGAATATGGGAATACCAGTGTTTGAGGTGACAATCCATGTTCTCATTGCATGCTGGGTAATCAAAGTGTATTGAGGTGCAGGTGCTTTGCCCTAATGACTCCACAGAGCTGTGATATTAGTTCAGAAAATCTGCTTTATGTGACTGATTCTTTCTCTTGATAGAAAAGCTTCACTTCTGAATGAGAGGGTTTTGGCACATCACCAAATGATCACTCATACCCAGATAAACAGCTTAATCTTTGAAGGTTATTCCTAACCAGTATTCAGCCCAAAATAATGAGCACAATTGAAATCTTAAGAACAGAAATAACCTGATACTGGCACTGGAGTGTAGGGGTAACATTTATTATGATCAAGTAGGAAAAGTAAATGTATGTAGGAGATAAATAACATGTTCTGCCTTAAAGTATGAGGGTGTATCTACAACTGGTACAGAGCAATTCTGTGCTAATTCAGTAGTCTTATATCCACAATTAATACAAAACAGTTCAGTGCTAATCTAATATTCTCCTGGATTATATGCAGAGGGAAAAAGTGACTGCCGTCCTATAATAAAAAATTCCCCAAATTAAATTCTGAAGTATATGACACACGATATGATACAAACTTTATGATGCATTTGCCCCAGGGAAAAAACCCCTCAAGAGTGATAAAGTAGAAATAATAATTCTAAACATTATTTAAATGTAGGATAAAGAAATATTCTTAATGTTGGGGAGAAGAAGGATTTTTTCTTCGGAATAGCAAAAGATTTTGCAAAAATTTTAATGATATTAACAGAGTACCATAAATTGATTACCATTAAGATTTCAACATTAGAGTATATTTTAATTTGAAATATGTACCAACTAAAAGATAAATATAAATGCATTTTTAAATGAACAAGATATGAATTAAATGATATTTATATGTTATATCCTTTTGGAAGCTTTGTAATATATCAACTTTAGTTTATAGTCATATGTACATATTAACAATACATAGTATACTGAGTTTATGAGTGCTAAAGAGGGTTTGGTGGGATCCGAAGGGAAGGTGGAAATAGCTGATGAGTTTCAAAAGTCTTTGATTCATGTCCCAGCTTGTTATTTCATAATATTCAAAGATTTACAGTCATTTTGTCAATTACTTCATGTTCATTACATAAAGAAACCAAGGCACAGAGAGAGTTTATATATCCAGGCAAGACTATAGCAAAACTAGGGGCAACAACCAGTTTCCCTGATAGCAGCATTTGTGTTTGTATCCCCCTATCCAATTCTGGATCTTAGGTTTGTTCAACTAGAAAACTGAAATAATGACTCCTCTGTAAATTTCCCATCTTTTATAAGCCTCCAAAGGTGATGTGCTCATGAAAGCACTTCCCAAGCCAAGAAGCACTCTACAGACATAGGGATTGTTGAAGCATAGATGTCATACATTTCTTTAATCTTGCATTACATACCCAGGCGCAAATTTTAAGCCCAAATATTTGCATGCATAATTCAATGTACCGTATTTAAAGAGAAATGCCTTCTCTCATTTATTAAATTGACTTATTTATACAATGTAGAACTAATTAGGTTTTAACATACTCTGGGCAAAAGAAAAAAAATGCATTATAAACCATATCTGAAGTTTTACAGAGATATTTTCCAAAAGGGAAAACACTGTCTGCACAGACATGGTTAATGCCTTGCCTCATAGCCCCTTGGATCAGCTGAGTAAACCTGCAGCTGAGCATACTTCCTGGTTGCTGACAATTTCCCGCCTCCAACACTTAGGTCTCTCTCTCCACCTTTCTCAGGCCCTCCCAGAGCTCACAGGGAAGTGTAACCTGGAAATCAAATGAAGAAATGCACAGAGGAAACTTAACACCCCTGCCTGGAGGCAACTCTCAACCAGTGTGGAGGGGCCGGGAGTGGGGGTCGGGTGGTAGAAGCGTTATTTTGAGTGTCTGTTTCTAAACTTCACTTGCAAATTCATTCTAGAAACGGAAATGATCTCTGCAAAACTCTGAGGGGTAATTAGTTAACTGTGGCTGCTTTAAATTTGGGTCTTCGGGGTCTACTTTTAATTATGTGAGCAAGGTAAAGTGATGAATAACGCAAATATATAAATACATGCAACACTGACTATTACAATTTTGTCTGGCCTACCCTATTTACAAAAATTTAATGAATCCCTTAAGTGCTACAAAGCAACCTGTCTCTGCCTTGGTGAAGGTTACTTGACCAGTCCTACTGAGTGAAATGGTGTTACTTTCTCAAACAGAACAACTTCAGTTGTGGCCCCTAAAGCCAGCTTGGTTATAATCTCTTTAATGAGAATACTCTAAAATGTTACATATGATCCTTCTCAGCAACTCCTTCCAATGTATATCTACTCTGAAAACACACTACCTGTATCCTGAGCTTTGGAATGGCCTTTGGCCCAAAGCATTAAAATCTGACAAGGGTGGAGAAAAGTTTGCTTTTTATGAACCAAATTATCACTGGATATGTATTGAGCACATTGATAGCCATAGCATATTTGCAGTCTTGAAAATCAGTAAAATATTTTTACGTGCAGTTTTTACTTCTACACAAATTAGTGTACATGTAAAATATGTACTTAAAAAGAAAAATAGTTGCCTATTGAAATAAAGGAGAAAATGCTGGCTTTTTCAATTTACATATTTGACATGCTGCTTAGGTTTGTTTAAATATATGTGAAAGTGGATAAAAAACACATTTAGCATCCTTAGTGATCACTGAAATATTCTATTTTCTTCAATAAAAAATGCGGTCTGTTTCATCTTTATATATTTTCTTTTTAATTTCAAAATCACTTTTTTTCTTTTCTAATTTTGAGTTAATTTTTATATCTCATCATCTTATTTATGCAATGTCAGAAAGGCAAATACAGCTATATTTTTTTACAGCTATATTTCTAATGGAAATGAGGTTGGATGCTTTATAAATTTGTATTAGAATTTGCGATGCGTGATTAATCTGCAAGGTAAAGTGATATTCTTCCAGAGGTCATGTTTTTGGTCTTTTGGAGCTGTGTGTTCTGGATTCAAGGAGAGGCTGCAAAATGATATGATTTCTTTCTCTTTTAGCCCTGAGAACACCTATATTTAATCAGTGTAAACTACTTTTATTATAATTTAGGCATATCATAGACATATGGCAAAATTTAATTGCACTTAATTTTTTTTTCTCTTTTTTTTCTGAGTAATTATATAAGAGACCTTAATGGCATATAGTTTTTGATACAAGCCTCAATTTTTAATGGATGAATGGAAACAGTTTTGTCCAGATTTTAAAACAGCAGCATCTTTAATTTAAAAAATAAAAATAGCAGGGATACATTAAAAAAATAACACTGATTTTTTAATACAGAAAATATAAGAAGAAAATGAGAATAGCCCACTATTTCACCACTCAGAGAAACCCTACTAATACATTTTCTTTTTAAATCAAACAGTACTTAAAAGTAGATAATCAGAATCCTCTCTTTCCTAACAGTCCTTCTTTATAAAGAAAACCACTATTAAAAATAATTTTAAGTACTTATCCTCAGGTGTTGCAGCCAGTTACCCTCACGCTTATCCATTCACCCACCTATCCATCTACCTAAAGGGAGGGATAATATTATGCTATGCAATCTAGCCCAACCCTTGGTGTTTAATATACCTTGGAACATTTTCCACATTGGTACAAGTTTGCCTTATTTTTTTTTTTATAGATTGCATAATAATTACAGATTGCATAGTATTTCGATATTTAGAGAATATATACTTTTTGATTCTTGGATTTGACTGTCCAAGAATGGGCTAGACCAAACTTAAGGAAAACCCTTTCGAGGTAAATATTTTATAGAGTGGAAAAGCCAAGTTATAGTAAAGAGATCTCATAAACTTGCTCTGTTGCTCCCTCCCAACTACCTGCATTTATGTGGTCCACAAATGACTCTGCAGCATTTCTTTAGCAGATATTTAGAAAATGGTATTATCTGAGAAGGACCAGCCTCTAAATCCTCTCAAACCACAATAAAGAGTAATAATTTTGTTCTCCCATAAACCATGCTTTAGAAAAAAAGAAAAAGAGAGTCAGTCCCCTTGAGGTTTTCCGAACAGGGCAATGTGGCCTCCTTGGCATGAAAAAATGGGATGTAGTGTTATGTCTACAGTACGCACTCTGCAGACAGCATCAGTTACTACTTAAATCTCCTGGATGCTGAGGAAGATAAGCAGAACAAGGATTTTGTTTCAGGTGAGATCATGGAACTGATGATAGGGGCTACGGTTCCTTGGCAAACCTTATCCTGCTTGTCCTGTCAACCCACCTTTGCTTTGACTTCATGTTACATCTCTTCAAGTGAACTCACTGTCAACTTTGAACTTTGCCCAGGCAGGGGTAAAAAGGCCACGTGCTCCTTAACAATGGCAAGCGTTCTTTTTTATGACCTTTGAGGACAAGTCAGAATTTAGTACAAACGTATACTTTTATTTCACTCTTTACAATATATTCAATGATTTCCTTGTATAAAGGCTCCCAAAAATGATCATTTAAAATGTAAGAGGTAATTAAGAAAACATTCATGAAGGTGTTTCAAATTAATTATTTGAATTTAATGACTAACCATCTCTTTATTTTTTTAAAAGATTTTATTTATTTATTTGACAGATGGAGACACAGCAAGAGAGGGAACACAAGCAGGGGGAGTGAGAGAGGGAGAAGTAGGCTTCCCACGGAGCAGGGAGCCTGATTTGGGGCTCAATTGTAGGACCTTGGGATCATGACTCGAGCCGAAGGCAGACGCTTAATGACCGAGCCACCCAAGCATACCTAAGCATCTCTTTAACAGATATTTAATATGGAATCAAATGGTCTATCCCATTTATATCATACTGGATATGGCAGATCAAATATGGAGAACAATAAATACTGGTAGCGATGATTACCACTATGTGTATAGCTGGGGAAGATATTAGAGCTAAATCACCATTGTATGACTTAAAGTTGCAACCTCTACTCTTTGAAAATTGCCTATAATCAATTGAACTCAATGCTGGCTGTCATGAGGGTCCAGCAGGTACATTACTTTTCCTATTTTAGCTATTGCTGGCCTCCATTTCCTCTTTTTTAATTGCTATTTTGGGATCTGAGAGGATAAAGAGAGCAGAATTAGAAACCCGAGAGCCCAGCATCCAACTTTACGGTTCTTACTGAAAAGTGAAATGGGAAATTCCAAATTTGAAATTCTAAAGAGGTAGGTGATCATTTCAACAAAAAGCTGTGGACATTCCCCTCTAACAAATGCTACAGATGCTGGTGCACTGAGCCTCCTGCAAAGCTCAGGATCTACTCTAGTTTTTGTCTTTAAAAGCACAAAGTTCAACCCTGGGCCTCCTGGTCTCCATTCCCATTAAAGTCCACTCCAGTCTCTTTTTTCTTCCTCTAATAATGAAACTCTGAGAGTTTAAAAGTGGATTCAACTCAACTTCTTTTGAAAGCTGAGAATGAACAAAAGAGACAACTTTGGCTTGTCAAAAGAGAATAATAATACTTGCTTCCTTCCAGAGCAACCTTTCCCCAAGGGAAGAAATTGTCAAGCTATTAAGAGGCCAGGATTGAAATCATGTTAATAAAGGGTCTGAGCTGTTCTGCCTTAGAGTCCGGCACAAAGATCCAGTGCTTAGCATTCCAGATGCTGAAAAATCCAAGCTATTTCAAAAAGAAACTTCTGTACTTCAGTTTCGAGCCTCTTCCTTAGGTCTCACTCTCTCTCTCTCTCTTTTTCTCCCTCTCTTTGTCCTTTCTCTGACCAAGTGAACAAAACAGTATTGGCAAGAGGACTGGGCATTCAGACTATGCATGTAAAGCATACTGTCACTACCCACCTACACAAGCATCTAAACAGAAGCCATACTGTGTCTGTCTGTGTTCTACCTGCCTAACATCCACTCTCCTTTCCTAAGAAATACAAAACAAAACAAAAAACAAACCAAAAACTGAGCAAGGAGCATAGATACTAAAACCCATTTCCTATTCTACCTTTCAGATAGAGGTGGCCAATGAGATTTAAGAGAAAGTAGTTGAGTGTGGTTTCCAGGAAAGCTCTTCAAAGGATGCCAATGAACTCAGCATATTTTTGATCTTCCCTCTCTTTTCCTTGCTCCTTCCTTCCTGCTGCTTCTACTCTTTCCTGCCTGGAATACAGAAGTGATTGATGGAACTCCAGCAAGTCATCTAGGACCACAAGACATACCGAAGATGGAAAATGGACATTAACAGAGAAAGATGATAAAAGGAACCTAAGTTCCTAATGATTGTGGATCTCCCCTATCACCCTTGGTCTGCCTCCTTCTCAGCCTTTTTTTTTTCCTCCCTGAAAAAAATTTTTTAAAGATTTTTATTTATTTATTTGACAGAGAGAGCACAAGCAGGGAGAGTGGGATTACCTGAAAAAATTTTTTTAATAAAAAAATAAAGAAACACAACGACGACAACAACAACTACATGCAGTTTATAGTCACAGTAGTTTGGGGTTTCTGGGTTTATTATAGCTTACTGATACAGTCTCAATGTGAGCATCATTGTTTGGGGTAAGCATGATGGGGGCATGTGATGAGATAGTTTGAAGGGGTTGCCCACAGTCCTTGCCTTGAGTCCCAGTTGCGCTGTCCCTCCCTGGAACTATGATCTCATTTGAATTCATTTAAACAGGGGCACCTGGGTGGCTCAGTCAATTAAGCATCTGACTTGGGCTCAGGGCACAATCCCGAAGTCCTGGGATCCAGCCCCACATTGGGCTCCTGGCTCAGCAGGAAGCCTGCTTCTTCCTCTCCCACTCCCACTGCTTGTGTTCCCTCTCTCACTGTGTCTCTCTCTGCCAAATAAATAAAGTCTTTTAAAAAAACTGAATTCATTTAAACAGAGTGTATGCGTATCATTTGTTCATATCTCCTTAAAGTCTCATTCTACTGCCCACTGAAATTAGATTTAGCTTATAGAGGTATGCAAACATCTAAATGTGGGGGGAGAACAGGGAGGTGGACATTTCAAGGAAAGCAGAGTGATTTTCTCAGCCCTGGCCCTTAACTCCTAGACCAGTATATCTGCCAAGACTCCTAAAATGATGTCTCTCAGAATTGAGTGTGTGTGTGTGTGTGTGTGTGTGTGTAAGAGAGGGAAAAAAACTGTTCCTTTTAGCATGTTGCCACACAGAAGTTAACAGAAATTATTATAGGATAACTAAATCAGTACTGTCTTTTTTTTTTTAGGAGAAAATGCTTTTACAGAAATTTACTGTCATTCCACTGAGTCTTCTTTCTTCTCAGAAAAGTACTATGTTACAGAGCATCCCTGCCTCCAGGCCCTGTTTTTCTCATTTGTAATGATATACTATATGTAAAGTTATATTACCAGAAGTTGCAATTTCCCAACTGCTTGATGCCTGATGTCACAAAATTATAACTAAGAGAGCCTGTTACTTCCACTGCTCCAAGGCACGGGAGTATTATTTCCGCAACAATGAAAATGTATAATAAAGGACTTTAATTTTAATGACAGCTTGAATGCGAGCTGTTAGAAAAATCGAGTGTATGTTTTACCTATGCAGGTAACTGAATCAAGGGGCCCCCCTCGAGATAGCATCCTTTTCCGACCTACTTCGGATTTCAATGATTCAGTTTCATTCAACAAGCATTTATCAAATACCCATTATACATGAAGCATTGCAGTGGGTGCCACAGTGATTGAACAGACCACCTGCCCTTTAAGAGTTCACAATCTAGTGAGAAAGAGAGATGCCTGGTAACATAACTTTAATAAAAGGCAGACATTAAGAAGTGCTCAAATGAAGCCACAAATGAAGTGCCACAAACTGCAGGAGAAGGATGTGTGAAGCATCGTGGAGAAGGGGGTTTTGGAGAAGGACCTCGATAGGAATAGAATATCTACATTCCAGCGAAGGGACCCTATCTGCCACTAAGCCAAAAGGCTCAGAGGTGAGAACTCTTGAGGTGCAAGAGAAATCAGAATACAGCAAAAAAGCAAAGACCAGAAAAGAGCTGACTAGAAAACAGCAAAAATAGCAAAGGAAGGAGAAGCTCTGGAGCTAGCAGGGAGACAATGTCAGTAGAAATTGGGGACGAATTGGATGGAGGCGTGAGGAAGAAACACCCAGACTGTAGAGTATGACTGCAGTATCTGTGTTTTCCCTTCATTAGCCTGTGTGGCTGATGTTACAGGATTCACCCTCACATTGCCTTGCCCTGACCATTTATTTCAGGGCCCACAGGCCCGACTCCCGGCACCTGCATTCTGTTTATGCATTTATTTTGCCAAAGGGTTTTCTTTGGCTTCAAGAGCTTGATTTGCTCCAGGACTCCGGAGCTGGGAGGTGCTGTGGAATTCACATCCAGGCGGGGCTGTTCCCAAGAGAGGACTAAGAGGAGTTGGTGTATTAGTGGCCAAGCTCCTTTGCCACTGGGTGGGTAAGGGTGAGGTACATATCTACATGGGCTTCCAGAGGCCCGAAGTTGGATTAAGCTCAGCTACTGATGATACTCCTTGACCGGCTGTCTCCTCTTCCCTTGCTCACTTTCCTACTCTCCTATCGTGAGGCACCTTGTCAATCAATGTACTACCTACCCTCACATCTTTGAGCCTCAGTCTGCTTCTGGGGAAACCTGACTTGAAGACCACCTGCATAGGTGATGACAATTTAATGTTGCACCTCATTGAAGTACTATTGTCATTAGGATTTTTCTAAGGCTTTCCTTTGAAACTGTGTATCTGTGTCAGCAGAGAAAAAATGCAGACTCTGAGCAGAGCAAGTTAATGCTCAGTGGAGATGGCAAAATATGAGACACAAGAGAACAAGAGGTGTTTACAATCAGTATTTAGGGCAAAAATATTATTGAGCCACAGGATGGCCCAGCCATTTCCTGGAAGTCAAAGCTACATAACAATCCTCAGAGAAAGGCAGCAACAGAAAAGCGTTCTCCTGCTATAAACACAAGTGCCTTCCTGCTTGCCTTTGTGGACTGTTTCTACTTAAACGGTATTCATACAGATCATTAAGATTTAGGAAGAGACCCCAGGAAGGCAACAGTATAGGAATATGATCTCTCGAATTATTATGCACAGCTACAAACAAGTATGCATGGAAAAGTAGCAATGTGAATTGTTAACATTCTGAGATGGGTCCTTTGGGTGTAAGAAGGAAACACAGGAGAAGCTTCCCCTGAGAAACCTTCCTTGGTTACGCTGGCTCTCAGCAATTTCCCTGGCTTCTGAGATGGAAAAACATTCAGAATCTCAGTGGTTCATTTGGCCCTCAGTCCATTCTGGACTATACCTACTATGCACTGCTGTGTACATTGCAAAACTGTGTGCTGTCTTTGAAACCAGACTGTAATCCTCCTCAAACAGAAGTCATAGTGGCCTGCACAAAGTGACCCATGCTCTGGCATGTTGGTTTTCCAGGAGAGCAGACTCTGGGATGGAGACTGAGCTACAGGAAATTTATTAGGGAGCACTCTCAAGGGGATTAACAGCTATGGTGGAAGTAAAAGAAGCAACATTGAGTAGAGAAGAAACTCGGACTGTGATACAGTCCCCACAGTGCCACAGCTGATCCCATGGGGAGCTCTGAAACCGGGACTACCTTTAGAGTTGTCACAAACTGGGGTGATGGAACTGGCCTTTTATACACTTGCATTCATCAGTCACTGGATGCAGGCATCTACAAAAATGACAGATGATACATTTTGTCTGATTTGGGTGAGGTTAAAGTCCTGTAAGCATTTGAGGAAACCTCAATTTATTTTAGTCACGAAACTGAAGAACTATGTTGAGAATATTATATTTATGATTAACATGAATTCAGTAATGACAACATATGCTAACTTCGGTTGCCTACTATATGAGTTCTGTCTATGTTTACTAGCGAGATGGTTAAGGCTTTAGGGAGCAAACCTCTATATTTCATTCTTTGATTCAAAATATTTTTAGCATAATAATTGTTCAATTATTGTTTACTGATGATGGTCATGATTTTATTGAAAGCAACACTAAGAAGTAACATCTTTTAATCCACTTCATCACAATCCTAAATAGAGGAATTTTTTTAAAGATATATAATATGCTTGTTAGAAAATTTTCTTCTAGCACTTAGGACAAGGAAAGTACTGCTATCTTGTTAGGTATTACTTATATGATAACAAAAATTTTAACCAAGTCTACCTTTTTGGTGTGGCTGCCAAAAGGCCCCTTCAAACTGATCCTTTCTCAGACATTTCTATTCCTCACATTTTTTATCATTATGTATATTTACAATTATTTTATTTCATGCACATTCATGCATGTTGAACAAAGTGGCATGTAAATAAATAAATCAGCATTGCAAAAACTGTAAAACTTCTCTGGTATCCTCAAAAGCTATAACTGAAGTTCTATTTTACTCTAAAGCTTTCCCTAACAATTTCAATCACTCCATACAGACTTTTTGCTACACTGTGTTACATGGTTTTTGGGTTCACAGTACACTAAAGGAAAAGTAACTGAGGGAAGAATGGAGTAGATTCAAACATAAGAAAAATAACATCAAAGGAGGAGAGCTGAAAACTGGTAAAAGGAGACCCAGAGATATTCTACCACACAGTAAAATTTTGGATTTTTCAAGTGATGCCCTTTGAGCTGTCTGTCTAAATATATAGAAATGTCTATAGAATATTTTAGAAAAATTTCCGTTAAGAGTTACCTTTATAAGTTTTGGTACTTTAATCAATAAAATTTCCTTATCTGAAAAAAAAAAGTGTTTTTGTAAGGATGCTAGGTTTTGTGAAAATAGCCAATTGCAATTGTCTGAATAGATTTTGACTAATATCATCTCTATGCTTCTCTGTGTACTTATACATTAGTTTCATGGCTATTAATTTACTGGCAATTACATGAATCAGGGTGTTTTGAATTTCCCTTTTCTTTATTTCCTCTAGGTAAAACAGTCAATATGAATATGCAACAAAAGAGAAAGCAGAAAAATGTGCTCTCACTCTTGAGAGCAACTTGGTATCAGAAGGTTGTGACCATATATCCTTATTTGACCTCTTTTACTTATAATGCTGGGACAACAACTCAATCTCTCTGACCCTCAGTTTCTTCATCTACGAAAAGGGGGCAATAATCCCAATCTCATGGGATTGAGTGAGTACTAAAGAGCTTAATCTTTTTTAAAAAAATATTTATTTGTTTATTTATTTGAGAGAGAAAGAGAGAGAGAGAGGGCAGGGAGAAAGAGAGAGAGCAGCGGGAGAGAGAGAATCTCAAGCAGACTCCCTGCTGAGCGCAGACCACTCCCTCCCTCCAAAATGAGGTCACGACCTGAGCAGAAACCAAGAGCTGGTCGCTCAATTAACTGAGGCACCCAGGTGCCCCTAAAGGGGTTAAACTAATTACTTAACATAAGACCTGCCTATGCTACTACTTTTAGTGTGTTTATTAAAATATAAGAAATGAATCTACATAGAGGATATAATGATCTAATAAATATTGACTGGCAATTATTCAAGATATTATAAAGTTGGGCACCGGGGTGGCTCAATTGCTCAAGCGACTGCCTTCAGCTCAGGTCATGATCCCGGAGTCCCAGGATCGAGTCCTACATCGGGCTCCCAGCTCCATGGGAAGTCTGCTTCTCCCTCTGACCTTCTCCCCTCTCATGTTCTCTCTCTCTCTCTTTCGCTCTCTCAAATAAATTAAAAAAATCTTTAAAAAAAAGATATTATAAAGTTTTAAAATAAAAGGTCTAGAGTAGACAAAAATAAGGAGGATATAGAATATGGAGAATATATAGATTAGTAAGCTATTTAAAAAGCTGTTATTTATCAACCTCTTGAACAGTCTATCTGATAAGAAGAATTTGGTGACTAGAATTTTATTTTTACCACATTGCTAAAAATATAAATCTATCATGACTAAGAAAACTGGGTTGTAGTATATGGTACAATGTAAAGTTCCTAGTTAAATTCTAATTGAAAAACATAGAGCTATAAAGGCCACTGTGACCTGCTGATTAAATGCCTTGAGTTCTCAGCTTTCTGTAAATTATGGGAAAGAGGAGGAAATGGAGATGATGACCCAAGTCCAAAGACTCTAGACTCCTTTACAGCTTTTCAGTTGAAATAGGAAAAATGCACTGTGACCTTTCACATGAGTATGTAATCACACAAAGCCAATACAATTATTGCAATTACCTTTTAGAAGATAGAAGGTGCAATGTTTCTATGAATTGAGAAAATAGTCCAAAGTTTTACACATAGAAAGAGCATGAGGTGGTATTGAGATTGGGATATTAGATGATTTAGGAAGAGAAATAAACCCTCATGGTCATTCCAGGAGCAGCAGATTGTTTCATGTACACTCTGAGTTTGGAATTAAGACATCTGATAATGACTTTTGGTAGAAGAAGTCTGACCATTTTTCCCCACCCATAATCTTGTCCAATCCAATGTTGACTCATATATTTCCAGGTGATGCTGGACAGGGGGCCTGTCCCGAATGATTTAATCAGCTAGCTTCATTTGGCTTAATTTTAGTCATCTCTAAGATTATAATCACAAAACTGAAAAAAAAAATCAAATTACATGTCAAAAGAGGACTATACTATGAATTGGGAGATTTTCATTACAGGCCTAACTTCTCCCAAACTTGGCATTCTTGGTTTTGATCTTTTTAAGTTTTACCATTAAATGAGGTGCTTGGATTGTGTCATCATGAAGGTACTTTCTATCATACAACTCTGTCATTCAAGCACCCACACTAGATATCGCAAGGAGTTGAAACAATTTCCTCATCTGGGCTACCAGTTCACGTCTTAAGCTCAAGCTTCATAATAAAGCTCTCTAAGTGAGATAGCCAGGAAAAAAACACCCCAAAGTCACTTTGGCTCATATTAGCTATATCTCCAGAAGCAACATGATTTGATGGTTCTGATGTGATTCCAACCATGGCCCAGGAAGACCTGTCTGCATGAATATCACTCCCCCAAACTACCATGAATTCCATGCTTTGCCACCCTATCAAATGCTTCCTGAATTCATTTTGGAAATGGGCGGAGAAGGTTGTCATAGCAAAGACTGCTGAATAGTTTAAGGACCCATTTTACTGATAAGACCACTAGGTAGAAGCAGAAAGAGGTAGAAAACTAAAACATAAGGGAACAGAGATGGACATGGAGGGAGGAGGGAGGACAACAAAGACAGTCATCCAGGTCTGGCTGGCCTTTCTAAGACAGAAGAAAGTGAAAGAACCAAGTGGTATTCGGCTACTCCCTCCAGAGAGAATGGAACAAGAGAGATTTAAAGAGCATTTGTAAAGTCTATCAGATTTTTTTAAAATAGTTTTTCTGCTATTTACTGCCAAAATATACTACTTCCCCTTCATGTTTCTATGGCAATATGAGGCAGTGAAGAAACAGATAAACCTGGATTTGAAAATGGCTCTGTCATTTTCGAACTTTGGGAACTTGGACAAATTACTTAACATCTCTGGGACTGATCTGTGGGGAAAAGGATGGTGAAAATACACAACTGCCAGGACTTGAGGATTAAAGTGGGGAAAAAATGTGTAAGACCTCAAGCACAGTAAATGCTCAATCCATTACTGAAATTTTTTTCCTTGTTCCTGCTGTCTTGTGGTTTTAGCATGACTTTTCCCAAAATGCAGAGGTTTGTGAATGGTCTGAATTAACACAAGATATCATATTTATAACCCATTTTTCTCCTTATTGCTAAAACTCAAGGCCACCTGATAAGTTGAAACTGCCCTTGATATGGGGGGATGGATGTCAGCGTGAAAACTCACACATTCCTTACACTAGCTGTCAGACACTTCTACAATTTCAAACAAGTTTTTCTTCTTAACCTTTTATGTTTAAACAGCATATTACTGAATTTCATGCCTGGATCTACTAGTTACCCAATAAGTAAGTTTTTTCTTTTTTGTTCTCCGGCGCCACTCGAGCCGGTATTTGTGTTATCCAATATGCCTCTTCTAACTTGTGTGGTCTATAGGAATCGGGCTGCTTTCAAACTCGTTTCAGTTTCCAAGAAAACACTATGAAAAGAAATCCACAGCTGTTAAAAAGTGCTATCAAAATATATCAAGCCAAAAAACAGAGGCAGAGGTCCATGGTTCTGATAGCTCTGTAGCCTCTCACTCGGATCCTAGGACATGCCCTGCTCTCAGTCATCCTTATGATATCTAGTCCCACACGGACCAGCCCTTACTACAGCTACATTCTGCCCAGCTGAATTCTTTAAGAGTAATCACAATGCAGGGAGAATAATTCTTAATAAACAATAATCATTCAAAACAACCCAGTTCACTGCTGGTGGGAATATAAATTGATACATACACTTTCTTAAGGATTATAAATCTATGTACACCCTATGAACTAGCATTTTCAAATCTAGGTAAATACCCAGCAGGGGTATATTCATTTGTACCCGGAAAGACACGCACAAGAATATAGAATCTCTATTCAGAATATCCCCAAACTGAAAACTACTCAAATGTTCATCAAAAAGAAAATGGATGAATTATGGCATATTTGCACAATAGAATAATTAAAAAAAAAACAAGAGCAAAACATTGCTACATGCAAAATAGGGATAAAACTCACAGACTTAATGTTGGATGAAAGAACTGGGATATAAGTATGTACAAACTATAGGGCTCTATTTTTATAAATCTCAAAAACAGGCAAAATTAATCTGTTAGTGCTCAGGATACACTCCCTGGGTAGTTGGGGGAAAGCAGGTAGTAACTAGGGGAAGTGTTCTATTTCTCAACTGGGTATTGGTTATAAAACTGTTCAGTGTGTAAAATTTCATCCAGCTCTATCCCTAATATGTATACATTCCCACATATGCACTATACTCAATAAAAAGTTTCAAAAATTACAAATGGTTATATAAAATGTTCATCTCTAAAATGATCTTGGAAAAAAGACGTCCAAATGGTAAGGAGAGATCTAATGGGTTTATCAAAATAGCATGATCACAATTTCAAACAGAGATTCTGCTATCGACTGGATATTTGTGTCCCCCAAGAATTCTTATGTTGAAATCTGATCCCCAATGTTCTGGTGTTTTGTGGTGGGGCCCTGGAAGGTGATGAAGTCATGAGGGTAAAACCCTCATAGATGAGATTAATGTCTTCATAAAAGAGACTCCACAGAACTCTCTTTCCCTTTCCACCATATAAGGACACAGCAAGAAGATGGCTGTCTATGAACCAGGAAGCAGGCCCTTACACACACCAAATTTGCCAGCACCTTGATGTTGGACTTCCCAATTTCCACAACTGTGATAAATAAATTTGTATAGTTTATATGCCACCCAGTCTATAGCTTTTTGTTATAATAGCCCAAACTAAAACAGACTCCAGTGACAAAGCTGACACAGTACATTTGAGGACAACAGGGCCAATATCCCTGACATATACGGCTAAAAAAGGGGCATTACTATTATTATCATTACTCCTACAACAACTATTATCTCTTTATGGACCAGCTGCTGTATTGTGATTCCTTTCCAAAACATGACCTCATTCAACCTCACCAATGACTCTATTAGAAAACACTCAAGTTTCCATTTTGCACGTATGGAAACTGAGGCTCAGACATGTTCAACTACTCATCTCAAGTAGTTAGAAGACCTGAGATGGGAATGATCACTCATACCAGCAACCCGTGAAACCCTGAGTATAGTATGTGAGCTTCTGTGATCCCGCTCTTTGGCTCTAGCAAATTCCCTCCCCGCTGCTATGTGAGATGGCTATGGCTGGTTCTTCTGACATTGATCTTCCTTTGTGGATTCGGGTTTGTTCAGCCAGTGTTCTTCACTCAGTCTGTGAAATACGGGTAAGCAGCCATCGCATTCCAGCTCTCCTCCCTCCCACACGCATGTGGTTCAGTTCCACTGAGCTCAACATCAAGGCTGCCAGACTGGCTGGACTCCAGGGACTCATTGTGACTACAATTTGCCTATTGGAATTATCAATGTGATCAAAGAAGTAACCCAATTTCCTGCTTGCTGTTAGAATTTTCAAGGGTTGATATAAGGCAGGTGTTTTTTGAATTCCCAGAGAAATCCAAATTTTTTCTCCCTCATGGACCCGTATAAAATTAGTTGTACTCAGCATCAACAAATTAGTGGAGATTTTTTGTAGCAAAAAGGAAAAATATGGTCACTATGTGCTTACATTAATGATCTCTAGAGATAGACAAACCTTTGTTCAATTCCCAGCTAAGCCACTTAGTAAGTCCCAGTTTCTTTATCTAATAAATACAGAAAATACCTTCATCAGAGAATTATTGTAAAAATAAATGAGATGATGTGGGAAAAGCACTTAGTTCAGTCTCTGCCATTTGTATTGCTATTTCCTAAGTGGTAAATAATCACACATACATACACACACACATATAATTTATTTAGCATGCTGCATTATATACAAATTCATGTACACACGTACTTTCACCAGAACCAAATGTTTGTGATTTCTTCATCTTGGTATAATTATGACAGCAAACTCTGCTTTTGAGAGAGTTTGGTCATGTCATAGTTTATTCAAATAGCTGAGGATGGCAGAAAAATACAGAATCGTGAAGACCCAGTATAATAAGTAATCTGTGAGGCAGTAAAATAGGTCTTCTAGAAATCTGAGAGTCTAAATTCTGAGGATTCAAAAAGTGTGAAATCTGTCCAGTCCCATGTATTTCCAGGCCACTTACTCAAACAGCAATGTTCACCATATGGGTAGCCTGACTAGCATACCATCTCACTCATTTATAGAACATGTTGACACTCTGAGGTTAATAAACTCCTAACCGTTAACAGTCTATAAGTCTACATGTAATAATGGCCTTTTAATCCATTGTCTTCCCTACTCTTTAAACTCTACAAGAGTTCTGTAGTCTTCCTTTATATTTCGTACGACCTCTCAAAGAACTGAGACGGGAATGTTCAGATAAAAATTAGCCACAGCTGTGCTCAGGAAGCTAATTCACAGCAGAATTCAAGAAGACTCTGTTCCCCTACTCACTGGTGTTTAATGATTTTACTTCCTCATTACAGTTCTCTTGCCCCAATAGAGAGAAAATAATTAGACCTTGAACATGGCAATTAAAAAGCAGCTATCCTGAGCTCTGACACTTCCAGCAGACCAGCAGACTGTTAAGGAGAATATCTTTACCCTGTTGGCAAATTTCTAAAAGGTTATAGAGCACTGTTGAGAAAAAAATCCTTCATCGGGAAGTATGACCTCTGAGTTTAGATGTTCTAAGTTCAGGTCCCTACAAAGAACACAAATACAAGAGTGGGTGCTTTTTAATGGTGCCATATTTCCTTTAAGCCGTTCACTAATACTATGCTTCTCCAAGGTCCATAAAGGTCATTCTTCCATGATAATGTTAATTATAATAAACAAAACTATAACCCTAGGTTAAAAACACCAGTAATCGAATAACTTAATGTTGTGAAGATAACACAAAAAGTCTACAAAAATGCAATTGGTTAAAACCAATGAGATTCACTTAGGAAAGAAATGAAATATGCTTCCTTATCAGCTGGCAGTTTGGTTTCTCACTGATGCATGTTAGGAAAAGACATGAGGATGTCTTGGCACAGAAGAAGTAAGTACAGCTATAATCACATAGGCACACTGCAATTGGTGTACATGTTAATACAGGAGACACGATAAAATTCTGCGGTTTAAGCCGCCCAGTTTAGGGTACTTTATTATGGTAACCCTAGCAAATTTCAACAGGTACCATGCTTAATTTCAGAATTACTGTGTCGTAAATTCAACTATACATTAGAAGTATTATGATTTGAGTCCATCAACTGGTGAGCTGCTCTACAAATCCACATTCACTAGGCAAAAGATTTATTTTTGCTTGAACCGAAACTTTATTATGGGACAGTCAACTGTCTGCTGCCACCAATACATCCAGTTGATGGAGAGGCCCAGGTGATAAGGTCCAGGGCCTCCTGCTAACAGTGAGTGAGCCATCATTTAGTAGATCCTAAATTCCTGATCTACAGAAACTGTGAGAGAGTAATGTTCATTATTCCAAATCACTAGATTTGGGGTTAATATATTATATAGAAATATATAACTAATACATCTGTTTGGTATTCATTTTCCCTTTCTATTGAGAGAAACCTTATTTATCATTCAGGTGGCAATCTTTAGTGGCTAAAACACACTCCCCAGCTCTGTGCAAGTATAATTGGCCCTCTGAGCACAATTGAGGCAACAAACTGCAAACAGACTTGCAGAGAATGTCTAGGAATGTTTTGCTCTCCAGATAAATATGTCTTCTTTTATCCTACCTTGAATGTTGGTGTGACGGCCAGAGCTATGCCAACCACCTTATCACTGAGTGGGAAAGGTTAAGAAAATCATATTGATGTTGGCCCTCATGTCATTGAGGTAACACCAGAATTACTTGCTTTTGGACTTGTTATCTGAAGGAAAAATTCATTTTTTGGTCAGTTTCTCTGTGACCAATAACTGGAATACAATCTTTCTGGATAAAAGCTACTTCTATATCTTACGTTATTTGGGGAGTTCTGGCAATAGCTTTTCTGTTTTTATTCTCAGAAAGTATTACTCATTCACTGTCATGAAAGATATTAACTTAATTTTAAACATATTTAAAACCAGATATTTTGCATATATTATTGCCATCCATATTATTAGTATAAATTAAAAAAAAACTATCAGAAGGAGAAAAATGTAAGTGATAAAAGGAATGAAAAAAGAGGAGAAAAGAGGAAAAGAAGGCAGACAAGATAAAAAGATAGATAGATCTGGTAAAGAGAAAATGATAAAGGGGAAAAATACATTTTTTTAAGCCTGTAGAGAGAAATTGGTGTGAAGACAGTTAAAAGAATTTAAAGTGTAAAAACATTTGTTGTCCCCTCCTAAATGTCAAGTAGTTTTTAAATATCATGTGCAAAGACATTCTTATAAGGATTAATTTTTTTCCTAGTGTTTGAACTTTGACATTAAGCAATGAAAGCCTAAACTTGAGATGCTTTTGATAACTGTCTTTCCTGAAAACAAGAAATGAGGTGATAATGAATTGAACCTTTGAAAACATAGAATGAGTTTGCAGGTTTTGGTTATTTTATGGGTTACAGACCTCCCCCCCCCCAAAAAAAAGAAAGGCAATTACTTACTCTACATAGATTGAATGGAGGTGGGAGAAATAGTCCACAAAAAAAAAAAAAAAAAACTGAGTCAATGGATGACATAAAGTGTTTTTTTTTTACATTCGTATAAAATATGTCACACACAGATTACCAAAAGAGAAGAAAATTACAAAACAAAATTTCTTTTTTTTTTTTAAGATTATTTATTTATTTATTTGACAGAGAAAGACACAGGGAGAGAGGGAACATAAGCAGGGGAAGTGGGAGACAGAGGGAAGTGGGAGACAGAGGGAAGTGGGAGAGGAAGAAGCAGGCTTCCCGCTGAGCAGGGAGCCCATGTGGGGCTCAATCCCAGGACCCCTGGATCATGACTTGAGCTGAAGGCAGATGCTTAACGACTGAGCCACCCAAGCGCCCCACAAATCAAAATTTCTAAAGCTCTTTATAAGCCATTTGTGAAAATAATACCCTTTGGAATATTTTCCTGTTAAAAAAATTACCAGTTTTATACTCCAGGAAAAAGAGACTGATAGGTTGTTTTAAGTTTCATTTCATTTTAAGCAGGTGTTTTTATTAATTTCAACTTTGGTAAATATTTAAATACTGTATGGCTCTAGAGTTATCCTTTTTGACTTGAGTCCCAGGTCTACTACAATACTGTATCATTTCCAGCAAAGACCTGCCTTCCTTGGGCTTTGGGGAAAGAACAATACCTAGCTTATGGGGTATTGTGAAAAGCAGATAATTAAATCCATGTAAAGTATTTAGAATAGATCTGGAACATGGTCGGTAATCAGTGTACTTATTTATTGTTTTGTGACTATAGACCTAACAATGATATATCTAGAAGTGAGTATCACCTATAATTTTTTGTCAGGTAAATAGAAAAATAAGAGTGAAAAGGTAGGAATTATCACAAATTGTGAATCCATAAAAGATATTTGAACCTCAGGATCAAACATATGCGAACAACCAGTTCTCGGACTTATATTTTAAGGCTTAACTTTTTTTTTTTTTTTTACAAAATTGGAAAGAGAAATCCTAAAGTCAAGATAAACCATAGCCAATTTCACCACCTTCCTCTCCTGTAGTCTCCCCTTTGAAGATGTGTATATTATTTTAAATAGTTCTTCTTACTTTTTTATGATACAAATAATACATGTTCACTATGGACCAAGACACAAAATAGCACTAACTAGACAAATACATACTACCTACATATTCATTGTCAGAGATCCAGACTATTGATCTGGTGTGTGCCCATTCAGACCATATTTTATGAATTTTTAACAATCTAAATAATTAATGCATATTTTATACAAAACTTCATGCTATTTATAATTTGATTCTTTTTTTTTAACTTTTTAAAGATTTTATTTATTTATTTGACACAGAGAGAAAGAGATCACAAGTAGGCAGAGAGGCAGGCAGAGAGAGAGGGGGAAGCAGGCTCCCCGCTGAGCAGAGAGCCCGACATGGGGTTCTATCCCAGGACCTTGAGATCATGACCCAAGCCGAAGGCAGAGGCTTTAACCCACTGAACCACCCAGGCACCCCTATAATTTGATTCTTTTATTTATGACCATACAGAATGATTTTCATGTCAAAAGCAATTTGTAAATATTACTTTCAATAGCTAGTTCTTATGAATTTTTCAAAATTTCCTTATACCTAGTGTTAGATATTTAATTAGTTTTTGGTTTTTTTCTTTTATAAACAATGCAGATTGTTTCTTATAGCTAGTAGTTCTGCATATGTTTGAGATTAGTTGCTAAAAATAAAAGGTTTTAGGCTTTTGACACACAACATGGCTGTACTCCAAAAATGCTATATAGCACATGCTATGTTTTGGGTGCTTCTAATGGATCTCTACAGGCATCAAGAAAGTGGCCTCAAACCAAGTGTAGGTGTAAGATTGCTCCAAAATGGTGATTTTTTTTTTAATTTTTATTTTTTTAAACGGTTAAAAAGTTAAATAGAACCCAGAATGACTTGGAGCATTTTGCTTCTGATGTAAACCCAATGTCTTGATCATGGATCATGTGTAGTATAGGGCCAGGAACTAAAAGAGTTAAAACTGAAAGCCTGTCTGACAGATATTTAAAAAATGATGTATCATTGTTCTGGTTTAAAGCAAGAAAATTGTATGAATAATTCATCCCTCCCCCAACAACAACAAAAAAAATGTTTTTACACTTTCAAATAGGTGTTAAAATAGGAAATGTTTTACCAAAAGTAAATAACTGGAGTGTAAATTTCTCTTTCTGCTGAGGCAGAAAAGGTTCTACATCACAGCTGTGTTAGGAAATAAGATGTACTACCAGAAAATATTCTGCAGGAATGACCTCTTTGCTTTTAAAAAAACTCAAAGAAAACCTTCAGCAGACAACGAACCAGTTCCATTTAATATTTATGTTACATGAAGGATGACCACTCTGCGACAGATTTTTTCTTTTCTAACTACACTGAGAGAGAAGGCTTCCGATGGGGGAAATGTATTGCTTTTGGTAAGCTCATCAATGGTTAGGTCTTAATGACACCACTTCATCGTCTATAGGAGGTCATTTCTTTTTTTTTTTAAAGATTTTATTTATTTATTTGTCAGAGAGAGCACAAGCAGGGAAGGGGCAGGCAGAGATAGAGATAGAAGCAGGCTCCCCGCTGAGCAAGGAGGCTGATGTGGGACTCGATCCCAGGACCCTGGGTATCATGACCCGAGCCAAAGGCAGTCGCTTAATCGACTGAGCTACTCAGGCGTCCCCATGAGGTTATTTCTAAAATGAGATCTAAGGCCTTACTAGTGTTAACAGGTTAAGAACCAGCTTAAATTCTGTCTCTGGGTTTCAATCAAACTCAAACATCTCTTTATTCTTTTCTTGAATTTCAAAACCTAAAGGGAGGGTGACACCCTCACTTCCTCTTTTTTGAGAAGTTCAAGATACTCCTTAGGGGATGTTGGTTAAAAAATTACTGTTACTGGCATTCTCTGGTTTTGATGGTTATACATCCAGTAAGACACACAATCAAATGCTCTCTTAGAAGAAAAGGTGCACATCAGCCAAATCTTTAGGATTGCATATGGTCCATCTGAGAACAGGGAAATCAAACAATTATGAATTCCTAAGTTTATAGGAAATATTCACATACATTATCCTATTGGGTACTCATAGCAAGCCTTGGAGTTAAGTGTGGCAGTTAAGTTTACCCCAATATAATCAGAGAGGAAACTGAGTTGCGATAAGATTGAGTGGATTCTGAAAGGGCATAGCAGGAACTGGTGGAAGCAGGAGTCCAATCTACTTTTCTTTTTCTATGTGTTACATTCAGAAAAATTGAAATTTAGTATCTTTCATCATCCAAGATTTCTTTTTTTTTTTAAGATTTTATTTATTTATTTGACAGAGTGAGAGATCACAAGTCGGCAGAGAGGCAGGCGGAGAGAAAGGGGAAAGCAGGCTCCCCGTTGAGCAGAGAGCACAATGCGGGGCTAGTGCCCAGGACGCTGAGATCATGACCTGAGCCGAAGGCAGAGGCTTAACTTACTGAGCCACAAAGGTGCCCTCATCATCCAAGATTTCTAAGGAGCATTACTTCTTTACTGTGTTTCTAAAGTTCCTCCCAATATTTTATTATCCTCAACTTATACACAATTGATTCCGGCTAGTGTTTTTCCTTTAAAAAAAAAAGTTCTTTGATGCAAAAGTTGGGTATTCATCCTTTGTGATGGCTGAGTATTATTCCATTGTGTATATGGATCACATCTTCTTTATCCATTCTTCTGTTGAAGGGCATCTCAGCTCTTTCCACAGTTCAACTATTATGGACATTGCTGCTATGAAAATTGGGGTTCATAGAGCCCTTCTTTTCACTACATTTGTATCTTTGGGTTAAATATCCAGTAGTGCATTTCCTCAAGAAATTAAAAATAGAGCTA
>CM052811.1:86750264-86768197 GCA_028533885.1 Nasua narica | reverse complement strand
GATTTTGGTTTCCTTTGCATTGATTATTGTATCCTTATCTGGGTTGACGAATGAATATATCATTTATTTTGAAGAAAAAAGTTCCCTGAAATGGTAAATCTAATCCATCTTATGTGGTGTCCTTGGAGCACAGTCATTGTGAATATGTCTTGCCAACATCAAACATAAGAAATCACTTTTCTTTTCTCTCCATATTTGCTGAAGTTGAGATATGCCTCGGCAATAGTTTTGTTTTCTCCCCCAACTACTGACCATATAATTATTGGCCAATTATCCTAGGCTACAGTGAGGTTTACAATACTCTTCTCTATCAAAGGACTTCTACCAACCCCTAATTGTTTTCTGAACGTCACTCTCTTTTCCTCTCTGGAGCTGCCTTAAATTTGCCTCTGGCCACCTAGTGTTCACTTTATCAGTACTCCTAGTATTATCACTTGAACCCCCCTTTTTTTTCAGCCCATAAATAGTCAAAGCTGTACAATGGAGCAGGAACATGAAAACCACGTACAGACAGAAAGACCATGGCAAAGGCACCTGGGTGGATCAGTCAGTCTGCCTTAGGCTTGGGTCATGATCCCAAGGTTCTGGGACCGAGCCCTGTTTTGGGGTCTCTGCTCAGCAGACAGCCTGCTTTTCCCTTTCCCTCTACTTGCCATTCCCCCTACTTGTGCGCTTTCTCCCTCTCTCTCTCTCAAATGAATAAATAAAATCGTTTAAAAAAATAAAAAAGATGTATTCCTTCTCCTTTTTTTTCTATTAACTTGAATCAATCTGGCCAAACAGTGCAGATCTCTCAGTCCTTTTTTCCTTCATTCTGAGATCCCAATAGTGACTAAGTCCTGTTATTGCCACCTCTGAGTGTCTCGGGAATGTCCACTCTTATTGCCAATCATGTTGCCAGTTCCTTGATCAAGAATTCCACCACCTTTGGCCTGGACCAC
The DNA here is from genome assembly GCA_028533885.1 of Nasua narica. Lineage (NCBI taxonomy): Eukaryota > Metazoa > Chordata > Mammalia > Carnivora > Procyonidae > Nasua > Nasua narica. The sequence continues at coordinate 86,767,256 of CM052811.1, read as the reverse complement.
AATCCTTTCACATGTTTTCTCTTCCTCTTACTTCTTCCCATCTGTTCATTCTCCACAAATTCATAGAGAAAATTTTCTAAAAAGAAGTTCCCATCATGCCATTCCCTTAATGAAAACCCTTCAGTCTCACCCTTCTACTTAGAGCAATTGAAATCCATCCAGAGTCAACCACATGCACAGGAGCTTTGTCTCCACTATTCCCTCAGAATCCCTGACCAATACCAAATGAGTAACATGGCTGGGGGAGTATGGGTATTCAAAACAAAGGCATTTGTTTTGAATGCCTTTCTCTCAGCTTCACCAACATTTGCCTGGTGAGTTTTGTTGACTTTTTTTTTTTTAATATTTTATTTATTTATTTGAGAGAGAGAGAGAGAACGTGAGATGGGAGAGGTCAGAGGGAGAAGGGGGCTCCCTGCTCAGCAGGGGGAGATGTGGGACTCGATCCTAGGACTCTAGGATCATGACCTGAGCCAAAGACAGTTGCTTAACCAACTGAGCCACCCAGGCGCCCTGTTGACTTTTTACTTAAAACTAATTTTTAAATTACAGAGAGGTTATAGGAATAACACAAAGATCTCCTCTATATCCTTCCCTAGTACTTTCATTCATTCGTTAATATCGATATTCGTTAATATCGTTAATATTTCCAGGAGCACCTTCTAGGGTCCTAACCCCATCCTGTGAAGTTCATTTCCTCCTTTACTGTGAGCTGTTTTTTTTCCCCCTCTTTATTGTGATTGCACTTTCTAGACCTTTCGGTGCTTTGTTTATCTGTCTGTGTGTCACTTAACAGGCCAAGTTTCATAACAGCATGGGCAATGCATCACCAGGGACCAGTGCAGAGCTTCCCTGCAGCACGGCACCAGAGAAATATGTGCTGGGTAAGTGAGTGAATGCTCAATCTTATGACCAAGAAATAAAAAAAGACAGGGTAGGTGGGTTTTGGTGTGTGTGTGTGGTTTTGGTTTTGTTTTTGTCATTCTATAAATGGAGTTGGTGCCACAAGCTTTTCTCTATTCCAAAGGAACCAAAAAAAAAAAAAAAAGGAAGCTGTTACTCTGTGAAAAGACATCATGACCCCACTCCGAGGTGAATCTGCTAAGTTCACAGAGACACTTGAGAGGAGAAAAGCTCAAAAGGAGAGAATCTCTGATGTGCTACGTGATGATCCAAGGGAAAGATGGTGCTTAATGTGCTATGTGGACCCTGACAGGCATGGAAGGGACCATTCATCTCTCTTGGGGAAACTCATTGATTACTTGCAGAATGAAGAGAGTTCCCAGGCAATGAGCAGAACAGCCTAATCAGCAGGAGGCAATGAGAAGGACCTGAGGCCCTGAAAGGGAAAAGAACAGACCTAGAGTCACAAGTACCTATAAAGACCATATTCAGGGATGTCACATAGCTCTACCTACTGTGGAAGGGGAAGAGGTTTGGAGGAACATGGTGGTGATTCAGGCTGCGACAATTTACCAGCAAAGAAGATGACCAGGTATTTGCTGATTTGTCTTCACTCTGGGCAAAATTTTCTTTCCCTGCATAGAAGCCCAAATGTTTTCAAGTTGTAAAGTAGGTGTAGGAATTACAGAGGGGTACCTAAGACCTAAGAGCAACCAGTGTATTTTCCAAAATAAGCGCATCTACAGCTCTATCAAGGGTAAATGGTATTTCAGATTTGTGGCCTTAAAAAGCCCTCAGGAAAATGCCCTCTGGGAGAGGAACCTCAGGAATATACAGCTAGTGGCAGGAGTCAGCACTCTAAGATCCGCGCTAGCATATCAATGAGCTGAAGCAGCTATCTCCTAATGAGGATCCTGGGAATAAAAAAGTTTAGATAAGAACTACTTTGGATGAAGGGGCAGTAAGCTTACGGAAATAAATGTATAAAATTCTCAGTGTTCAACAAAAATGGAGTAGAGTCACTAGCCAGAGTGTTATGCTGGGAATTTTATGAGGAATTTGTCATTCCTTTTGACTCAGAAATAGATATCATGACTAGACTGTTAGCGACATGCAGCAATGGAAATGTTTCAGTAGATTGCATCCAAAAGGAAAGTCAACCCTCAGCAAACATTTGTTGGGAACTTTCTCAATGGTTTTCACAGTTATATAAGACAATTTTCTGTTTTTACGTCACCCATTTTGCCCACTCCTCAAATATCCTCTCCTCTGGCAACCATCACTCTGTTCTTTGTATCTATGGGTCTGGTTTATTTTATTATTATTTTTTTAATTCTGCATATAAGTGAAATCATATAGTATTTGACTTCTCTATCTGAATTCTTTCACTTAGCATAATATCTTCAAGATCCATCTATGTTGTGGCAAATGGCAACATCCTTTTTATGAATATTTTTAATAATATAATCAGATTGACCATTTTAAAATAAAATTTGGGGGAGTTGCTACTGAGTTGTATGACTTCTTTATATATTTTGGATTTTAGCCCCTCATCATATATATGACTTGCACATACTTTCTCCCATTCAGTAGGTTGCTGTTTTGTTTCATTGATGGTTTCCCTCACCATAAAAAGCTTTTTAGTTTGATGTAGTTCCATTTGTTTATTTCTGCTTTTGTTTCCCTTGCTATGGAATCAGGTCCAAAAAAATATCACTACAGTTGTCAAGGAGCTATATTTTCTTCTAGGAGTTTTATGGTTTCAAATCTTACATTCAAGTCTTTAACCCATTTTGAGTTACTTTTAAATATGGTGCAAGATAGTGGTTCAGTTTGATTCTTTGCATGTATTTATTCAGTTTTCCCAACAACACTTATTGAAGAGACTGAAGAAAATGCCCCATTATATTATTTGTCTCCTTTGTTATAAATTAATTGATAATATATGTGTGGGTTTATATCTGAGCTCTCTATTCTGTTCCATTGATCTATGACTCTTTTTGTGCCAGTACTATAATGTTTTGATTATTATCGTTTTATAGTATTGTTTGAAATTTGGGAGTATGAAACCTCCAATTCTATTCCTTTTCAAGATTGCTTTGACTATTTGGGGTCTTTGGTGGTTCCACAGAAATTTTAAGATTATTTAATCTATTTCTGTGAATAATACAATTGGTATTTTATTAGTCTCAATAAATTTAAGAAGTCAATTGAGCACCCAATTCTTGATTTTGGCTCTCAAGTCATGATCTCAGGATCCTGACACTGAACCCCACATTGGGTTCCATGCTCAGCAGGGAGTCTGCTTGAGATTGTCTCCTTCCCTCTCCCTCTGCACCTCCCCCTGCATGTGCATTCTCTCTAAAATACATACATACATACACACATATTTTATAAATCTATTTCTCTCTCTAAAATAAATAACTATTTTAGGGCACTTGGGTGGCTCAGTGGGTTAAAGCCTCTGCCTTTGGCTCAGGTCATGATCTCAGGGTCCTGGAATCAAGCCCAACATCAGGCTTTCTGCTCAGTGGGGAGCCTTCTTCCCCCTTTCTCTCTGCCTGCCTCTCTGCCTACTTGTGATCTCTCTCTCTCTCTCTCTCTCTCTCTGTCGAATAAATAAATAAAATCTTAAAAAAAATAAAATAGAGCGCCTGGGTGGCTCAGTTGGTTGAGTAACTGCCTTCGGCTCAGGTCATGATCCTTGAGTTCTGGGATCGAGTCCCACATTGGGCTCCCAGCTCCGTGCGGGGAGTCTGCTTCTTCCTCTAACCTTCTCTCCTCTCATGCTCTCTCTCACTTTCTCTGTCTCTCAAATAAATAAATAAAATTTTTAAAAAAAATTTAAAAAAATAACTATTTTAGAGAGAGAGAGGACACACATGCACAGGAGGGGCAGAGGGAGAAAGAGTCCCAAACTATCTGTTGCTGCCTGTTATGCAAATTAGCTATCTATCCCTGTTTTAAAGGAGTGGCTCTATGTAGATGAGCCTTTTTGTTGAACCTTCCTCTAGTTCTTGGTTATCTCTCAAGCTATCTCCTTGACTGTTTCAGACCACTGGGGTCCAGAAGTGCAATCCCCCCTAATTACCTGAGGTGTGCCCTCTGTGGGTTGTGGGCACCCACTGACTCTGGCTGAGTCATGTGAAGGGTGTTGCTGGAAAGGGGCCAGGGTGCTTGCCCACCAAATATGAAGACATCATGTGATCAGCATGGGACAGGGGCATGTGGGCCATGACCATATAGCACAAGCTGCACGGCTGGGGGTAGGGGAAGGTCTGCTTGCATGCTATATCTAGCAGTATCACATAATTTGCACAGGGGAAGGTAGGGCTGCTCACCCACTACATCTGGCAGTGTGATTCAAGCAGCTGGGGCTGGGATTGTTCACCTGCCGCTCTTGGTTAGAGTGAGGGCACAAAAATGGCACTCAAAAGCTCCAGCAAGGTAGACAGAATCCATAATAATGTCATCTGCCAGCATTTAGTTCCCAGAGAGAATCTCAACAGCCTTCTCCTCTGGCAGAAGCCTAAAGTTTAGAAATTTCCTTCACCTATGTCTAACTCTTTTTGAAGTGCTACTTTTTGTGCTGAGTCCTGGGGAGAGTAGGTCTGTGCGCAACCCCTTTAAGAATGAAAACTGTTCCCTACAGCTCTATATTTCCCCTGAATATAATTCCCACTGGTTTTCAAAGCCAGATGTTTTGAGAGCTTGTCCCTCTGGTGCAGCACCCAAGGGTTGTGGTGCCATGTGGGATACTTGCTCCTTAGGGAGAAGTTCTATTCATATTTTGGATGTCCTTGTTGTTTGAAATCATTCCTGATTATGAGTCACTGTAGGGGGAGGTGGTGAGAGTACATCTCAGCCTCTCCTATCTTTCTTGGTGTGGCACTTTTATCCTTTGCTGTGGAGTAGGTATCCAACTAGTTCTCAGGGTTTTTTGGATTTTTCTGTTTTGTTTGTTGTTGTTATTGTTGTTGTTTTCCCAGAGGGAATAGTTCCATATATATTTGTTGTGTCTGTGGGAGGAGGTAAGTTCAGGATCTTCCTATAATGTCATCTCTTTTTTTTTTTTTTTTAGTTTTTAAAGATTTAGTTATTTTAGAGAGAGAGAGAAAGCACACAGAGTGGGGGAAGGGGCATAGGGAGAGGTAGAAAGAACCTCAAGCAGATTCCCTGTCGAATGTGGAGTCCAATGTGGGGCTTGATCTCACAATCCTGAGATCACGACCTGAGCCAAAATCAAGAATGGGATGCTCAACCAACAAAGCCACCGAGGCATCCTTACAATGTCATCTTGAACTACCTCTCTATATTTTGTTTTAAAACATAAGTCACAATTTAGAGAATCATGTCTGTAAAATAAATAGTGAATATGAAAAATTTCCACTGACAATTGTATTAAATGCCAGAAATTAATAAGAACTAACATTAATTAATTATTTACTATGCACTTGGCCCTAGGTTCAGTACTTTATACTTGAAATACAATTTTGAATAATTTCTGTATACTGAAGGTATCAAATACCTGCAGAGTATGTTAGAGATAAAATTTTTTTTAAAGATTTTTATTTATTTATTAATTTGGGAGGGACCACAGAGGGAGAGGGAGAAGCAGACTCCATGCGAGCAGGGAGCCTGACATGGGGTTCAATCCCAGGACCCTAAGATCATGACCAGAGCCGAAGGTAGACAGTCAACCTACTAAGCCACTCAGGCACCCCATGAAATTTTCAAAGTATAAGCACTTCAAAGATTGTAAATACTCAACTTGCCAATACCTTGAAATAAAGAAGTTGCCATCTGCTCAGGATCCCTCCCAGCCTTCATTCAACCCTACCCACAGCTATCCTAGCAACATGGGGATCTGAGTGATCCAATATCCCTTTCTCAAGAGTTCTTATTCTTTCTCCTTAAGAGTTCTGTGCAATTCATGAACACTCTACACCCCTTGTGACTTCAGTACTTCATGGCTCATTTGGTGCTACCTCAGAAAATCTCCCTCATACCCATAAAGTTCCTTTATCAGATGCTTTTTTCTGTTTCTAGCTCTTATCCAGTTACCTCAGGAATATCTTTTCTATCATTTGTTTCTTCTCTTTTCTGTTACTCATTCCATTTTCAAGGCAAAGATGAATGTAATCATGTTAATAAATGGGAGAGTATCTACCACTAATGCTATATTGACAGAAAAAAAAAGGGAAAACTTATATGTTGTGAAGCAAAATTGCACAGTACAATGAATCCTACTCCTTTTAAGTATAACCAGGATTACTCTCTAGAATCTGCATGAAATTCTGTATCCATACTCTGATCTTCTAATTATACCACTTTTGTCTTAGGCTTCATAACTGAAATAAAGTAATTTTCGGTCTTTTTTCTTTTCTATTTTAAAATGTAAAATAGTACTTTCTGCAAAGTCTCCTGTAAAAAGTTAATATTATTTCCTTTATACTATGAGTGAAACAGATTTTATGGACTAACCTAAGATTCTAACCCACTTAGAAATTAATTGTTCACCAAAATGAATTCTGTGCTCTAAATAACTAATTTATAAATACACTTTTCAAATGCAATCTCTTTGTATGCTGGAAACTGAATGTGAAGATAAAGCATATTATGATATTGTTATGGAAATGATGCCATGGAATATATAACTAAACATTAGGGATGCTTTTCTAAAACCATTAATTAATTTTTGTACTAGATGAGTTATGCTGTCATGTATGCTTATTTTATCCACAAAATTGTTATTAGTCTGTGTTGCAGTTGAGATGTTTAAGAAAATTAATTCTAATACATAAAAATATATTAAGTATACGACTTTCCCAAAGCCTAGTTTTGATATGCCCAATAGCATGTCAAAAATTCTCTATAAATTCTCCTGTTACTCTAATGACTTGAAAATTACACTGAGGCAGGCAAGCAATCTCTGCAGTAAATAACAAGTTAATAACCCACCTAATTTTATTTTATTTTTTTATTTTTTTTAAGATTTTATTTATTTATTTATTTATTTATTTGAGAAAGAGAGAGAGTAAGAGAGAGCACGAGAAGGGAGAAGGTCAGAGTGAGAAGCGGACTCCCCGCTAAGCCAGGAGCCCAGTGTGGGACTCGATCCCAGGTCTCCAGGATCATGACCTGAGCCGAAGGCAGCCGCCCAACCAACTGAGCCACCCAGGCGCCCACCCACCTAATTTTAAAAAGGGATTCAAATTGGCTTACCAGAAAGCACTTAACTAACCAAGAGACAATGAATTAAATATGAGCAAGATAAAGGAGTAAAGGAGAAGGAAAGTAATATAGAAAGATTAGGTTGATTCATACATAAGTACATGCCATGAAATATTGGGACTATAAGGAGGCATCTAGATTTGGTTCTTAGAGTTCTAGAAGCTAATTTAAGACAGAAAAAAAAAATGACCAATTACAAGATTCACAGTGTTTACAAAGTAAAAACTAGCCTAATAGTACTTATCTAAGGATAAGAACAACTATTCCTGATACTAAAATTCTAAAGATATCAGCATCTTCAATGATATTCTTAAACTAATCCCAATGACAGGATCTGTAGTGCTGGGAGCAGATAGCCTCCATACAAAGAGATGGAAGCCCTTCAAAGCTTCGTTGGATAAAACCAGTTCCATGGGAACTATGAAAGTGCTATCTAGGAAATGGGCCACCAATGGACTTAGTGATGAACTGATAGATCATCTATAAGACTATATGGACTAATTATCTTTCAGTAAATCTTACATAAATATTCATTCCCAGTCCATGTTTTGAAAGGTACTGAACATCACCAATTACTATGCTTGGATCCAGCTACTTAATATGGCTGGGGAAATAGAGGACTTTGTGCTTTAATAAACAGCAAAACTCAGGGAAGTGTTCTGGGTATGAAATTGCCATTGAACAATCTAAGCAGATTACTTCTGCTTTCCGTAATAAACAAGTGTTGATATTATCCTAAAATGGAAAATAATATTATACTTACTGAAGTGAGTAATATTTAATGCTATATAAATCTAGTGGGACAAGTGACCTACTGGTTAAAGAAAAACATACACAAAAACAAGGCACTAGAAAATTGAAATTTCCATGCTTATTTTCTCTTCTAATAAATATGAAATTGACTAAGTTTATATACAGCTTTTTAAAAGAGTCATATTGGACTTATTTTCTTTAATAAGATATCTACCCAAGAAATAACATTATTGTACAAATTGGTACTTTGTAATCTCTTAAAACTAAATGAAGTTTACTCTTCTAAATTCCCTAGGAATATTTCAGAATATTATTGCTTTCAATCTCAAATTTATCTCAGTACTTTTTTATTTTGTTTTTTTTTTGTATCAATTTGCTCCATAGAAATGAAATATAATAAATTAAGCTTTTAATGTATCTGTCACCAAAAGTGATTTCCTTTTAAAATCCTGACTTCATTACTCACTTGCTAAATTGTCCTAAAACTTTGTAGTACTTCTTTATCTCCATTATGATAAGGATAATAAATGAAGTAAAACAAACTATAAAAAAGAACTTTCTTTTTCTTTCAGGTATTTAATTTTAAAATGTCATCTTTTACGATATATTTATAAAACAGCATAATATTGTCAAGATTCAGATTTTAAACAGTGTCTTTCTGTTCTTGTTACATTTGTAGAAATGTTTTCATAAAGCTGGGAGCATGTGGGCTAAAGTCTCATTAGATCAAGATTGGGGATATAGGTCAGTTAGTAATGGTAAAGGGGCTTGACAGGCTTCCAATGTATAGCTAAAATTAATCCACTCTGATTTTTATGATCAACTACTATGGCAAGAAAATTATGAATACCAATGAAACAATTATTAACCAGGAGATAAAGTTCCTATTGTCATGAAGCTCATAACCTAATGGAAGGTTGATGCATTTTTTAAAAAACCACAGACTGTGTTAAATGCAATAAAAAAATAAAATAAAATAAAGATATTGTGAAAAGAATAACAAGGGATATCAAATTTGGATGGATGGTCGGACAAGGCCATTCTGAGGAGGGGTATGCATAAGCTTTACCAGAAAGAGAAGGAATCAATTATGCAGTATAACCTAGGAAATATACAGAAAGTAGCAAGACCCTGAGGTAAGAAAAAACTTGATGTATTTTAGGAACTGATAGAGCCAAGGCGGCTGAAGTTTAGTGAGCAATGGAGAGGCAGGAAATTACTTGGATAGAGGCCAATCGTGTAGGGCCAATGAAGATCCTTGGTTTTATTCTAAGGAAGTGGAAAAATCCTGAAGGACTTATAGGAGAGTGGCAAAGATAAAGACAATGCATTTATTTTTTTCTGATATACATTAATGATATTTTTTATTAACATATAATGTATTATTTGCTTCAGGGTACAGGTCTGTTGAATCATCAGTCTTATGCAATTCACAGAACTCACCATAGCACATACCCTCCCCAGTGTCCATCACCCAGCCACCCTATTCCTCTCCCCACCAGCACCCCTCAGTTTGTTTCCTGAGATTAAGAGTCTCTTATGGTTTGTAAAGACAATGCATTTAGAAAACAGAATGAATTAACAAAATTAAGCCTTCCTTACTGACCCAAGATGCTGCTGAGTCTTAAGAAATCATTTTTGAATGAGAGAAATCTCAGATAAACAAAATCAAGTAAACTAGCTATAACATAACAAATGTTAGATTTAGAATATGGACAATCTCTCTTTTATTTTTTTTCCCTGAGGCTCCTCCTATTGATCGCATATTTATTTCTTCTTAATTTCATACATGCTGACCCAGAAGCCTCTAAGATTCTCAGAACTATGTTTTCTCTCCAAAGAAAAAAAGACACAGAAAAGTACAAAGGATATATAATGAACACTTATGTTCTCACTATCAATGATTTTTAATTTTTCAGATTTATTCACTTAGCAATAAAGTGTGTTCTCGTAACATACTTTAACTAGATTTTGACCTCTGCAAAAACAACCTAAGTAATCTTCTCAAAAACTAAGTCCCCTTTTTCTGGTAAGTAGGCTACAAATTAGCTAAATTTACTGAAATTAATTAATCAAACTTAGATGTAGCCACTGTTCACGAGGGGTGCGATTCTCAGGTCATTGTTCTTATAACCAAAAACATGTATATAAGAAGCTATTAAGCATTTGTGTCTGATCTAAACAGCTTATGTGGCATCCTGAAATACATGAGTCAAGAAATGTTCCTGATGGGGTGACCGCACCCAAAAGAAATGTTCCTGATGGGGTACACTACACCCATGGGAGGGGGATTGGTAAGAATGTGGCTGAGCTGAACCTCACCTGAGCTGACCTCATCTGAAATGACCCAAAGAGCAAGAGGAGAGGGTAGCCTCTCTCATTCTGATGGGGTCTTCATTTCAGCACAGTTGTGGTTTCTGGTTTCTCCATGCATCCATCCTATTTCTGAAGAATGATCTCAGATACAGAGATTGGAAGACGAATCCTATGCTAGAGTTGTCACTCTCACCAAGGCAGAACCTACACCTTGATTGCTGCACAATCCTCAGCTTACAGGGAGCAAGCCAAAGTCCTCTCAGGACAAAGATGGCATCATCTTTGCTTATTGCAAGCCATTTTTCAGGGCCATGGGACTTTAAAAACATCATGACATGTTTACCTGCAACAAACAGGTAACTTCTTGCAACAAAAAGGAAACTTCTTCTGTTGCATACTCAGCTCCAAAACTATGATCTCTTAAGTTCATGTTTGTCCACTGTTCCTTTGGCATGCTTCAAACAAATCTACTTTATCTATAAAGGTCTCCCATGCAGGAGTGTGCACATCCTTGAATGACAGATATTCCCGGATTTCATATGAACAAGTCAAAGAAAATTCCTTTCATAATATCTGCTATATGAGGCAGACGGTTGGAGGAATTTCTTCAAGGCCCCAATGTCTTCAGTTCATGGGCTTACATGCCATTTCAATTTATAGCCATGTGAATAACTGTGACAACTACCAGATGAGCAGAAACACTTGAAGTCCACTAGACATTCAATATCTTCCTCTCCACATTTCCCAATTGAGAGAAACTGAATATAAGCAAACCCTAATTGACAGCAAGCACTGACACAGATAAAACTACTTTCATAATCTATTCACTATCTGAATAATCCTTTCACCACAATTGATCTCTTAGTGGCTGAGGTCTGAGACCAAATCAAAAGCATACTGCTCTGGCTTCTCTTCTGTGAAATTAAAAGAAAAGGTTCAGCATATGAAGGATGTTTCCAGAGAAAATATCTCCATTTTTTAATAATATGATGCCAATATTATAGTATCTATAAAGGCGGAGACCATGTCCAGCCTATTTGCCAATGGCACCATATTACTTCTGCATGGTAAGCATTCAACCAGTATTTGTTGAATTAATGCTGGGTGATATGAAGTGTAACACGATAATGTGACATATGGAAAGTACGTATTGAATGTGGATAACTATTGGTAGTTTACCCTTATGGAAGTATTTCATTTTCATTAAACATAATTTATGTAGATTTCCACCTGCCTCACCATTTCTTTTTTGGTTGTATTATCCTACATCAGCATGAAGTCAGAGACTGAAAACTGATTTACTTTCACAACATGTTTCCTGCTATAAAATCATAGCTCTGAGTTTAAGAAGCAAAAATGTGAATTTAGAAATGATGTTTTAGAGGATAAACACACACACACACACACACACACACTTTTAAGTACCCAAATCCTCAAATTGCCTAGTATTGCTAATATAGTGCTCTCCTCCACTAATGAATACAGGATTTCACAGGGCTATGTTCTAGGATCTGGTTATTCCCCTCTTAACTCAAAATCTCTGTCTTATTAAAGAAAATGAGTAGTAATAACTTTCTTTAGAAAAGTACTGCCAATACTATAAGCTATCAGATCAATCAAGACGTTGTAATATAAGAGTTATATTTTCTTGTTTTCTCAGTATGACTTCTTTAAACAGAATTCTTTTAGTGTAATCTGACTATGTAAGGGCTGAAAGAAAGCAATGCATAAAAATAGAACAAGACATTTGAATTTAAAAAGATAACTTTTTGAAAATGATAGTAATCTATTTGTACACTGATAATTCAAAGTTTCTTTTTATAAATATATGTGTGTGAATGCACACACGCACACACACACATCTACACTTATACGTTCATTGCAAATACACTGACCATATCTTATGCACCAGGTCCTGGTTTTGGTGTCAAGACAATGATCCTCAAAAGTAAACATGATCTCAGGTCTTCTCAAGCCTGCAGTCCAGGGGGCAGAAAAATTTTAATGAAATAATCAAATAGCAAAGTACAACACTGTGACCAGCCATGGAGATACATATGGTGTGGTTACAGCACATAGTAGAGGCATGTGGCTTTGTTGGGAGGGCTGGAAGAACCTGTTTTATTTAGGGGCATGGGTTCTCTGGTACCTGAATAAAGTGGGATCTGAAAGAGCCAGCAGATACATAAAACCAGCTATAATTCCTCAGGCATATAACTATGGGTTCTACTTATGAGAAGTTCTGTAAAATCAAGCCACCACTGTCTATAGCAGCAACCTCCATAGAGTACTCTTACAATGACTTCTTTTCTTGTTCACTTTCCCTACTCCTTTGTTGCTACTTCCTGGCTCTACTTTCCAAATAAAAACCCTACAAAATTTTTTGCCTCGTGTTATGTTTTTCTGAGAACTGAAAACTAAGACATTAAGCATGAGATGGATGAGCTAAGAACAAAAATGTATAGGGCTGATAGGCATTTTGTTTTTTAAACTAGACTTGTTTTTCAGTCAGATCTTCCTGGCTGCAATGCAGAAAATAGATGAGGGCAAGAGGGGATGAGGTTCATAAGTTATTGTTTTTCACCAGAAGTCATTCGGGTGAGAGAGGATGGTGGATTACATCTGATAGGAACCATAGTGATAGAAAGAAGTGGATAAATCCCAGAGCTATTTAGGCAATAAAAGTAACAGGGTTTAATGATGAAAAAATAGTGTTAAGGATGACTTGTAGTTTTTTGGCTTGTTTAACTTGATGGATATGGTACCAATCACTGAGCTACTAGGGGACACTGAAGAACTTTGGGGTAGAAGCAGGGAAATCACAGGAATGCTTTAAATCTAGGTCAAATCTCAGGTATCTTGGAAATATAAGAATTACAAAGGAGGCAGCTAGATTTATGATTTGGGAACCCAGGTGAAACATTTAAGCATTTCTGACCCATTATTTTGGTGGGTCCATAAACTCACCAAATCCATGAACCTTAGATTATATATAATGAGGTCTTGAGGATTTCCAATTGAGTCCTAAGGAAGCTAGACTGGAAAAAGAGACTAAATAGGTTGGGCAGAGGGATAGTATGAATATGAAGGGAATTTTTCACCATGGAAGCCAGAAGAAGAGAGTATAGGTACTATACACAAAGAAGGCAAAGGTGTATAGTACCTATCACTACTAGAGAGGCAGTATAGGTTATTGTGATAGACTGTTGGTCCCAGTTCACCTCCCCGTGCATCTACACTCTTTACTATGTAACTTTGCAGTTTCATCCACTAAAAGAGGTGAAATACACTTTCCATTTGAATTTATTTGGCCAAATGACTTTCTTTGAAAAAAGAAAAAAGACAGAATTGATGTCATGGAGTTTCTGAGCATTTCTACTTGCCTTCTTGTACTTCTGCTATCCTCATGAGAAGGACATGCCTGGTCTAGCTAATGAATCCCAAGAGGAAGAAACTGTGAACAGAGCCCAATGGCTCAGCAGATTAACAGATGTAAGAACCAAACAAATACACAGTCTTGTGTGTCCCTCAAGTTTTATCACTGTTTATTATGCAGTATTGTCTTGACAGTAGAAAACTGACACACTAACTAAAAACCTATATGCTAGATTAAGAAAGCAGGTCATTAATTGGTATAGATCAGTTTTGCTATGGAGAAAACAGAAAGAGACAAGGTAGTGAGAAAAGCACATGGAATCAAAAGAAGTTGTATGTGGTATCATGCTTGTATGTCTTAAATGGCTGAAGCTGACACCTGAAAGAAATTTTCACGGGAATAGAAAGATCCTAAGAAGAGGGAGAAACTGATTATTAAAAATAAAGAGGGAAGATATGATAGACGCCGCTGGAGAGATTAGGTAACGTGTTATGGGAGTTCATATTAATGATGACATAGGTCAACGGTAAGCCTGGCAGGTCTTATAAAGGAAACGGAGTTCTGGGTTCATGGGCACTGCTCCCAGGTAATGGTGTAAGTTTTTCTTCATGCTGTGCTTATTTCCACAAATATGAAACTCAAGTAAAGTATTCTTTAGTGTCATTTACAGTGATAGAAGAGCTTACCATTCTTTAATCAAAGACCTCACTAGTGGGGAAAAAAAAAACACAATAATTCTACTGTCCCTTGTACATGAGGTCCAGTATAGAATGCTGAAAACATAATTTTAAAATGAAAAGAAATACAATTGACCTTTGAACAACATGAGTTTGAAATGCACTGGTCCACTTGTATGTGGATTTTTTTTCAATAAATACAGTACATTATTCTAAATGTATTTTCTCATCATGATTTTCTTAATAACATATTCTTTTCCCTAGCTTACTTTATTGTGAAAATACCGTATATAATGTATATAACATACAAAATATGTACTAACTGACTATTTGTATTATTAGTAAGGCTTCCAGTCAACAGTAGGCTATTAGTAAAGTTTTGGGGGGAGTCAAAAGTTTTACGTCTATTTTCCACTGCTCAGGAGGTTGTCACTCCTAATCTTCCTGTTGTTCAAGGGTCAACTGTAAGTAAAAGAAGATGTACCTGTATGCAATCAGATGAGCTACTTGTTATTTAGTCTATTACGAAATATTGTTTAAAAGATAACATCAGTTTTGATGTTGACTGGATTCTACTATACTTTATTTTTTTAATTATAAAATAATTAGAACACTTCAAATTCTTATGATAGTAAAATGTTTTCCATTCTAGTTAGGTAAATTTTAGGAAATTAATACTTCTATGAAACATAAAATATTCAGATAAATATCAACACAGTTTTACCTAACTTTTAAAAAGTCAGTATAAATTCTCATAATTTTATGCTGTTTTATAAATCAACTGATTTTTTTTATCCCAAATAGATTTCTACAATATTATAAAACACATGTGGCAGTTTTTATTCTAAACTTACACTTCCATACAATATATAATTAAGAGGTAAAAAAATAAGGATAACTTCCAAAACTAACAGAATACTCAAATTTCTTATAAATACTTCCTATTTTTAAAATTATTTTAATAATAAAATTTATCCCAATTTACCTCTTAGAAAATTAATTAGAAAAGTTAGAAAAATAAATGTTTATTCTTGATCAGAAATAAGCCTAAAAATCAATCTTTGAAGGTCTATGTAAGAATAAACAAACATTTTCATATTACTAAAATGGAGTATCTGAGAAATAGGCAATTTAGAATTCATATTTTCCCAATATTTTCTGAATTACATTTTTAGTTATAAATTCCTATGTTTAAGTTTGACTGAAAATCTGCACAGTACTCAATTAATTGTTCCTATTTTATATCTGTGTGTTTTTTAAGTTCCAAGCAACATCATATAGTAGATTAATCTTTGAAGCTTTCTATGGTTAAAATACATTTTCTTTCTTTTTTTAAGATTTTTTATTTACTTATTTGACAGAGAGAAAGAGATCACAAGTAGGCAGAGAGGCAGGTGGGGTGGGGGAGCACGCTCCCTGCCGAGGAGAGAGCCCGATGTGGGGCTCGATCCCAGGACCCTGAGATCATGACCTGAGCCGAAGACAGAAGCTCAACTGACTGAGCCACCCAGGCGCCCCTAATATGCATTTTCTTTAGAGAGTTGGTAACGTGTACCTGAAGGGCATTTTATTTCTTTCTTTCTTTTTAATCTCTTAGAAAATCTAAACTGTACAGCTCATATTAAACCACCACTCTTGTACTAAGAAAGTCTGAATGCATTGTCAAGACTCTGATAACAGCAAGTGCGTGGGTGGTAGGCACATTCTCATTACTCATGATAAACATGTTTCAAAAATGGTAGCATTTTCATTTTCATGTGGCATTTACTATAACTCATTTACTCCCCAAGTAAAATGAAGAGACCGTGAAAAAATACTGAAATGTTGTAGTGTGTGTATCACTATGTCAAGGTTGCTCATATAAGACAAGCACCAAAGAGGAAAAGACAAATGAATGGAATCACGAGAGATTTGCTGGCTAAAATAGCTCCTCTGTGAATGGTATAAATTCCCATAAATTAATGACTTGAATGGCTGGAATCAAAACCAAGTTCCATTTTGTTCCATTATTATTAATGTCTACACTAAAGATGTTTATGGATATATCCAGTTTTTTCTCAGCTGCCCCAGAAAAATCACAGGGCATAAAGGAGAGAGATACGGACTTTCTAATAGCCATCCCTGCTTCCTGCCTAAGAACTGTGGTCTGCTCAATGCAGCAAGGCAGGGGCAACTCCTTCATCTTTGAAAAATCTAAAGGTAATTCAAGTTGAAATAGCATTAACTAGCTTAGAATGGGTGTAAACAACTATAATTTTTACATAAAAGTATATAAACTTTTTGAAATAATATAAAGGCTCTCTAGACTCCATCCTTAGCAACAAAACATTTGGGTCAATTTCTTTCATTTAACAGTTTTCTAAATCTCTTCAGTATCTCACATAAGTTTTTTTTTCTCCCCAAATATGTTTATTTTAATTTTTCAGTGTTACAAGATTGATTGATTGTACTTTGTGCTCCACACGCAGTACTCCAAGCAATACATGCCCTTCTCAATACCCACCACCAGTCTCGCCCACCCCCCCACCCCCTCCCCTCCAAAACCCTCAGAGTCCACAGTCTCTCCTGGTTCATCATCCCCTCCGATTTCCCCCCATTCACCCTTCCCTTCCTTCTCACAATGCCCTCCATGATTTTCTTTATACTCCACACGTAAGTCAGACCATAAGACAATTGACTCTCTCCGCTTGACTTATTTCACTCTGCATAATCTCTTCTAGTCCTGTCCATGTT
>CM052811.1:86652802-86749764 GCA_028533885.1 Nasua narica | reverse complement strand
GGGGATACTCTATAGCAGAAAACCCAATATCTGTAGATGATATCGAGTTATTTCCTTATTGGAAGGTAATCTGAATTTGTCTTCTGTTAGTTTAGTTTAGTTTAGATGAATATAGCATTTGTCTTTTCTTAACTGTGCTCTATTTTTCCCCCTTTTGGAAGGCAAAAAGAATCCTACCATCCTTCCACATACTGGGAATGCTGGGTCAGACGTACAGAAATGAGACCTTCCCATTCTCACATACATAGTTTTGCCTTACCACAGGGAGCCCTGAGGTATGCATTTACCTCTAATGTGTATTTTTGTGTAAAAGCTCTACTGTATTTATGAACTTTAATTTAGTTTGAATCCAGTTTTAATTTTTTTGAAGGGGCATCCTGTCATTGCCTTATTCCAACAAACCCCAGGCTGATGCTTTATAAATTTATGTGTCAAGTTCTGTGTAGGCTACACTTTTCTTGACATCTTCTCTTAGATATCTCAGGTCCCAGATGTCTGGAACAAACTCAAGATCTTTCTCCATAAATCTCCTCTTCTGTTGTTCTTTATTATGGTGTGTAGTATTATTGAGGATGTGAAGACACAATCTTCAGCCCTCCCTCTCCCTTACAACTCTGGCCAATTCATCACTGTGATCTGTCCATTTTACCTCCTAAATATCTTGATTTAGCATTTGTTTTTCTCTCTTTTCACTGTCCTGTCACCCAGCCAGACTGCCATCACCACTTGCCTAGACTATTGCAATATGCTTCTAAATGATCTCTGTAGAGTTACTTCAACCCATTCTCCAGACCACAGGCAGAATGCTGTTTTCAAAACCCATACCTGAACATGTCATTCCTCTGCTTAAAACCTTTCAATGACCTGCCAGTTTTCTTTGGGATAGTGGTTAAAACCCTTAACCCAGTCCACCAAGCTTGCATGATCTGGCCCCGAAGTTACTTCCTGCCTCACCCTCCTAGCACCTTACCCCCACACTCTCTGTGTGCCTTCATTTCTTTCTTTGTGCCTGCTGTGCTCCCTGCTGAGGCTCTTCCCTCCCCTTCTTCTCACCTACTTTAATGCTTACTTGTGCTTATGATTCCTATTCAAATATTACCTCTTCACAAAACCTCCAAATCCAAAGCCCAGATTCAGTCCCATCTGCTTATAGCACTGGCTACCTTTCTTTCATAGCACTTCTCAGTGTGATAACTGCTCTGAAGGATATTTGATTAATATATTTCCATGAAGACCTGGATCTTGCCTTATTTTGTTCACCTTGTATCCACAGCACTTGGTGCCAGTTGCATAAGAGCATACAGTAAGCATTTGTTAATGAATGAATGAATGAATGGTCTTGAAAGGAATATATCAAGATAAAAGGCTGATTTGGTGCATTTAAGTATTAGAATTGAAAAAACAAACTAAAGTTCATATCCTACTGAGTTAATAGGACGGACGTTCTTTGTATGTAAAGGTCAGTACATGTTAAGATTAAAGTTGGCTGGCTATTAATTTACTATATCTAGATTGATGTGTAATTAAGAATGCCAGAATATGGGACCGTATGGAAAAGTTATTATTTTCAGATATGTTCTACGGCATGTATTACTGTTACTGTTCACAGTTGTAACAGCTAGCATTAGTAGCTTACAGAACCCACTTTTAAGCTTTATTTCAGTACTTTAAATGAATTTAGCATAAAATGTAATTATAAACAGTGGCTCAGGTGTAGATTTGGAGTAAAACTAACTTTACTAAATACACGGAGCACAGGTTTAATATTTTCCTCTGTGTTCTTCAATTTCAGGTTTCAATTTTTTTTTATTTTTATTTTTTTGATGACAACTTGGATTTACCTGATAACTTTGCAGCTCTATTCTGATTTTAGAAGGTTATAGTTTTTCTATTTGTATCTAAAGTCTCTTCTAAAAAGGGTTGTTCATCATTTGTATCAAATGGATGATTGGCAGTTACACAGTTGATCACAGAGAGTCTTTTGTGTCTTATTGCTAGCTTTTCTAGATCAAACCTGCATAGTCATATTCGTATAAGAGTGGCTACCACTGGTATTTCAATGATGTCTACTACAATATGGAGCCATAATAAATATCAATTGATTATGCTAATCTAAGTGTAATTTATAATTCAGGAAGTAAGCTTACTTCAGTGTCTTTCTGATAAATCCTATCGTTTTCTAAAGCACTGTTTATTTTGGTTTGATGTATGGTTAACAGCCAAAAAAGTGAGAAGAGATATCTTGTCAGTGTGTCTTTATGTATTAATAACTTAGAAATAATGAGACATTTATAAGTCTGCTGAGTTTTTACTACAAATTGCTTTTTAATTGTGATTTGAATTAAGTCATTCTGTTAAAAACTATTATTTTCAGATTTTTTATGACTTGAAATATATACATTGGCATGGATTTTCTACAGTAGAACTGGTTAACTTAACAGTAAATATTGAGACCTTTCAACAAGCTCCCTAACATAGTATCTCCTCTTTTAGAAATTTATTCAAAAGAAATTTTTAGAGAAGGGGCACTTTTACAATTAGGGAAAATATTATGAAAATATAATAATTTAATGCTGTTTTATCCCTTAAAGATTTCTCACTTGTATAAGTACATTTCTGATGAGGTTTTGATTCTGAAGAAATTAAGTCATTTTTTTTCTTGTATCCCAAATCAACTTGATGAAGCCCTTACTTATTAACATTTTAATTTGGGAAATCCCAGCACAATCTTAATATTAAAATAATAAGTGATAGTAATTTTTATCGTCATTGTCATCCTTTCAAACAGTAGCTAAAGCATACCAATCAGATAGTTTATACAAATTACAATGTATTTTCTTTTAGGAAATTGCTTAAAATTATGTTTCCAGGTTTGTTTGTTTGTTTTACTCACTTTATTCTTAACATAGAGGATTTGAGTTCTGCATTCACAATGAAAATATCACCTTCATTATACAATAGATAAAGGCAAAAAAATAGGCATGGCAACACTTCTGGTATGTTTAAAATAACAATTGAAATATCTTTTTGTATTTCCTTAGATGTTGCTTTGAGATGATAGTAGTTTATGCTTCCTGGCCAGCTTCCGGAGCAAGCTGGCCCTTACGTTAAGTGTCTTAGGTATCAGTATGGAGCGCCAGGACACTATTCCATGTAATTGCAGAGATCTTCCTCCCGGGTTAGACTCTCACATGGGGCCCTGTTTGTTGATATATTTGCAACAAAAAGCCATTAACTTACGGGGTCAAGGGGTTAATGGAAGAAATATTCTCATCTTCCTATTATCTTGCAATGTTTTGCTGGGAGCTGAAGAAAGATAACAGTTTTATCCGCCGTTTTCTCTTGGCAGTTTTAAAAATGGTGACTTCATGTTTCCGTGACTAAATAAAAGATTAAATGCCAATATGGAAAGCTTTAGAAGTGTACTTAGTCAAGCTGTCAGTTGAGACAGGCATTCTATCATGACCACCTTTGCTGAGGTCACTGAATGGCTCCTAGTAATGAAAACTAGGGGAGAGGTACCTTAATGATTTCTTGATTTCTGAGTCCTAAGATTTTTTTTTCCCCTGTTCCATTTTTAGGCAAGTTAGTCATCTTGTACAAGGAGTCAAGGAAATTTCATAAAACTTTAAAGGAGAGAACCAAAACTATTTCAGTTAACTCCAAAAGGAATTGTGTCTAAAAGAAAGAATTCAACTACTCAAATGGGTGCCCCTCAAATCCCAAGTATTTTACAGAGTGTGTAAAGAGTGTAAATAAATATCTTTGTGCCCCAAAAATCCTTATTAGAACTGTGTGGAGGATTATAGATGGAAATATAGGTGGAATTACCTTGCCTAGATTTTATAGGTGGAAATCATTGCCTCGCTAAGGTTATTTCTGTCGTTTTTCTTTGAAGACAATATGTTTCATAGCCTAACTCTTACAGTTTAATATATGTGATGAGATTAGGTTGCCCAGTGCAATTTAAGAGTCACTGGAAAGTCTTCTTGTGTGTAAGTGGTGAATTTTCCCTGGAAATCTAACCAATTAGAGAATTTTCCTAATTGATTAAAGTAAGTCCTTGCAGGATGCGATAAAAGTATTGTTGAGTACTTTAGGAAACTTGTCTACTCTTTTTTCTCTGAAGGCCAGAATATCTTTATAATTTCATCTGAAGATTAGCCCTAGTCATGGGTATACTTAGGAACCCGGAGTTCTCTTAAATTGAAATAATCTCAGCCTATTTTATTGTAGTACTCTGCCAACAAACACAGGTTGTGCTGGTTTGATTTGAAACAGCTTGGCTGGTGGGTTTGACTAATTTTACTAATTAAAGCTGCCACAACAGTCAACGCATGTGGATGCATATGGTTACAGTCCTCCGTTTCACCCATAATTTAGCCTGACAACACATGTGAGTTTTCTCTTTACTCCATGTTTACATAGAGGCAATTTTTAGCACATGATTTTGTAATTCTCCTGAAATTAAGTTCAAAATAATAGAAGGGGGAAATGTCATCCCACCTCCGTTAAAACAATTTAAAAAATGAAAAAGCTGGTGGAAAACTTTTTAATAATTGAGATAATTTTTGTCTTTCAGAATTAGTTGAGATCATGCTTTATGGTAGGTGAGTCAGCACTGTGGAGAGGGTGTGTTGAATCACTTTCCTGTGTCCTCCAACGCTGAGGGCACGCCACTCTACGCCGACTGGTGATTCGCTCCATAAAAAGCTTCTCTATGTCTCTACCACATGACCGGAAGCTTCAGTGCTTTGAGTGCGTGGACTTAAACATCAGCCAATTTGTCCATTTAGCACCCTTAGTAGTCGAAGTGTTTGTTTAGACTTTCTATATTCATAAACTTGTTAAAAATTGTACTACTAACGTTTGTCCCCAGGGATTTTTTTTTTTAAAACTTCTTTCTGTAATGTTTATTTTACATATTCTTTATACCAGGAATCTTTCATACAATTGATACAGTGATAAAGTATATTGACCATCTGCTGAGGCCTATTTCTAAAAGATCTCCTATCAGAAGAACAGCATATTTAGGGATCCCAGGGGGAATTTCACGCACACTCACCAATAACCCAGTCAACCGTATAGACTGCTACTATGTGCTGTCTTTTTCTTTTCCTTGTCTCTTGCTTTGGGGGTTCTTCACTATGCATTGTTGAGTCAAGTCTGCTACGTCCCTGGTTTTGGACAGTCCCACTGGCACCCTGATATCTGGATGCCAGATCTATAAAATGTCCTCTGTCAAACAAAGAGGGATCCTACCTCTTTCACCACCGTCTGGTGGGTTCTGTCGGATGGTGGGGATTCAGAGCTCTGGAGTTAATTCCACTGTGTTACAGTCAGAGGTTTACCAGTGTTAGGGTGGGGGTAGGGGACAGGGAGGAAGAGCAAGGAGAGTGCTGTGGAGGCAGTGGGAGCAGTACATTCTAGGTACAGAAAGTAGTGGGATGCTTTGTTTGTAGAGAATTTAGAACCATGACAAAATTGACTGAAATTGGTCTGCTATTTAGTATATCACCATGAGCTGATGATTCTAAACAGTATAGGGAAAATAAATATACTCTTTCCTGACAGGCAAACCACTCCCATCACTCCTTCCCTTCAGTGCAATGCTGTTTATAGATGCTTGCCCAGGACAGATTCTCCCCCAGAAGGCTCCTCAGTTCCTTACGTACATAATATATTGATAGGTCAACCTGGCAATGAGTTAGATATGACCCAACTCTAGGCCTAGATCCTCTTACACTGTAGTATCAAAGGAGGGCTGAAATCTTCCCTTTTCTTTTCCTTACCTTCTCCTTCCTTCCCTTCTCTCCTGTCCTCTCCCACTCCCACTCTCACTCACCCTCTCTCTTCCTCCCTCTCATTTTTCCTACGAACAACTGATTCCTGTGAAAAACACATTATCTCTTCATATTGTAAGCTAGAGGTTAGGAGCAGTATAATTTCTAGTGGACAAATGACCTGACTGGACGCCAGGAAGCCTGGTTCCCAATCCTGACCCCCTAACAAGTTGTGTGGCCCTAATGAAATCATATGGCCTTTCTGAGGCCTCGTGTGTGGCATTAAGGTGATTGTA
The DNA here is from genome assembly GCA_028533885.1 of Nasua narica. Lineage (NCBI taxonomy): Eukaryota > Metazoa > Chordata > Mammalia > Carnivora > Procyonidae > Nasua > Nasua narica. Next base: position 86,743,685 of record CM052811.1, on the reverse strand, counting down.
CCTGGTGATCTACAGTCATTCCAATGGAGCATTTCTACTCTTCTATGAAGAAAGAAAGTAAAAGGCAGAAGCAGAAATACAGATGATTGACTAACACAGAGCATCAGAGTGCTTTCTTTCTACAGCTCCCAGTCCTATTTTTCTGATTGTTTTCCTTTTGACTTAACGAAAGATGAGATCTTAGCAACCCCTCTCTTAAGTTTCACCTATCAAGGGCACAGTTGGTCAGTATCAGTGACTTCCAGGACTTCAACATAATTAAGTTCTAGAAACATCAGAGACAAAGCAGAATTAATTATATATGTCTCTACCAAATTACACAGAGCCTGTGAGTAATTGACAAGGGCATCTTGGCCCATCATCAGCCATGATGTCACATATCCTGAGCTGAGTGGAGTTCCTATGGAAGAAGCCTGAGACAGCACATGCCTGACTTTCCTTTTAGTCCATGATCATATCAGCACTCAGTGTGCAAACTGCTTCTGACCAGAGAAGACAGGAACCTAGTTCACAAGTGGGAGAATTCAGAGGTAAAAACTGAAGCAAAAAGACTTGGGTAAGGTTTTAACATGCTAACAGACATCCTTACAGTAATTGAGTTTCCCATTTATAGTTAAACACTTTTATTAAAGGAAGACTTAAAGATCTGGGGCACCTTGTAGTCATTATTAAATATTCCTTTCTGCTATATAATTTCAGAAGGAAATTAAGAAGCAAGAAATGCCATTAAAATGATCACTCTCTCTGGCACACGCCATTATGACATGTGCCTGCACATTCATGCATGCATGCACAATTCGGCCTCTTAATTTGGTCTCATATCTACTACACATTCTGAGTGTTAATATAAATGGCAATTATAACAATATTTTAAAAATAAAAAATCGATTTATTTCTAATAAAGTAAATAGTAAGACAAGATAATAATTGTCACATCTGATATCCTTTTAAATTTGTATTACAGATAAATACCTCTCTGTGTCTGTCTGTATCTCTATTTCTATTTTTGTCTCTCTCCCTACACACACACATACAGAGACACAAAAACGTGATTTCAAAAGAAATAACCGGTTTGTTGGTATCTGTACAAAGATTTGTTTGATTAGAATTTTTCACTTTTAATGATAATATCAGATTTATGTCTACCACTGTGGTTTCTAGTATAATTGAAGTTTTTTATTTGGCGTCTTTCACCAGCTGCTTAATGTCAGTGGATCGTTCATTCCTAGACACTAAGTTAAAAAGGACTGTTCCATACATTCGATATGGTTGGGGCCCACTACTTCCTACGACAAGGGTGTTCCCCATCACCCATATACAGTTTCGCTTAAGACAAAATAGCGGCTCCAGCAGAAAATAAGTGCAGTCTTCTCCTTTGTAAGTTGTAATTGAGGTTATGGCACGGCATATTGCCTGTGGCAGAATCTATTACCTAGAAATGGAGACCATGATTTGAAGCTGGATGCAGTGTAAGCAAAATGAATTAATTATTAGCAGCACAGAATTGAAGGAAAATAGAGGGTTTCTCAAAGTGAAATATATTGGCACTTTTTAAAAAGAGAATGTAGCAAGGAACTTATTGATGAATCATGTAGTCTTTCCTACTGTTCTAGCCTTTTGGAATTCTTATATGCATGCTTAGGTTAACATGACTGTTCTTAAAGGAAGTCAAACTTAGCTCAGAATGTCATAGAAATATTTTCTAGTGTATTTAGTTCTGAAGTTAGCATATTTTAATGTATGACTCTTAGTGTCACTTGGATAAGTAAGTTGCTAGCTAATGATAGGACTAAATTACCTTTAATATTATTCTTTAAATAGGAAAAAATAACTTTTTTCCTGTCTAAAATGGCTCAAATAAAGCAAAATGGCATTGTTTTTGGGGAGGGGGGAAGTTTATTAGCATTTAGCACTTGATACTACAAAGTGTGAACTTTAGTGTACATAACTTTTGTAGGTAATTATTTAGTAAATCCTATAGAACCTCCTGTATCATAATGGTTGCCCAACATATTGGTTACTGGATACTTTCTATTTCTTTGAGGAGAAAACCATTCTCCTAGTTTGGGGAGTCATGACTTGTATGGACTGAAGTTGTAATTCAGAGTCCAGTTCAAATGATCTGATAATTAGAGAAAATTTCTGCTAGCTTCTGGCAATGCTGTGACTATCTGTTATCATGTTCAGTTTCACTCATTTTCCTCTTTTACCCCTATTTTTTCTATATTTTGTGTTTAAGAGTGGGAAAAGACAGTCCTATGGGTTACTAACCAGGTACCATATTTCAGAGCAGTCTCTTCTCTTTACATTAAATATTAGTCACTTGTATGATTAGACTACTCATTTAGAACATGATGTGAATTACATGATTACATGATTTTCAGAACTGTTGAGACCCAAAACACCACATAAAATGCACACATGCACAACACACACTAAAGTCCATAAGTGAATGGAATCTCTTCTTTAGTATATGATAGGCATGTATCGGATTGCTTTTCCTCTCTGCTAGCAGTGGTTCTTGTAAGTTTTTTCAATAGTCAGCAATTTATCTGCCAGTTTAGTGGAAACAATACATAACCATCAGTTCACACTATTTTACCATTTGGTAGGGGCTTGCTTTCTGCCAGCCAATTTTCTAAAAGCCTTATATATGTTAACCAAAGCCTTGTAAAAAGCAATGAAACTCTAATAGGTTAAATACGTTATCAAAGGTGATACAGCTAGGAAGTAACAGCCAGGATTCAAACCTAGGTCTCTCTAATTTTAAAGCTCATGAGCTTAACCATTATGCTCTGATTCCAGCCACAGTGGGTGAATAAAGCCCTCCAGTTTTCACATTTTTGAAGGTCATGGCTTTAGCAAGAGTCAATTTCTCAACATTCCCTTTTGTTCCTCTCCTAGGACTTCAGATGCAACAGCCTAACTGGGAAAAAGTGTACTGTAGCAAGTTATTGCTCTTAACCCAGTTGGCAAAACTTAGAATTGCAGGTTGTCTTCTTGTTCGGTTTTTCATAGGCACTCAGATCCTGGATCTACCACCGTCTCTCTGACCTTGGGCAAATCTCTCTCCTTCAGTTTCCTCATGTCTAAAGCAGGGTCACTGTGAGGATTCAATGAGTTTATGCAAATAAAGCATTAAAAATCTGGTACACATGGCGGGTATTGAGGAGAGCATGTATTGCATGGAGCACTGGGTGTGGTGCATGAACAATGAATCTTGGAACACTGAAAAAATAAAATAAAATTAACTGAGGGGTGCTTGGGTGGTTCAGTGGGTTAAACCTCTGCCTTCAGCTTGGGTCATGTTCTCAGGGTCCTGGGACCGAGCCCCGCATCGGGCTCTCTGGTCAGCGGACTCTCTGGTTCCCTCTCTCTCTCTGCCTGCCTCTCTGTCTACTTGTGATCCTCCCTGTCAAATAAATAAATAAAATCTTTTAAAAAAATTAATTGAAAAAAAATCTGGTACACAATAGGCACTTGATAAAAGATAGCTGTAATTATTAATTGCAACTCAAATAGAAAGTCTTATTTCCTGGGGGCATCTAATATGCCTTTGGATGGAAATAGACATGAAAATGACAAAGATTCACTCAGAATGATACGCGAGTCTGAATGCAACCCCTCCTTTCCTTGATCTTTCCCACGCCGCAGCTCCAGCAGCTTTGCAGCCCCTCTTCTGGTAGACTCAACTTAAATATCAGAGTGGAGAGATTGGAAGAAGAACCCAGAAAGAGCATCAACAGAGTGCATTCCAATTTAGTACCATTTCACACCTCTCTTCACACTTTATTACCTGAAGTTTTGTTTGAGGACTTTGCCATCTCACCACTACACACTGCTCAGCCCTGGTAGCAGCCGGGGGTTACATATGAAGAGGAATCAAAGATAACAGCCTTATAGCTTTTCATTGCTTGGTAACAGTGAATGCTTTTAATTTTGTGGCAAAATAAAATTGATATTATACAGTTATGGAAATAAGTTATGAAGGAAGTTAGCAGACATTATATCTTTGTAATGAAACATTCTACTGGCTGGTGTGTGTGCACATAATACGTCACTTTTTGGCAGACACTAAAAAATTAAACTTTTGTAGTGAGAGATGTAAATAAAAGCCATCAGTAGAGAGAAATGGGTGCCCTAAAAGAATGAAAGTTTTGAGCTATAGTATCTGCTAAAGGAGGATTTATTTTTGTGATCATCATTCATTCAGGAAACAGCTGTGGGTATTTACCATGTTCCAGGTACATGACTATTTTCTGGGGCAACAAAGATATCTAAATCATTGTCATCCTTGCCCTTGAAGTGCTGGCTAAAGGAGACAGATAATCGAAGAAATAATTGTAAAACATGACAATAAATGTGATGATAAAGGTAGGGAAAGAATTCTGAGAGAGCACAGGTGAAGGAAATGGCTCTAGGACTTTTAAAAGAATCATAGAAGAAGGTACATACATTGGACATTTACTGAATGAATGAATGAATGAATGATATAAAAAAATGATGTGTTCATGGTGTAAATCCTGTGCATTTACCTGAGAAGATGACCTGGGAAGTTTCACTGGAGTGAAAAGGACAGAATCCATAGTGCAGAGACTGTGGCCTGAATGCAAGAGGAGATGCTTTATGATTCTTATATCCCCCTAAAAACTGAATGACATATATTTAAATAATGTAAATTGAATGATTGAATGCTCTTGTTTCCCAGATAGGTGTAACTTGCTGGGGAAAATGATGTCTAGATCAAGTTTTTGCCTATGATATCATATTTCAAATTATATAACAGAGATATACATTTTTTAAAAATCAGCAGTGAATCTTTTATACAGAAAAAAATCCCCTAAAATCATAAGTAGATGCTTTTTGACTTAGGATTTTGCACATGTGCTTTCATAAATAGATTTTTCACATCTAGGTTTCTAAATGACATTGAAGTTTTTGTAGACTAAATATTTACCATAACAGAATATATTGCTACATCTGTTCCCTGAAATCATTTTTGTATGTGTGTGTGTGTGTGTGTGCATGTGTGTATGCGCGTGAGTGTGTAGATCTCTCTCAACATCTAAATTCCCTCCATAGTAATTCAAAAATGAAATTGTTATGTCTTAGAGGTTCTATTCAATTACTGAATCTTCTAGCTAAATCATAGTCTAACTTCTTTGAATGAGTTTTTTCCTCTGGCATAGTGTAGCATTCAATCACAAGTTAATAATAATGATAACATTAACAACACTTAACATAACATTTACTGAATGTTTGCTATGTGCCAAACAATGCTGTCGACTCTTTTCATACATGATTTCATTTTACCCTTATGATTAACATCCTGAAACCATTTTTCAAGTGCCAAATGTAGAATTCATCATTTGTCCTGAAAAGTAAGCATTTTCACATTCTACTTGACCCTTTATGTCTAATTGTTGCACTTAAAGTACATCATTTAGCTGCTAATTTTGCTCTCAAATAACTCCGCTCTTTTTAGTATCATCAAATGTTCCTTTCCATCAAATTTTTTTCGCTTCCAATTACAATGGTGCTTGGCCCTGATTCTTCAGTTCATGAAGGTAGCCCTGCATTATATCAGACACTGTCCCTATAATCTATCCTTCCTTGATTTTTATTCTTATTTTTTTCCCTTCTAAGCCAGAATCCTTTGCTCGAATGTAATCCTGTTTTAATGCTGTTGATTTAATATCTCTGCCAATGGATATAAACAGAATTGATTTTATTTTTAGAACAAATATCCTTATTGGGAATATATAATAAAGAAACTTCAGACTTTATAGTAATTTTAACTTTCCTAAGCACTTTCATATCTATTGGGAGTCCTCCTGTTAATATTGTCAGAAAGGTAGGTCAGAGCAAGTACATTGGGATGAAATTATTTGCTCAACTGATAAGACCCAGTCAAGTCCAAATCTAGATTTCCTGAAGGCTAGACTGTTTTATTTTTCCCATTTCAAGTTTTCTTTTATTTGTTTTTTCCATAATTAAAACAACAGTATCATATACTACATAGTATTTATTTATTTATAGTATTTATACTACATAGAATGTTTCCAAATTTACCATATTATTTGATCCTCTTAATGTCATAAGGAATTGAATTGGGCAATATTATTGATTGATCCTGTTTTATGAATGAGGACACCCAGGCTCAAAAGAAGTTGCATGTATAATGAGCAGCAAAGGCCAAATTTTTACCCAGTTCTGATAAAGTTCATATTAAGTAAATAGATTTAATTTGAGATTATACATATAATTGGGCCAGCTTGTCTATAGAGGAAGTAAGACATTGTTTACTGTTCACTGTTTCAGGGTTTTTTTTTTTAAATTAGGTAACCTATTGATTCCACTGCAACAAGTGATTTATGCCCTATGTATCTTTTTTCAGGAAAGAGTTTCAGGAAACAGGTAGCTTAATTATGTCAGTCTCATTATGAATCAAACCTGGAATCTGCATGTTTCAAATGATGTGTATTCATAGTTTTCTCTTTTAGTGTATTATTGATTGACAGAAAGAGATGTCTATTTCAAGTGGGACCCTTGAGATTTCATGTTTGTTTGCTTGTTCTTCTCTCAGTGGTAACTTTCAAAGGAGAGAGATAAATTTGATATGTTAGTAGGAAGTAATAGATAAACCTTGGACCTGATTTATCCCTCAAATATCATCTTAAAGGAAAATGGGAGACCAAAGGGGCAGATAATGCACAAGTCAACTAAAATTCCATTGAAAAGATACAAGGGGAAAAAAATATATATATATCTATAATAGCACTGGAAAATAATGAAAAAGTGTTGCCATGAGATAGGGACAAGACCAATAGAATGCCTGCTATTTTACTATTATTCAACATATACTAATCATAACAGATGTTTTAGCCAATGCAATAACATATATTTTATACACATATAACCACAAACACATAAAGACAAACTTACCACTATTTTCAGATCATTATCTACTTATCTATTTATAAAAATAAAACCCTTATAATTAATAACACAGTTTAGTAAGGTGTCCAAGGTCAAAGCCTATTTTGATATAGGAGTGGCATGATTAGACCTTTATTTTAGTAATAAAACTCTGGGGATTGTCATTAGGATTAATCAAAGCAAAAAAAAAAAAAGGACTCATGAAGAGGTTATTGAAATGACTGAGTGAAACTCAGTGGAGGCCAGAGTACAGAAGGAATGAATAAATCAAGAAAACATTCTTATCTAAACACAGTAGAATGTTATAGTGTATGGGATAAGCTATCAGAGTAGGTGGGGGGGAAAAGACACCAGTGATAACTTTGTCTCTGGAGAATGGTGGCAGTAATACTTCAGAGTGGGAATCCAGGAGCAGAAATTGGTTCTATAGCAGTCACTCTCCATCTTTTGCTATAGACTGGGATTACCTGAGGAGCCTTTAAAAATACCAATACCTGGGGCACCTGGGTGACTCATTGGGTTAAAGCCTCTGCCTTCGGCCCAGGTCATGATCTCAGGGTCCTGGGATCGAGCCCTGCATCAGGCTCTCTGCTCGTTGGGGAGCCTGCTTCCCCCTCTCTCTCTGCCTGCCTGTCTGTCTACTCGTGATCTCTCTTTCTCTCTGTCAAATAAATAAAATCTTTAAAAAAAAATACCGATACCTGGGTTGAATATCCAGGGATTATAGTTTAGCTGGTTAGGGCATGAGATTATTAAAAGCTTTCCATGAAATTCTAATGTATAGCTAACAATAGCAATCATTATTCTAGGCAAAGTTCAGGAAAAACAAACAAAAAAACAAAAAACCTAAAATAAAATGAAATAAAATAAAAACCTCAATAAAGGGCCAGATAATAACTATGTTAAGCTTTGCAGGTCAAGTGGTCTTGGTTGCAACTCTTCAGCTCTGCCTTTGTATTGTTAAAGCCACCATAAACTCTACAGAAAAGAATGGTCGTGGTTGGGTTCTTAATAAACTTTATTTTCAAAAATAGCCTCTGGCCTGATTTGGTCTGCGGACCATAGTTTGTTGAGAGAAGATAACCAATACTGTGGTTCCATTGAATTTGCAGCAATAGTAAAACAACTGTGTAGAAGATGTTCAATAGGCAACTGGGCGTGAAGATTTGGAGTATGGAGGAGTCCTTATCTGTTCCAGCTTAAACAACAGGAATTTCTCTCTCATACTTACGGAGGCTGGCAAATCCAAGATCAAGGAGCCAGCCAATTTAGTTCTCCAGTGAAGGTTTTCTTCCTAGTTTTCAGATGTCTGCCTTCTCTTTCTATCCTCACATGGTGGAGAGAGAATGAGAGGAAGCCAGCTCTTTGGTGTCTCTTCTTAGAAGTGCAATAATGCTCTCATAAGGGCCTCATCCTCATGACATCATCTAAACCTAATTCTCTTCCAAAAGCCTCATCTCCAAATATCATCCCATTCGGGGTTAGAGCTTCAATAGTTGAATTCTGGGAAGGACACCATTCAGTCCATAACAGGAGTAGACTTGCAGCTTGACATACACACTTCAGAGTCTTACGCTTAGAGATGATAGTAAGGTGAACTGAGAGGTGAACTAAGGGGTGAACTGAGAGGAATGTCTACATGTAAGAACTTGGTCAAAAGGAGACCTCCAAAGAAGAACCTAAAGTGATCAGCTAAATAAGGGGAGATTCCAGAACTGAGTTGTATTCTGGATGTCAGGGGAGACTTCATTATCCAATGGTGAATATGAAGAGAAAGGAAAAGAAGCAGAGGGGAACCCATTAGAGTTGCCCAAAGGTTGGTGACTTCTGAAAAACAAACAAACAAAAAATCAACAAAACTTGGGGTGCCTGGGTGGCACAGTCAATTAAGCATCGACTCTTGGTTTCAGCTCATGTCCTGATCTCAGGATTGTGAGATGGAGCCCCGTGTCACGCTGCACGTTCAGCATGGAGTCTGCTTGAGACTCTCTCTTCCCCTCCCTCTGCTCTTCCCCTCCCCTCAACTCTTTCTCTCCCTCTCTCTCTAAAAGGAAGAAATAAATCTTTTTAATAAACAACAAAACAAAACAAAGCCAGTATTGATAAATTACTGAGTGTTTGATCCTCCTTTGTTTTTTCTTGGGAACTATCACAACTTTTCTTTGGGGAACCAACCTTCCATCTATTCTCGGTTCATGTGATCAACTGAATGAAGAAAACAGGACCAAGAAATAGACAATGATAGATTTTTTTGTGACACCGAAGGCCTTAATCTGATAGAGCCTATGGCTGGACCTATAGCTCCACTTCTTTGTTGCATCAGCCAGTGTATTTTCTTTTATAACCATATCGTTTGAGTTCATCTTCTGTCCCTTGCAGTTACAAGGTGTTAAGTGATAAGAGTTTAGGACCTATATTAAAGGGAGATGTGTAGAAAATGGAAGGAGCAATAAACTGAGTCTGGGTTCACTATTCCTTCCAGAAATTTGTCGATGAATGCGCAGACAGATAAGATGGTAGGTTTGTGGAGGAATAAGATAGAAGGAAGGTTTATCAAAGGGGAAAAATAAATAGGTGAAGGATTTAAGATGTAGAAGAAAGGGGGAATGTCTGCTGGGTTAAGTTCCCAGATATGGAAACAAAAAACCCACAACCCCAGTCTGCCTTTATTTTCTCTGTTTTCCAAACATCTGCATCTCTCCTGTTGTTTTATAACAGTGAATATGTTGCTTAAGATGTTAATAGCTTGTAACATTTTAGGAACAAATTAGAGTAGGATAACCAGTGTGAGACAAGGGTCCAGATCCATGAAGGTACAAAGTACTAAAGAAGTTATACCACTGAAGACCTTCAAGTTTTTCTAAACTTATGTACTTCTTAGTATTGTGCAAATTGCTTTATAACTGTTTTTTTAATCTGTAAAAATATATCATATTTTTAAAAAGCCATTTCTTCTATAACAGAGTCACTTGTATATTTTTCTTTTATATGCACTTGTACACATATATAAAATTTATTTTTATTTGTATTATTTTTATTTTTTTTAAGATTTTATTTATTTATTTGACAGAGAGATAGAGAGAGAACACAAGTAAGCAGAGTGGCAGTCAGAGGGAGAGAAAGAAACAGGCTCTCTGCTGAGCAGGGAGCCCAGTGTGGGACTCAATCCCAGGACACTGGAATCATGACCTGAACCGAAGGCAGCCGCTTAACCAACTGAGCCACCTAGGCACTCGTGTAAACTTTATTTTTAAAGATGCATCTAAATATTTCTCTTTTTTACCCAACGCTAGTGTTAGGAATGGAAAATTATGATATGATTCAACAAGGAGAGGGATTGAAGTGCTTTTCATTATTAACTGTTCAGGCAAAACAGTTGGACAAATTGAGTAATGGAACTAAATTATTTTACATGAGGTGCTGGCCTTACAACTGTCATTCTGTTATATCTGCTGATGAAACACAATTGCATTTGAATTGTGTAAATGATAAAAAATAAATAATTGAAGTATGCAAAGTGAAATATACAGCATTAGTTGTACGGGATAAAAAGAAAACTCACCTAAATAACATTTTCTTAAACATTTAAAGCATATATACTAACAATCTATAAAAATATGTGTAACTGAATGATGACCACTGAGTAATATGTTTTCTAGAATGTCATTCAAAGACAACTTGGCTGTTCATAAATCTTTTAACTTGCTGGATTATCATTTCTTTTTCCCTTCATCCTCTTGTTTTGAAGGCTTGATATGGGAGTGCTAATTAATGTTAGGTTTCTTAACTGATATACTTGTCGTTATGCAAATAGCACTATCAGAGCATTTTATTTTGAAACTGCACCCTTTTTTTGGGTGAGATTGCATTGGTAATCATGCTTGAAGAAACATTTTTATAGCAGGAAGCTAGTTCTCTCATTAAGAACATATTGCCCCTGACCAATTCACTGGTTAATTTCCACAACGCTCATTGCTCCTGTGGCTCATACATGTCTACTGTTGAAAACTGCACGGAAGGGATGTGTACACTAAGTTGTTTTATTCATATCAGAGCATACAATTTAGCAAATTATAATACATGGAAATTAATGAAGAATTTATTTAGAACTGTATATTTTGGCAGCCTGGCATAATAGCTTACTGACTTACTTGGACCGTCTAAGCTAGAGTACATTTTAAATTCTGTATTCTTCATGTATGTTTTTTGTCTTAATTGGGGTTTCCCTAAGAACAAGATCCTATGTCAAGGAATAGTCTATTTGGACAGCTCATAAGTTGCTAGAAGAGTAGGAAATGAGACAAGAAGGGGGAAGCATTTAGGAGAATTCTTGGAATGATTTAAAATCTCTTAGAGTTATCTGGGGCTTGAACTCATGACCCTGAGTTCTAGACTTGAGCTGAGATCAAGAGTCAGACGCTTACCCGACTCTGCCACCCAAGTGCCCGTCAGTGTTATTTTACCCAAAGAACAAGGGAGGTGGGGTGTTTATACACTAACCCTCATCAGATGTCAGCCGAATGCCACAAGGTTAGAAGATGTGACTTTCCTGACTGGTCTGGCCTGCCATGCAAATAGGCAAAGTGGTCTTTGAAACTTCAGAGGAAGCCCCAAGGCCAAGAGAATACAGGCAGTTGGGAGTCAACTGGAGAATACTGAAGCTGAGATAGCTGGGAGCCCTAGGAAGGCCACCCGAAGTATCCGCTATACTTTCTGTGCGCTTGTGTCCACTCAATGTTATTGTACCTCCATCTGTAGGAAGATAGAGTAATCATTTCTCAATTGTGTATTCATTAATTTGTTAGGTTACACATGTTCATTGATTTCTCCTGCTAGGGGCTACTTTCTATGCATAAAGGCAGACACTAGGGAAGACATATGACATATAGTCACCACTGAGACAGTCAGTCAGGTTAATGAGTGAGTGGGGGGATGAGCCATGAAAAGTTTTCAGGGGCACAGGAACTTGAATCATTACTCCATCTACAGGAAAGTACAGAATCCTAATGCCTTCCAGAGTGTCTTTGGACTTTTTCTTCTTCTTTTCCTTTTTCTTTTCTTTTTCTTCTCCTTCTCCTCCTCCTCCTCCTCCTTCTTCTTCTTTTCTTCTCTCATTCCCCTTCTCTTCTTCCCTTTTCCCCTTCCCCTCCCCTACCACCCCTTCTCCTTCTTCTTTTCCATCTTTGCATGGCCCTGCCTTAGGTCACTGGTCTCTGTGTATCCCTGCTGAAGGCACATGTGTATAGGAAAGGAGGAGCAGCAATATGTTGTTATTCTAGTCAGAATATATTAGTAGCTGCGTTCTCTGGCTGAAATCTTTAGATGATTTTTTTTCAAGTTTTGAAATAAGAATATTCTGAGTCCACTTAGAGAAGAAGAGAGGGACTCGCTCCATGCCAAAAATTGCTTTAAACAAAGGATAATTATTGCTAAGGACCATGCACATATAGAAGGCCAGTACACATTTTTTTAAGATTTAATTTAATTTATTTATTTGAGAGAGACAACACGGGAGGGAAAGGGAGACAGAGGAAGAAGGAGAAGCAGGCTCCCCACGGAGTAGGGAGCCCCATGTGGGGCTCAATCCCAGGACCCTCGATCATGGCCTGAGCCAAAAGACGTTTTACTGAGTAAGCTTCCCAGGTGCCCCTGTTTTTTTGATGAATCCAAGTTACATTGAAAAGTATAATATTTAAGGATATATAGATATATTTTTAATCCAGAATGGGAGGTCCCACTATTGTAAGGTGAATGGAAATATGTGGTTAGCTAAAACAATATTGAAATTTAGAGAGTTTTTTTCATTTCTCTTGTTTTGATTTCTTCAGGGAAATGAAAGAGGTGGCTGTAGACCTGACAGTCATAACCATGGTTACCATTTCATGGAATGCCTGTTATGTGTCACCAGATACACCTTATGTCTAAAAGTTTGACAACTGTTCTACAAGGCAGAATACCAACTTCATTATATATTAATGAAACTGAAGTTCAGAGAAGTTAATTAACTTGTCTAAAATTATAAAACTAGTTCATCAGGAAATTGAAATCCTTGGTTTCTGATTTGGACCGTGGGATGAGTGTTAGTGAACATCTTCTGAAGACGGTTAGGATGGTTGTTTAGATGAAAGCTGATTTCAGTCTTGGTCAAAAACTGGAGGAGACCCACCCTCTAATTTTAAAAGGAGACAGAGGCAAATGCAACTGTTTGTGTATTTGAAACTGGTAGAATTAGAGCTAATTGTTCTTCTTTCTATTTTCTTATTTTTCTTTGCTTTTATAATTAAAAGGGAGATTTTCTTACAAAAAAAAAGATACAGTTACTGTGATATCTTTCAGGTGAACATTTGGCTCAACTTACTTAAAAGGTCAGGAAAGTTGAGGCCACACATAACTGCTAAGTCAATGAAAAGATAATTTCATCACCAGTGTAATTAAGTGAGCTTTTCTAGAGTATCTCAAGTTAACTTCTCATCCAAGTAATATGAGTCCAGGCATAGTGGTTTTTTGGTATTTACTTTAATCTTGTATTATCATTAACCAGCTTGTTACATGGATTACCCTTGGGTGTACTATGGAAAAAAAGTGTGTGTGTGTGTGTGTGTGTGTGTGTGTGTGTGTGTGTGTGTGTGTGTGTTAAGGATTTAGGGTATTAAGCCTGAGTGAATTGATTCACAGGGATTTTGCTTCATTGTGCGTTGCTGTGTTTTTGTTCTCTAGTGGGCTAAGGTACTGTGCCTTTCTCTTCTGTATAACATTTGCACAGTGTTCACATGATGCTTGGGTGTCAGTTTTTCATTATGCTCAGATGATGTGAGGTATGTGGAAAGCTTCCGGAACCATAAACTTTAATTTCCCAATCATGAATAGTTAGGAAACCAGAGTTCTGGGTTTTCATTAACACAAGGTCCTACATGCCAGCTCAGCTTACTACCTGCTAAGCCTCCTACATCTATTGGAAAACGTGCATTGGCACTTTTCCAATCTTGCTAAAAGTCATAAATAGATGCCTTTCATATGAAATGTATTAGGTTCAGTATATTGACCCTGGGATACATTATTCTTTTAGCAGTTGAACAAATTAAAATAAAATGATGGCTCCATTTTTTCAATGTAATAAAATGAGCATAATTGGGCTAATATCTTAATTTGGCAGTCAGGAATTAGATTGTATACCCACAATCACACAGTTTCACTAGGGGAAATTACATGTTGCCTTTTCCTTGTTCTCTTGATGACCTTCCTAAATGCCAATAGCAGAGAGAGAGCTTGGTCAGACAGAGTGATTGGAATCACCTGGAGGGCTTTCCAAAAACAGTCCTGATCTTGGAGTTCCATCTCTCCCAAATCCTGATTTAATTGGTCTTGGGCGCAACCTGGGCATCTGGATTTTTTTAAAGGTCCCAGGTGGTTCTAATGTGCAACCAAGTTTGACAGCCAGTGTTCCCATGTAGCAATATACCTCCCTAAGGTAACTCTCCCTATTCCTCCTGTCTCTTTTGTCTTCACTGAGTTTGGCTAGTATCTCAGGTATGGATCTGAGTTGGCAGAATAAGGGACCTGCTGAGTGGTCCAGGGAGATCCAGATGATTTTATTTTATGCTATTTATGTTATGCCATGTAGAAGTTTAAGGAAGACACTCTAGATGGCTGTACCCTACCATGTAGGTGAGTCAGTTTGTCTGAGAGCCCCTCTGGCACTTCCCCGCAACCCCGGGCACACGCACGAGTAAAGACCTACCTGTGGACACTTACATTGACAAGGACTCTGCCTAGTAAGGATGACCGCCTCTTCTATGTGCCAGACTTGGCTTTTTACTAAAAATATATTTGTTTTATTTTATGCTTTCAAATACATGTTTAATATTCATTTTAGGATTCATATGTTTATTAATCAACACAGAAAAGAGGTATTTGGCATCTCACATTTTTGAACAAGATGGCACATCAAAACATGTGCTGAAGGTATGAGTACTCTGGTGCTTTTAGAATCCTATTTTCTACCTTCTTATATAAAAACAAGAGTCCCTATCCCTCTAAATATTGACAGACATTGGCTAGGAATGTGATATTACTTATCCTTAGATGATTTTATTTAAGAATGGTACATAAACTTAAAGTTTTGGTGAAAAATGGTGAGAACCATTCCAGTTATTAAAAACCATTCAGATATCTTTACAATTAAAATAGATAACAGTTTCAAAAAGATCATCCGCTCAGAAGCTTGCCTGACAATTTTAAGAAAATATCTCTCATAAAAACACATCACAGAAGGACTGGGAACATTTACTCACGAAAAAATAAAGTAATTTTATATATGAGTAATATTTAAATCACATTATTTTAAAATAAATTTTATGGTATTTGAGTCTATTTAACAGGGTAGATATAACTTACATAATGTTCTACCTTATGGTGAACTCTGTCATTCACAATATACCCTTACTCTGTCTTCCAGGTACAGTTTGGGCAATCCACAAGCTGGGCTTAAAATGTTATTAGGAGCTCTGGCTAGGCATTATAGGGTCTGGAGAAGTCCAAATCTCTTCTCAGCTGGTATTTTCAATGATTATTGGGAAAACTATTGGACTTCAGCCTTTTCCTGGACAAGGTTTTCCTTTAATTGAGGCATTAGAATATTTTGTTAAAAATATAATCTTTCATTGTGGAATTCTGTTTCAGTCTGTCAGAGAATTTGAGATTTCAGTATAGAATAAGCTCTTTTCAATCCCTGAAAAAAGTTAAGATCCTCATTGCAATTTTCCTCTGAAAAATAAAACGTGCTTTGATAGAGCTTTTGGTGTTTATTACTATATGCCTGTGAGTGCACATGCACCCATTGTTATGTTCATTTGCCATCCACATCAGTAGTGGAGTTATGAATTTATTCTAGGTTAGATGTTAGTGTACAGAATCTCTGTATTTCAACAATTTCAAAAATTCTGCTGTCACTTTGTCACAGTTAAGCAAATTATCTCACTCTTATCTCAAATTATCTCATGGCGTTTGATCTTTAGTTTTCTTTAGCTGGATCTTCCCAAAGTATACTTAAGTGGCACAGCCAAACCACTGAAGAAATTCAACAGTAATGGATAGTTTTCCTGCACTTTTCCATGTTTTTTCGGTTGTTATTGTAGTTTATCTTTGAATATGCAAAACAAATTTTAGCAAAAAGGCATGCATTGTTGCTGGATTCTAGATTGTGTGAATTGATTTCCTAGCCACACACATCTTCTTGATCTTCTTCAGACATTTTTTTTTCCTTTAAAAATATTTTAAGTTGAGACTATAACCAAATCGTTTTTTTGTGTGTGTTCTTATATAGCAATGCTTAGGTTATTGGTATTTGTTAGGACTAACTTATCTGAAAATAACAGAAATCCTAAAATAATAATAGTGGTTTAAACAAGTTAGAAGTTAATTTTTATCTTCATTTAAAATAAATATAGACCTAAGGAGTCTAGAGCTGGAATGGTGGCTCAACGGTCGCCAGGGTCCCGGGTTTCTGTGTTTTTAACACGTGACTTTCACCCTCAAGGTCACCTAAGCGCCCTGGTGTTCCAAGACTGCTGCTGGGTCACCAGGCTTTCCAGTAGGAAGGAGGCTAGAAAAAGGTAGTAGGATGCCAGAAAAGTTACCTTATTTTTTTTTTAAAGATTTTATTTATTTATTTGACAGAGAGAGAGAGATCACAAGTAGGCAGAGAAGCAGGCAAAGAGAGAGGAGGAACCAGGCTCCCTGCTGAGCAGAGAGCCCGATTCGGGGCTTGATCCAGGACCCTGAGATCATGACCCAAGCCGGAGGCAGAGGCTTTAACCCACCGAGCCACCCAGGCACCCTGTTACCTTATTTTTTATAAGAAGTCTTTCTGTAAATCCCAGACATTACTTTGCTTAGATCTCATAGTCAAAGTTCGTGAACATGGCTGTACCTTGTGGAAAGGGAAGCTTGGGATTCTAGAACTGTACTTGGGTATAATCCCATCCCATATATGTACACATTTGTACTTTTATAAAGAAGAAGAGGAAAATAGATACTGAGGTAAATAATAGCAATCTTTTAAAAAATAATAGCAATCTTTGCGACATTGGTTTTCAGATTGTGTTATTGGAAGGTGTACTCAAATTAAAAATACTCAAATTAAAAGTATAATGATTTATACTTTATGTTAACAGAGAATAATATAAATGATATAAATAAAGCTAGCAAGCAACTTGTTTTATTGTGATGTTTCATGTAAAAAAAAGTGGATCAGAATATAGTCAATAATATTGTAATAATGTATGATGACAGGTGGTGACTACACTTCTCTTGGTGAGCACTGAGTAATGTATAGAAATCAACCCATCAAAATCAGCAAAACAACAAAATACCAGAGCTAAATGCTTACATAAAAATATCTAATGATTATATGAAAAAATTTAAAATTTGTTTACACACCAATCCCTTGTTTGGCAACTCCATTTATTCAAAACATCTATAAGAGGGAGGTGAGGTTGTGTATTTGGTCTAGAGTTATTTATCAATATTCAAGGATAATCCAGAGTTTATGAGCAATTATAAAATTCTCAAGGCTCCAGAAAATATAGGCTCGTTACAAATATTAAAGACTGTAGCTTCTTTAACCATTATACAGAATTCTTGGGAGTCCATACCCAGTAACAGATCATCAAAAGATGATTAGTGTTCTAGGTTTTCTGTTATTAACAGATCACCCCAAAAGTTGGTGGCTTAAAACAGCAAGTGCTTTTTTTTTTTTTTTGCCTTTGTTCATGTCCCATGGGCCAAAAGTAGCCCCATGACACAGATCATAGAGTCCAAGTGGAAGGGGCTACAAATGGTGTGTAAATAGCAGGAGATATGGTTCTTTGGGGGTTCCCAAAGGAACCACCTGCCACAGTAAGTTCTAAAAGCCACTATTTATTGACTTATTACTATGTGCCAATTACTGTTTTAATCACACAAGTGCCCTGCAAAGAAAGTTTAATTTGTTACATGTTTCAGATAGGAAAATTAAGGTTCAAATGTTTTGATTAACATTTAGGAGATCACAGAGTTCTAAGTAGTGGTGCCCAGTGTTTCAGGCCAGCTCCGAATGCCTCCAGAGGCTTTCCTCTTTCCACAACAACCTAACAACCTTCTTAACCAGTAGCTGCTGCAGACATGTCTGCCCTGTGTGTTTTTACTCCAAGCAAACAAAAGCCTTTGCCGCCCAATAGGTGTTTTTTGTTTTTTTTTTTTTTTTTTCCAATTGGGGGCAAGGGCAAGAGCCTCCTAGATATTTTAATTAACCAAGAGCAGCTTCTGTCACAGAGCTGCCTAATGGTGAAAGCTATAGAAGGAAAACACTGGCCATGGGACTACACAAGAGACCTGCGTCTTTGTGCTCTGGGCCATTGCAAGCTCTTTCTTAGCAAACCTAACCAGTGAGAACAGCGTCTCAGGTCTTTTCTAGAAAGCTCTTCATGTTGGTACCTTTCTTTTGGAATAAAGATGTATAACAGGGACATTGCAATATGCTAATTTCCGATACTTTCTAATTGGTGTGTTCTAGATATCACAGCTTCTACTAGAACACTCTTGTTAAAATAAGGATGGATCATGCACTTGGCCATGAAATTCCATTCTTTATATTTTAAGTAGCATCAAGATTGTTCTTTTCTTCACTATTTGGCAGATCAGAGTTCCCTTTTAAGATGCAAGAAGTTAGTTACTTATCAAAGTATTTGATTAATTAGTTAGACCTGTCAGGCCAAACAGAACTAGCCAAGTCTTTTAAATCTCTTAATATGAGCCAATTTTCACAATAACCTGTTTCATTCATGGCCTCGGCGTTTTAAATTCTTGCTCATTAGTGACCTGGTATTTAGGCTTGTCTGAAAGGAAAGCATCCGTCGTGTTAAACAGGGCTCATTATGGATTATAGGTTTTCGAACGGGGATGCCTATACACAAAAGACTGCCCTCCCATTTTCCTCTGAGTCGCTAATTGGACCTTCGCCTTGTTTTTACAAGCAAAGACTAAGCTTCAATAAGGAGGCAGGCTTTTATAATGTCACAGTTTGGGTTGCACTGAAGAGCTGGTGACCTATCATTATCAATACAGATGTGGAACTAAAGTAAAGCATGTGTTTGGTTTTGCTGGAGACAATAAAAGTAATGGCTGCTTTTAAAACCAGTAAAACACCGAACTTGATGGAAGGAGAAATTCATTGAATATATCACCCCGCAATAGCTCAATTCCCCGAGTGATAAAAAACAACCACCAAGCACTCAGAAATAAACACTACACAGTTAAAAAAGAAACAAAACACAAATCTAAGCCCACAATACCCCTCATTGACTTCTAAGGAAATGGTGTTCTCATGTTCCAAAGAAATACATGTATTACTATATCCCCAAGGGCTTAGCATCATCATTGTATATCATACAAATGTCCCTAACAGAAGTTCTTTTTGAATTCGCCTTGGTTAAAATAATCTTCTATTTTGCTGTAGTTTCAATTTGTTTTTAAAACACTGTTTGTATTACTTGAAGTGATTCTTTTCCTCTCTTTCTTTTTATTTTATTTTCTTACAGAATTTACTGTTTATTTCCAAATTACTCCAGACCCTAATAGTCTATTTTGCTTTTGGCAGAATTCGTGTATCTATTGAATCGCATTCTGTTTTGTTGAATTTCTTTCAGTGAATGTCTCTCCAATGGCTTCATTTGGTGGCAAAACATTAAACTACTTCTTTAGGGCCTTCAGGTTACCATTCGTCACATGTACCCACAATCAACCCTCTTAATAAACCAAGTGTCCTAATTAATTCGGTGTACCCTCCGGTTTAAGTATTTATAGGTGCAACTCCTTGAAATGCTGATACATGCGTTCCCATTGGTCTGGAAAGAAATGATTTTTCCTGGCAGTGTTATTAGTTTTAAGAATTCAGATTTCATACGTTTGAGGTTAGCAAATTCAGCAGACAACCTAAATGCGGCGCCATGTTAATGGAGTCCTGGAAGCTGCTGGTGTTAAAATGAGTAAATTAAGGAGTCAACACTGCTTATTTAGGCACATTAGGATAAAATAGTATGAGAGCTCGGACTTAACAAAAATCAATTCAGCACGCAGAGTGCACATCCATCAAGGCTTTGTTATGATGTCAGGGGGAGCGGCAACCTGGTTTTATTTTATGAAGAATGCTACATTAGCATCCTCACGTCCTTGGATGGCTGTGACATTTGCTGCTACAGAACTACTTCGAGGTAGCCCCAGGGCCCTTGGGGACTACTCCAGCTACATTAAAAAATTAAGTTGGCATCAAATGACTTATTGAACTCTTTATTGATATCCTTGGGATTTGCTTGTCAATCTACGCAGTAGTCTCCTTCCACAGAGACTACACTAAGTAGGAAGTTTTAACAGTTATGTTGATCATTTGAGCAAATTATTTTTCTCTATGTACCCCTCCCCCCCGCTCCCCCTCCCGACACCCCATTGCAACAACAAGAGCAATAAAAGTAGTTTGAATGAAAAGTATATTCCAGGCATGGCATGAGTGTTTTCTGTACAGCTGGATTTATTTCACAGGGACTTCTAGGTAGATATTATTCCCTCTCTGAGACTTTGAGTGTTATTTCCTTCACTGATCCAGTGTCACAAACCAATAGCCCTGCCATTGACCACAGTTATAGGGAAGAAGTTTTAAATTTACTTTTGCCTAGGTTTTGCACCCTGATAGAAATCAGAGATTGTATTTTGCAGATAATATTACTAATTCTTGACTTCATTTTATTTTCATACATATGTATTCTCTTTGCCAAAAGTAAAAGTTGTCAGAACATACTCCTTGCTGTGGTCCCTCTCCCAAACTATTAGTTTTTATTATTTAAAGTGTTGGAAGTTAGAAATTTAATTTCACTGGCCTAATTATTGCTTTCATATGAATAAACAGTATTTGTTAATAGTTCAAAATATGTTACTTTTTTTTTACGTAATATCTAATATAGAAGGTCAGTAGGCTCTTATGAAGTAGAAAGGGATTCTATGCAAGAAACATTGCACCTTGTCCATGTTATTGTCACAGTCTATCATCTTGGTTTCCTTTTCTTTCAATAATTTAATTTTTTTAATGAAAGTAATATATGCTCATTGCTAAAGTTTAGGAAAAATAGGAAAACATAATGAAGAAAATAAAGGTATTCCCACAACTTAAAGGTGAGCCCTGTTAAAAGTTGATATTCTTTCAGAATTTTTTACATATATTTTCCTACATATACAATTTTTCCGTGTGTGCTTTATGTATGCTGTTTTGCAGCTAGTCCATGCAACCAATTTGCTGTAATTTATTTAGTTAATTACCTGCCATTGGAATTTAAGTTGATTCTGAGCAATTGTAATTCTAAACAAGACTTCTTTGACCATTCCTATATATACTGCTTCTATTTAAGAAGGTAAAAGTTTGCGTATGTTTAATATTCTGACACATTACCAAAATACCCTCTAGGACAACACCTGTGCAGGAAGTTGCCTGATCCTCACTTTACTTTCAGGATTATCTGGGGCAGCATGGTCATTTATCCCTCGATTCAAAACCATTTGAACGCTCAATACACATGAGACACTGTGCTAGGCCCAAAATACAACAGGGCTAAGAAACAAATGGGCCTGCTGTTGCTCACCTGGAACTTATCAGGTGATGAGTAGAGATGAAAATGAGATTAATAACTGTAAATGCCTTTTTGGTGCCACTTCTTTTATCGAGAGAAAGTTACAGGGCATTTGAATCTGATATAGTGTGGGGAGTCAGGAAAGGCCTGCCTAAAGAAATGCTTTTTGACACTTGAAAGGTGTGACTGTAGGTGGGATATAATATATACTGTGTGACATCATGATATCAATGATTAAACACTACATTCTTGCTGGAGAATTCTAGGTATATTTTGGTATGTTGTACATCAGGTTGTTTTATTCCATTTTGTTGTTGTACTAATTTTAAAAAGAATGGTCAAGGAAGTCTCTTTCCCATTCCACTTCTTTTTCTTTTTTCTCACAGTTATAGTCATTAACCCATATTGATCCAGAACTATTCCTTAAAGGAAAAAGTAATGCCTATATTCAAAAGAGTTGTGCATCACTGAGATGGGGTCTCATCTTACTGGCAATGTATTCAGGTTACTCAATGTCATTCTTGGAGCCAAGTGAAATTCTAGTCACAGTTGTCTAATAATCATCATTAAGGGTTTAAAGCAAAAATGAGAGTGCATTGCAGTGCCATATTTAGATGTGAACAATGTCTTTGAGTCTGACCTTCTTTCTTTGGATGTATGTTACCCATTACCCTGTCTACACTTGCCAGAATCACTAGAAAAGGAACAGAAAAATGTGGACTTTGAATGCGATTTGACCTATATGATGCCAGAAACGCTTGTGACCTATATTATGCGTTGACTTAAATGAGTATTTTTGTTTCTAGTGAAGCATTTTTTGTTAGTCTCAGCATTAATCTTCCGTGGACAAAATATCTTTGATTCTTTGTTAAACAACTCAAATGTACCCCTTACTGTATAAAACTATGCAGATATTACTTTCTTAGAAGTTCATTTAAATAATTAATTCTTACCATTGGTGAATTCACACAGAATACTTAATGATGTAAAATGATTTCATACTGAATTAAGCCAAAATCCTTATTCATGAATCCCATAGAACTGTAGCTATCTGTTTCTGTTTTTTAATCCAAGGGGGAAAAATGACTTATAAACATTGTTGATACGAATATCATATTTAAAATGCAGTGGGTTTCTAGTTTTCTCTTTTCTCCGTGCAACCTATGCTTGGTTGACTAGGATTCAGTGAAACCTCTCATTAGAGCACTACGGTTCATTAGGGCTTAAAGAGGCATCACTGAAGTTTGAATTGGCCATGCTTTGATGGTCGGGCCTCTCTGAGTGGTAATCAGGCAACATTATGCTATGTGCTTTACTTCTGCAATGGTTTTTAGTCTTTTTTTTTTTCCTTTTTAACCTTAATGGCTAAGCTTTGCGTTCTATAAAACATTGACAAGCTTCTTAGAGATGGCATTTTTCTGCTTATGGATTGAGATTTAAAAAATCAGATTCTTATATAAACCATTTGAATACCCAAATTTGAATATGATGCTGGCTTTGCTTTTCACTTATTAGAAAGAACATGTTAGTGCAATCTTTATTTCTATTTCATTTCCTCAAACTGAATAGAAGATCTGTATGCACATATAGCACTAGAAAAATCAATAAGTAATCTAGATATTGATTTATTGAATGTCCAACATACAGATTGAGAGAAATCATAATCAAAATGTAATAATTTAGTTTAGAATGGGCTGAAATAAGAGTGAAGTTATTAATTGGCAGGTGCATATCATAGCCAGATCCACAGGGGGAAGGACTGGTTTAACCTACATGAGAAAACAACCTGTCTTCAGGCCCTTGAGAACCAATAAATACTCCATAATTGAACCAGCCAGAAAAATTTGTTATATCAAAATGAGGCCAAAATTGCTTTGCTGGCTAGAAAAATGCCATAAGTAATTTATTTATCCTTTAAAAATATTTAGTTAAAAATAATTTAAACTAGCCTTATCTGTACCTAGACTCAACTGGTAAAGTATTTTTCTCTGCAAAACTCAGTGTTGGTTGTTTCATATGTACATTTTGCCCTGCTGGTGGCTGTGAGCATTGGGTAGTGTTGGAAACTCACTTTATCTAGTTACCCCACTCTTGTGTTTCCTCAGTGGGAGACACTGGTGACCACCCTTACCTTACCACCTACAGAAGGCCTAGGAAATATGTGTCTGACAAACATTTGTTGGATCAGTTAACTACACTGGATTCCTACCACCCAGCACAATGGCTGACACAAGTATATCCTTAATATGTTTTGTGGGTGAGTGGATGAATGGATATATGAATGGATGACTTTGCTATTTGCTTGATGATATTTCCAGTTTTATTGAATGACTGATTGGCATAATCACAGACTTATAGAAAAAAAAAAGATTAGAGAAAAGTTCTTTTCAGTCATCCTTTCAAAGTTTCAATGTAAGATTTGTTTTTTGGCAATCACTCTCCAACATTCCTACTCCACCCACATCCCAATATAAAAAAGACCAGTAAAATTCAATTAATTAAAACTTGGTATTTCTGTATGGGGGATTTCTGTGGAGAAAGTAAAAGTTAATATATGTACTTTCCTGGTCAGTGTAACTCTTAACTTCATTGATAATGTGTTTTGAGCTTTGAAAGCTACTTTATTCTTCAGATAACAAAACTGAGAAATGTATATTTAATAGGAATAAATTGATTTAAAAGGAAATGACCGTATCACCTACATTTACAGAATATTATTACTATTTTTGTAAGTTTCGTAATATACCTTAATCTTAACAGGGGAGAAAAAACCCAAAAGCTCTATCCTCATGATTCACCTAAAGATAATATTAAACTTTATAGAAACCATTTCATAAGTTAAGTAGCCCTTTAACCTCCATAGTGCTGTCAGTAATGAAACATGCATAAATGAAGATAATTTTAATTTCGCAAATATGGGAAAAATGTTTTGTAAATGTCACATTGTGACCTTGTTTGGAGTTGTAATAGTTTTTCACTTTTTGTTTTTATTGCATTAAATAAATCATGGCATTATGGTACAACTGTAAGGTTCATATCTGATGATTGCTTTATTCGTGGGGATGCACTCTGATTGCCCTGGGTCTCTTTGAGACCACTGTTGCAGTTGAAAGATGTAGAACTCTTAACTCCAAAAAGCCTTGGAAATTAATATGAGTACTTTCTGAATCTTTCTGGGAGGCAACATTTAGGATGTAGATGTAGAATCAAACTTCCTAAGAATCCTATTTAGATAACTCTCTTTCCAGAGTTTTGTACCTACAAGCACCTGCTTTTTTCCCCCTCTTGCCTGTCTTTTTCCTTTCCACCTGTCTCATTCTTCAACTGTCCTTACTTCTAAAATACAATATTCCAATATGTAGTTGGCCTCTGATACTGCCTTGTTCCCTCCTCAATCTGATCGATTCAGTAAAGACCACACAATTAGAGAATGAATAAAGAAAGGAATGAAGGCCAAGGACGTGAAGGGGAAAAGAATTGTAAATACATATATTTTAAATGTTATAATTATTTTATTTCTGTCTTCACCTTGGTTAATCATGACATTCTTTGAACTAAAGTAGGGTCAAAATATGTGGTATGCTACCTATCTCCACTTGGGTTCCCCTCAGAGCAGAGCCTGAAACAAGGATTTGGGTACCAGATTTACTTAGTTGTTATCCCGAGAAGTAGAAGTGAAGAAGCAAGAGTAACTAAAGAAAAGAGCAAAATTCCAAAAAGATATTCTTTTTTTTTTTATTGTAACATGAGAGTTTTGTTTTTTAATTAACATATAATGTATTGTTTGCCTCAGGGTACATGTCTGTGAATTATCAAGCTTACACATTTCACAGCACTTACCATAGCATATACCCTCCCCACTGTCCATAACCCAACCGCCGTATCCCTACCCCCCTACCTCCCAGCCCCCCTCAGTTTGTTTCATGAATTTAGGAGGCTCTGATGGTTTGTTTCCTTCTCCATCCCATTTTATTTCATTTCCCTTCCCCACCCCCTCACAACCCCCCACCATGCTTCTCAAATTCTTCATATCAGAGAGATCATGTGATAATTGTCTTTCTCTGACTGACTTATTTCTCATAGCATAATACCCTCCAGTTCCATACACATCATTGCACATGGCAAGATTTCATTTCTCTTGATGGCTGCATAGTATTCCATTGTATGTGTATACACCACATCTTCTTTATACATTCATCTATTGATGGACATCTAGGTTCCTTCCATAGTTTGGCTATTGTAGATATTGCTGCTATAAATATTCGGGTGCGCGTGCCCGTTCGGACCACTACATTTGTATCTTGAGGGTAAATACCCAGTAGCGCGATTGCTAGGTCGTAGGGTAGCTCTAGTTTCAACCTTTTGAGGACTCTCCATACAGTTTTCCAGAGCGGCTGTACCAGCTTGCATTCCCACCAATAGTGTAGAAGGATTTTCCCTTTCTCGCATCCTTGCCAACATCTGTCATTTCCTGACTTACTAATTTTAGCCATTCTGACTGGTGTGAGATGGTATCTCACTATGGTTTTGATTTGTATTTCTCTGATGCCGAGTGATGTTGAGCACTTTTTCATGTATCTGTTGGCCATTTGGATGTCTTCTTTGCATAAATGTCTGTTCATATCTTCTCCCCATTTCTTGATCAGATTATTTGTTCTTTGGGTGTTGAGTTTGAGAAGTTCTTTATAGATTTTGGATACTAACCCTTTATCTGATATGTCATTTGCGAATATCTTCTCCCATTCTGTCAGTTGTCTTTTGGTTTTGTCGGCTATTTCCTTTCCTGTGCAAAAGCTTTTGATCTTGATGAAGTCCCAATAGTTCATTTTTGCCCTTGCTTCCCTTGCCTTTGGAGATGTTTGTAGGAAGAAGTTGCTGCAGCTGAGGTCGAAGATGTTGCTGCCTGTGTTCTCCTCCAGGATTTTGATGGAGTCCTGTCTCACACTGAAGTCTTTCATCCATTTTGAGTCTATTTTTGTGTGTGGTGTAAGGAAATGGTCCAGTTTCATTCTTCTGCATGTGGCTGCCCAGTTTTCCCAAGAGCATTTGTTGAAGAGACCGTCTTTTTCCCATTGGATATTCTTTCCTGCCTTGTTGAAGATTAGTTGACCATAGAGTTGGGGGTCCATTTCTGGGCTCCCTATTCTGTTCCATTGATCTATGTGTCTTTTTTTGTGCCAGTACCATACTGTCTTGATGATGACAGCTTTGTAATATAGATTGAAGTCTGGAATTGTGATGACGCCAACTTTGGTTTTCTTTTTTAACATTCCTCTGGCTATTCATGGTCTTTTCTGCTTCCAAATAAATTTTAGGATTATTTGTTCCATTTCTTTGAAATAAGATTGATGGTATTTTGATAGGGATTGCATCAAATGTGTAGGTTGCTTTAGGTAGCATAGACATTTTCACAATATTTGTTCTTCTAATCCATGAGCATGGAACGTTTTTCCATTTCTTTGCGTCTTCCTCAATTTCTTTCATGAGCACTTTGTAGTTTTCTGAGTACAGATTCTTTGCCTCTTTGGTTAGGTTTATTCCTAGGTATCTTATGGTTTTGGGTGCAATTGTAAATGGAATTGACTCCTTAATTTCTCTTTCTTCTGTCTTGCTATTGGTGTATAGAAATGAAACTGATTTCTATGCATTGATTTTTTATCCTGACCCTTTACTGAATTCCTGTATGAGTTCTAGCAGTCTTGGAGTGGAGTCTTTTGGATTTTCCACATAAAGTATCATATCATCTGCAAAGAGTGAGAGTTTGACTTCTTCTTTGCCAATTTGGACGCCTTTGATTTCTTTTGTTGTCTGATTGCTGAGGTTAGGACTTCTAGTACTATGTTGAATAGCAGTGGAGATAGTGGGCATCCCTGCCGTGTTCCTGATCTCAGGGGAAAAGCTCTCAGTTTTTCCCCATTGATAATGATATTCGCTGTGGGTTTTTCATAGATGGCTTTGATTATGTGAGGAATGTACCTTCTATGCCTACACTGTGAAGAGTTTTGATTAAGAAAGGATGTTGTACTTTGTCAATGCTTTTTTCAGCATCAACTGAGAGTATCATATGGTTCTTGTTCTTTATTTTATTAATGTATTGTATCACATTGATTGAATTATGGATGTTGAACCAACCTTGCATCCCAGGAATAAATCCTACTTGGTTGTGGTGAATAATCCTTTTAATGTACTATTGGATCCTATTGGCTAGTATATTGGTGAAAATTTTTGCCTTCGTGTTCATCAAGGATATTGTTCGGTAATTCTCCTTTTGGATGGGGTCTTTGTCTGGTTTTGGGTTCAAAGTAATGCTGGCCTCATAAAATGAGTTTGGAAGTTTTCCTTCCACTTCTATTTTTTGGAACAATTTCAGGAAAATAGCTATTAATTCTTCTTTAAATGTTTGGTAGAATTCCCCTGGGAAGCCATCTGGCCCTGGGCTCTTGTTTGTTGGGAGATCTTTGATGACTGC
The DNA here is from genome assembly GCA_028533885.1 of Nasua narica. NCBI lineage: Eukaryota > Metazoa > Chordata > Mammalia > Carnivora > Procyonidae > Nasua > Nasua narica. The sequence continues at coordinate 86,715,626 of CM052811.1, read as the reverse complement.
TTCGATTTCCTTACTGGTTATGTGTCTCTTCGGGTTTTCTATTTATTTCTTCCTGGTTCAGTTTTGGTAGTTTATGTGTCTCTAGGAATGCATACATTTCTTCCAGATTGTCTAATTTGCTGGCGTATAGTTGCTCGTAATATGTTCTTATAATTGTTTGTATCTCTTTGGTGTTGGTTGTGATTTCCCCTTTTTCATTCACAATTTTATTAATTTGGATCCTTTCTCTTTTCTTCTTGATAAGTCTGGCCAGGGGTTTGTCAATTTTATTCTTTCAAAGAACCAGCTCCTAGTTTCATTGATTTCTTCTACTGTTCTTTTGGTTTCTATTTCATTGATTTCTGCTCTGATATTTATTATTTCTCTTCTTCTGCTGGGTTTAAACTTTCTGTGCTGTTGTTTCTCCCACTCCTTCAGGTGTAGGGTTAGGTTATGTTTTTGAGATCTTTCTTGTTTCTTCAGAAAGGCTTGTATTGCTATAGACTTTCCTCTCAGGACCACCTTTGTTGTGTCCCAAAGATTTTGAACAGTTGTGTTTTCATTTTCATTTGTTTCCATGAATTTTTTTAATTCTTTAATTTCCTGGTTAACCCATTCTTTCTTTAATAGAATGCTCTTTAGCTTCCATGTATTTAAGTTATTTCCAACTTCCCTCTTATGATTGAGTTCTAGTTTCATGGCATTGTGGTCTGAAAATATGCAGGGAATGATCCCAATCTTTTGGTACTGACTGGGACCTGATTTGTGTCCCAGGATGTGGTCTATTCTGGAGAATGTTCCATATGCACTAGAGAAGAATGTGTATTCTGTTGCTTTGGGATGGAATGTTCTGAATATATCTGTGATGTCCATCTGGTCCAGTGTGTCATTTAGAGCTTTTATTTCCTTGTTGAACTTTTACTTAGATGATCTGTCCATTTCAGTAAGGGGGGTATTAAAGTCGCCTACTATTATTGTATTATTGTTGATGTGTTTCTTTGACTTTGTTATTAAGTGGTTTATATAATTGGCTGCTCCCATGTCAGGGGCATAGATATTTACTATTGTTAGATCTTCTCGTTAGACAGTCCCTTTAAGGATGATATAGTGTCCTTCCTCATCACTTATTAGAGTCTTTGGCTTAAAATCTAATTTATCTGATATCAGGATTGCCACCCGACCTTTCTTTAGATATTCATTAGCATGGTAAACTGTTTTCCACCCCCTCCTTTTAAATCTGGAGGTGTCTTTAGGTCTAAGATGAGTTTCTTGTAGACAGCATATTGATGAGTCTTGTATTTTTATCCATTCTGATACTCTGTGTCTTTTGATTCAGACATTTATCACATTTACATTCAGGGTAACTATTGACAGATATGAATTTAGTGCCGATGTCTTGGCTATAAGGTGACTGTTAACTGTATATTGTCTCTCTTCTTTTCTGGTCTATGTTCCTTTTATGCTCTCTCTTTGCTTAGAGGACCCCTTTCCATATTTCCTGTAGGGCTGGTTTGGTGTTTGCAAATTCCTTTAGTTTTTGTTTGTCCTGGAAGCTTTTTACCTCTCCATCTATTTTCAATGACAGTCTAGCTGGATATAATATTCTTGGCTGCATATTTTTCTCATTCAGTGCTCTGAATATATCATGCCTGTCCTTTCTGGCCTGCCAGGTCTCTGTGGCTAGGTCTGCTGCCAATCTAATATTTCTGCCTTTGTATGTTACAGACTTCTTGTCTCGAGCTGCTTTCAGGATTTTCTCTTTGTCATTAAGTCTTGTAAGTTTTACTATTAGATGATGGGGTGTAGACCTATTTTTTTTGATTTTGAGAGGATTTCTCTGTGCCTCCTGGATTTTGATGCTTATTCCCTTTGCCAGATTAGGGAAATTCTCTACAGTAATTTGCTCCAATATACCTTCTGCCCCCCTCTCTCTTTCTTCTTCTTCTGAGATCCCAATTATTCTAATATTGTTGCATCTTATGGTATCACTTATTTCTCGAATTATCTCCTTGTGGTCCAGTAGTTGTTTGTCTTTTTTTCTCAGCTTCTTTATTCTCCATCATTTGATCTTCTATATCACTGATTCTCTCTTCTGCTTCATTTATCCTAGCAGTAAGAGCCTCCATTTTTTTATTGTACATCATTAATAGCTTTTTTGGTTTCAACTTGGTTAGATTTTATTTCTTTTATTTCTCCAGAAAGGGATTTTATTTCTCCAGAAAGGGATTCTCTAATATCTTCCATGCTTTTTTCAAGCCAGGCTTGCACCTTGATAATTGTGATTTTGAACTCTATTTCTGACATATTACTAATGTCCGTATTGACTAGATCTCTAGCCGTTGGTACTGCCTCTTGTTCTTTTTTCTGTGGTGAGTTTTTCTGCCTTGTCATTTTATTGATATTAGAATAGATGAGTGAGAGAGAAAAATACTCTGGAGTTCTGCAGTTTTTACTCATTGATGAACTTGGTCTTCGCTGGATATTCCTGTTGATCTTCTAGGGGAGGGGCCCATTGCCGTGATTCTCAAATGTTTTTGCCTGGGGTGGAATTGCACTGCCCTTGTAAGGGGATGGGCCATACAATTTGCTCAGGTTCACTCTCGGGAGTCTTTGTTCCCTGAGCTCTTTCCTTACCCCCCCCGTAACCAGGAATGAAAATGCCGGCCTCCCAGTATCCGGCCCGGAGGAGCTGATCACTCGGGGCCTCACTCCTCAGGCACCCTCTGAGAAAGCAGTCAGTCCCTCCCATCTCCCTAGTCTCCGGCCCGCACTCTGAGCTCAGCCGATACGTGACGAAGGTTTCTATCTCTGGTGCACGGCCCCCATTTGGAGTCTCCAAATCCAACAGATTCCTGCTGCGTGCTCCCGTGCCGCTCCTTCTGGAGGAGGAAGGAAGGGGTCTCTCCAGGGTTGCCTCTTGTGGGGTCCCCACTCAAAGAGCAGCGGCCTGACTGTGCCTCAGATCGTGGTGTAATGTAAGCTTGAGCCAATAGCCCACTGCATGGTTCTGTCTCTGCCATTGGCCTCTCCCGTCTGATAACTGGGGACTCTGCCACCCTCAGACACCCTGAGTCCCTCTGTGACCCCGCAGGTCCTGAAACCACACTGTTCCCACGAGGGCCAAACCCCCTGGTTAGCCTCTGGAGTGAAGTCCCTCAGCAGAGAGACTAAATGTCCCAATGTTGTTCTCTGCTGCTCTGTGGCTGCTGGGAGCTGGCTCCTCCCCCCACAGTTTCTCTTCCCAGTCACTTTGGATTCCTTTTTTCCCACACATCCTACCTTCCGGAAAGTCGTTGATTTTCTGCTCCTAGAATTGCTCTTCTTCCTCTCTTCCTCTCTTCTCTCTCTTGTTGAGTTTGCAGGCTCTTAGAATGATTTGATAACTATCTAGCTGAACTTCTGGGATCTGACGCTATCTCAGCCTCCTACTCCTCCGCCATCTTGCTCCATCCCAAAATGATACATTCTTGATCCAGTTACACCATGGGCAACTGAGGCTAAATCCTGCTGAGGACTCAGATGAATAATTGTAGAACACACAGCCTTAGAAGCATTCCTTTAAACAGCAGTGTTGAATCGTACTTTCTGATGATGGGAATATTCTATATCCACATTATCTACTATGACAGCAGCTTGGAATATGGCTAATATGACTGAGAAATTGAGTTTTTAATTTTATTTAATTTTGATTAATTTAAGTGTAAATCATCATATATGTGGCTAGCTCATGATTGCTCAATTGGACAGCTCAGCTCTAAAGGATCAAAGTTTCAGGCATTAATAACTAATTCCCATATACCATTTGTTAAGGTTTATGGGAGAAAGGGTATTAACTCTGTCATACTTCCATCCTAGCCTGCATGGAGGCTAAGATATCTGCCAGGGTTGGGGAGGAATCCCTGAGAAGAAAAGTTGAGAGGAACGCTGCCTTGGTATAAGGAAACTTCTCCCCACAGCTGCAGAGGAAATCAAAGAGGGGCTATTGGGGTAGACTGAAGGCATAAAATGGCCATTATGTGTCTTGTAGGACAATGAAAAAAACAACAATTTGGTACATTCAAATCTATTTTTGTGATTCTGTATCAAAGTTCACATCACAAAACATTTAATTCTATATAAATCCTAAATTTCTAAGTTGATTTAATGCTTTGAAACTTCTAATGTTTTCTAAATTGCTGGGTTTTTTTCTTTTAAAACTTTAATCATTTTGATTTTACTTTAAGTTAGTCACTAGGACGAAACCATCACCTCATTTAAATTAAGTAGTCTCTTATTGCATTTTCAATTATTACATTTTGAAATGCAAGTTGAAAATGCTATCAGCTTTACATTTTTATTTTTATAGAAGTGCATTTAAATCAGTTTCAACAATAATAAAGACTGTTTCAAGTTATTTGTCACTATTGAAGGCCATAGCTTTGTAAATTATATAAGCTACATAAAAAAAGTATAACAAGAACAACGTGGCAAATTCTAGTAATTCAAATTATGAAAAATGATGAAGCTTTATCTTCTTAAAGTTGTATTTGAACCATCCTATGCGTATTTAATTTTTTTAATTGAATTTTCTGAGAAAATACTGCTTATCCCAAAAGAAATCCATCAAGCTCTAAGACAATAGTGTTTATGCAGCATAAATGAGGCTAAGTAATGCACAAGTGTGCTTCTCTGTAGATATTAACACAAAAACTTTACTTTTTACTTTTTGGATTTCTATGAAATGACTGTTTAAAGGTGAGGAATAAAGGCCAAAATTTGCATTTAAATGGAGATATTTTAAGAAGAAATGCCGTTTTGTGACCTTTACCCTTGCCATTAGTGTGGTGTGGTTTTTCTTTTTCTTTTTTTCTTAGGTAAAAGAGTCAAACTTCAGAAAAAATATTAGAAATGGATATAAACTGATAGTAAATACTTAGGACAACTAACTTTCCAGAGTAGTGTTTGCATACCCCATAGAGAAGGCAAACAACTTAGCTGTGAATCAGTTCAATCATAGTTGACAGTGAAAGTGGGAGAATGATTCCATTGGCATAAATTAAGGGCCAAAATCACTGTAGACTCAACAGAAGTAAAAGTTAAAATAAAAAGAGACCAGGTATGTTGGAGACCATAGGTTATTAAATTTTTTAAATCCTGTGTATTTACTGCACGTATTTAAAAATTTCAAGAAGATACTTCAGGGGCACCTGCGTGGCTCAGTCAGTTAAGCATCTGCCTTCAGCTCAGGTCATGATTCTGGGGTCCTAGGATGGAGCCCCGCATTGGGGAGAAGCCTGCTTCTCCCTCTCCCACCTTCCCATTGCTTGTGTTCCCTCCCCCTTCTTGTGTCCCTCTCTCGCTGTGTCTCTCTCTCTCTGTCAAATAAATAAATAAAAATCTTTTAAAAAAAGAAGATACTTCAAAATATATTAGAAAATTTTTATATTTGCAAAATCTTTTGTATTATGATATACCTACCAATGAACAACCAGAATCATTGGTTGAAATGACTTTATTCTCTTCTCTTCTGAATTATACTGGCCATTGTTAAAACTCAGTGAGATTAGGGTAATAGACATTAGGAAGGCATAAATTTGAAATATGTTTTAAATTATTCCTCTCTGTGCATTAACCAGTGTTTTGTCTATGAGAATATGTATTTATTTGAATAGGTGAATGGTAGAGAAAGATTGATTTTTTAAAGCCTACTCTCCCCTTAGAATGGCAAAAGAGAACTAAATAAAATATTTATTGAATTTAGTTTTGCTGGTGTGTGTGTGTGTGTGTGTGTGTGTGTGTGTGTGTGTGTAAACTCCTCTATAACAACTATTTCATTTAAACTGAATCAGTTCCTTGACTAGTGGTTCTCCCACTGTCACAATATTATGTATTACTTGGGCCTTGGACACACGAGGAAAGAGACAGCCTCTGAAAGTCAGACCATTCTACCTGGTTCAGGAATCAGAGCATAAGGTAAGGTGGACACATGAAAACCATGTGTTTGAGGCAGGAGTTCTGCTTATAAATGAGAGAACACATGAAATATGAGTTAACACCCTAACCATAACTAGTGCAGGATTTCATATTGGCCAGACAGATGGTAAGATCTAAGACCACTAAAGTACCTTTTTTAGAGAAAAAAGTTTGGTAGTCATCATCGGGGCTCAGCCATTGGGAAACAGGTATGTATTAGGCCATTCAGTTCTTAGTCCACTTGGGAACAAGATTTAAAAACTCAGGCATTACAAGTCCAAGTGAGGGTGAGGGAGCAACAGAGAGAATAACACAGGAACATATTCAGTATGGAACCGACTCAAGTGAACCAACCTGGATGTAGGTGTCTAGGGCAATGTATCACTAAGAGGTAATTGTCACCTGCTTCGATCGTGGACCAGAGGAATTTCTACTGCCATTGCTCTGAGAGGGATCATTATGCCATCCTCTTAGAAAATGGAAATTAAGAAGCCACTGACTATTATAATTCCATTTTTATTTTTACCTATCTTTTAGTAGATGGTAGACACTGTACCAGGCCGCTTCACACTTATTATCTTGGTAGTACTTGGAGCTATATTCTTTCTTTTTGGCTACCCTCTCCTACTACACATTGTTTCTTCAGAAAGAGACAGGCAAATGTGTTACAGACATCATTAAAAATGTTAATATGTTAAATAACAACCTGCAATGCAAAATTTTACCATGGGCTTTTTTATTCCAGTATTTCCTAAATGACACTAAACCCTCAAATTAATATATTATGGCAGAATTCTAAAAAGGGTTGGTTGTTCATAGTTATTAGACAAAAACAATCAAACAAACAAACAAAACAATAACAAAAAAATTGCCCCAAACCAATAAACATACAAAAGATTGAGGGCTCTTTACTAAAAAAATATTTAAGAAATGGTGGGTTAAACAGAGTTAAGGAGATTATCTTACTTTTACTTCAGTGTACATCAGAGTCTTTAAATTTGTTAATAGGCAGTGTAGTGTCTCAGAGGGAATAATGTTTGCAGTTTCCCCAATTCATTTGATCTGGACTAGTTTATATGGACTCATCTTGAGGGATTAGTCTGCTATATATATAGCACAGTTTCTTAAAATCCCAATGCCCTAGTTTCAATCACTAAGAGAAGCTATCCTCAGGAAAACTCAGGGAGAGTTGCTGGGTATGGGACTGCTGGTAGAACTTCAATAAAAAAGGCAAAGACAAAGAGGGATTCACACCAAGGTCCCCAAAAGGATCAGTGTTACTGAAGGGACAGGAGGACTGTCTGTGAAGCTGGAATCTCTGATCAACAATGGTAGGGACTCTGAAGGGATATAAGTGAAGTGTATAAAATTATAAATGCTATCCACAGGTTGACCATACTATTTAATCGAATTCCAGAAGACAGAACTGACTATATAAACCCTTACCTCCCTGCATTTGAGGATTAATTTATGAGAAAGATGTCCATAGAGGGTTATTAATGGGAAATGAAGCTTTTAGAGCTATGTCCTAACTTCTAGTGATGATGGACAGTGAAACAATACCAAACTGAATGAATCAGTTTGGCAGAAATATGCATAAGAATCAAAACTTTTCCTTCTCCCGAAACATGTCTGTACATAAGTCAACTGATAACAAATATTAGATAATCAATAAATATTTGATGAAAGAATGAATGGAAATAGATTATAAAAAACATAGTTATGCTTTAGAGACTTCAGAAAAGTTTTTTTAAAAAGGTATTATAAGAAGAAATTCTGTGATAATTAGAAGGGTGTGATAGAATGTTTTGTAAATTAAAGATAGATAAAGGTTTCCTTTTTGCTCATCAGCCTATTTCTCTTCACAAGCAAATTTTGATTCCTAAAGACGAAAGTGGAAAGTGTTTATTATATAATGCATAATCTCTAGATAACACAATTCAGTTTTCAGAATGAACTTTGTATTCCCAAGGACCAGAGGATAGGCTATGAGTGAATCTCTTCATAAAGCCACATGCTTACCAATAGAACGTTGTTAATTGTCTAACAGACAAAAAATTTTTAAATTAGTAAACAAACAAATACACTTGCCAAAGCAATGGAAAAATCCAGATGTGCTTAGAAGCTCCCAGTGAGGAGAATCATATCTGAGTATATCATTGAAAACAAATACAACTCAACCTTTTAATATTCTTGTTACTTAACCAGTTGAAGTATAAGTGATACAGTATATAACAAAGACTTGGCAATTATGTTTCCTCCTGGTAATCACATTTCTTGTAAATTTCTGACCTTAAAACTAACTGGCCTTGAAACCCCCTGTCTTCATATTCCCAAGATCCAATGTCTGATATCCTACTACAAAAGGGTGCTGGAAATAAGAGGAGCTGCTTTTTATGGAATTCATCAGCCAACTCAATAAAACAATCATTTTAATCAATTTTTCCCACTAACTAGCAAAACCATATTTTAGTATGACAAGTTCTTATGTCTTACATAGGAAACAAGATACCAATGGGTTTACCCATATCATGTTCAATCAAGGAATTTAATTTGATTAACGTCTTACATATACTAAAATAATATTTCTATTTAGACACATTCAGGACCTCATGGGGAGGTGTCATGGTGTGTTTTTGTTTTTGTTTTTCCATGAAACATTCCAAAATTATCACAGTGGAATGCGCACAGAAAGAAAAATAGACTATAGAGCACAGCCAAAATAAATGAGAAGGACAGACTGAAAAAGTACTAATTCCATACTATGGACAAAAATAAGTAAAAAAATAAAAAATAAAATTAGAAATATTGCTCAAAGCTTTCTTTTCTACTTGGTAGGATTTCACTATAAAGCAAATGGCTTAGTTGGATTATTTGCTTCTATTTCTGTAAATATTTCTGTGTGTGTATAATCTTTTGCCCATCTCTTTCGTCAGGAACCGTTAAATTCTGTGCCTAGAGAGATGTTGTAAATCAGCTACTATAAAATTAGGATATGCTAGAAATTCATAATTAATTATATAAAATTCTTTTACAAGATCAGACAATGATTCTACATTTTATGTTATATTAAAAACTGAGAAAACGTCATTTATGAAATGTAATACAGCAAAACATTATTACATTCATATTGAAAGTCTGACTAATCTGATTGGATTAAAGGTGCCCTGTGGAATATTTTGTATTAGTTGACTAATTCTTGTCCTCATTATTAATATTCTGAGGCAACTGTAATACCTACAAGTAAATATCTATTCAAAATAACTTCATAAACATAGACACAATACTGTTTCCTGTGTTAATGCAGATTAAAAAGCATAAATTTACTTTTATCTCTCTTTAAAAAAACCAAGTTTTGAAAAGCAGATTAGTGCATGGCTGTCACCCTTGATAAAGCTGTTTCACATCTTTGGAGAGCTTAAACATGATACAGTGAAGTGTGTTCACTGTCCCTTGTGAGCATTAAGTGGTTTGTAAGATAAAAGAGAGAAACCAGAAGTGAGAAGGTTTCTGTTACAAATCTAGTCATATCATATAAAGGGATGGCATGGATTAAATCCCTACTGCCACCCTTTCTCCCCATACCCCTTATCCACTAGAACTTTAACTGTCCTCTATGACATACAACTGAGCAGGAGACATAGAATCACATTTTTCACAGGGATTTGAAATGTCTTTGTGGTCATGGTCTGGCAGTAATAGAAACCATATGCTGGGTCAGGAGGAAAGCTATCTTGAAATAGAAGAACCCATCTCTTGGCCTAATGACCTTGGGAAATGTTAGTCATTTCAATGCATTTTTCCTTGAAGCAATGTAAGAGCTGTTTGGGCTACTTTTCCCTCTATGTGACTCTAAGTTGTGAGTGTTTAACCACATATTATCCATTAAGAGGATAATTTCAGTGATAAGCAAATGGTTAATGTCAGTAGCAATAAAATTCTCTTCCAGAACACCTGTTAGGTGATTTGTTGTAGATTGATTTGCATTTCCCTTTGTGATTTTAAACTCCTTTGGTTTCCTAATACTTTAAAACACAAGTCTGATGGAATGAGAGAGAGAACGTAAAAAAAATTGATTTAAGCTGAGAACTTTGTAGACATTTGAAAACCAGCTTTGTCTTAAGTTACATTGCCTTTGGAACGCCAGCATGTAAGACAAAGAAGCAACATGATCTTTGTAATGGCTGTTGGCCCCTTTCCAATTGACACACACACGTAACTTATATGGATTGGGTCACTTGAGGTTTCCCATTTCCCATAAAATAATGTTTATCATGGCCTAATGGGGCTCAGAATTGGTCCCTAAGTAATTTTTGCTCCAGTCTCTTGTAGTGATCTGTGAGCATGTACCCAAATTTGACAGTGACTTAGAGACATTAGCCATTTAAAATGCTGCTGGTGGACAGTCATCAGATGGCCAGTATTTTGGTGTAACCCACATTTAAAGGAAGGGAAATGTATGTTTGTATGTATGTATATATATATATACATATTGGTATTAAGAAAGAGAATTTTTCTTCCACTGCTTATTTTTGATTATAAATACAAGCAGGTGTTTTCTAAAATTTAGATGAGGGTTTATCAGAAATACTCAGTATCCTACTGATAGATCTCCAAACTATCATCCTTTGCTGTTTTCTCAGATTGAAGGGGATAGTGAAACTGATGAAAATGTTTCTTCCCTCCCCCTTTTTCCTTGGGGATATCTGTTGCTCATGCATCTACTTGCTTCTGTAGAACTCATGATTTGAGATAAATGGGATACAAAATGTCTCTTAAATTTTCCATTTCAAACTAGCCTCCTGAAGTGGTAAAATGACCGAATCTTAAACTTGCCCCTACTTTTTTTGGGGGGTGGGTGGGGGTTTCCTCTGTGTGTACTTGATCATTTGTGTCTAAGAGACTGGGGAGGACTGTAATCAGTTCTCTTAGCAGCCAGGACTACATACATTAAAACTAAAAGAGAGAAAGGAAGATTGAATTAAACCGGCCCTAAAAATATTGATGTTCCATCACTGGAAAGGTTGACAGGTTCTTTCAAAGGAAGGTCATTTTGGAAGCTTAAGAAACCTTTTCACTTAACTATACTCTTTGCTCTTATCTGAAAGCTCATCACAGGTTCTCCTATAATATTTTATCATGATTCTGATAGGTTTCAGAATGAAGAATGGAACATGTCTTAAAGAATACAGGGCTCATGCAATGACACTGTACTTTGAAATAAGCCAAAGTGATTTGTCTTCATCAGATGTTCCATAATGATGTTTCACTTCTTTTGCTGCATGAAATAAAGTCTTGTGATATTATTTCAAAACATCCATTTGTAAATTTTAGACCAAAACCATGAATGACATTAAATGTTTTCAAATATATTTAATAAATATTCTTTTAATGTTGTTTGTTCCATTGCTGATTTTCTAAATATCTTTCTTTAACCATCATTACAATTAAGTTTCATTGAAATTTCTGTACATTTAAAGAATCATGAAAATATAGAATTTGATTATAGTTAAATTACTGATGTTCTATAGGATAACTTTATCATGCAGATAAAATAATGAAGAAAAGAAATTAAATAGGCATTCCTCTGAGACTTACTCTGACAATCAAATCAGAGGTTTTGATTGAGAAATTCCCTAATTAACGTAGATTGAGTTAGTGAACTAATTTCTTTGTAATTTGTTTCAGTAGGAACTTTCCACCGATGTAAGGGGGCAAAGGGAATCCTGCCATCTTCACTGTCATAAAAAAGACAAAGGAATAATGAGTTTTTGAAGTCTTTACCCCAGCTTTCAACACCTTAGCTTAAAGTATTGGAGACCACTGGAGATTTACCTTTCCAGTAGATATTTTCAAAAAAAAAAAAAAAAAGAAGAAGAAGGAAAGCAAGGGGAAAAGTGTGCCATTGCCACATATAATATATATATATATTTTGTTTGATTTTTTTTCTCCCCAAATATGTTTATTTTAATTTTTCAGTGTTACAAGATTGATTGTTCATGCACCACACCCAGTTCTCCATGCAATATGTGCCCTTCTCAATACCCACCACCAGGCTCGCCCACCCCCCTACCCCCTCCCCTCTAAAACCCTCAGTTTGTTGCTCAGAGTCCACAGTCTCTCCTGGTTCATCACTCCTCCAATTTCCCCCCATTCACCCTTCCTTTCCTTCTCACAATGCCCTCCATGATTTTCTTTATACTCCACACATAAGTGAGACCATAAGATAATTGACTCTCTCCGCTTGACTTATTTCACTTCACATAATCTCTTCTAGTCCTGTCCGTGTTGATAAAAAAGTTGGATATTCATCCTTTCTGATGGAGGCATAATATTCCATTGTATAGATGTACCACATCTTCCTTATCCACTCATCTGTTAAAGGGCATTTTGGTTCTTTCCACAGTTTGGCTATTGTGGCCATTGCGGCTATGAACATTGGGGTACTTGTGGCCCTTCTTTGTACTGCATCTGCTTATTTGGGGTAAACACTGAGTAGTGCAATTGCAGGGTCATAGGGTAGCTCTATATATTTGAATGACACTATAATGCAGCTTTCTTAAGTGATCACATAATCAGATAGATGTGTCTTGATGTTCAGTTGAATTTCAGCTTTGACATCTTTCGTCAAGGCTGTTACTATATTACAATGTTATAAATGAAAGCTAAAAAATTACATAATTATAAGTAAACTTGAGTTTGTCTTATTACCTGCCATTTATAACATAGTAAAGCCCCATAAAAGAATTTAAATCTTAGGTGACAAAGAAATATTCCATAATCTTATCATTACTTACACCAAGTTTGGTTTTAAGACTTTTTCTTTGGATGGAGTTTTATAGAATAGAGACCATGTCACTTTTTCCCCTTAGACACTAGGATATTCTATTGACTTTATTTTTTTTCCTTGAGTACCTTTCATATAATCTTCCAAGGGTAGTAATCACTAACTCTAGGTATTTTACTTCAACACTCACATTTAGAGGTAGTTTCTCAAAATTGAGACCTGTGTTTATTAAAAAAAATAAGTAAAGAAGAAAAAATATAATGGTATTATTCTCTGCTCTGTTTGTAATACACTTAGGAAAGTAAAAATGTATATTGTTATTCTTTGTAATACTTTATTACTAAGGCAAATAAAATAACTTTCAAGAGGACTCTGATAGATTTCTAGAGACAGAACAGATATTTGTGTGCAATTAAAGTAGGAAATGACACCCTACAAGTGTTGAGACATTTTTAAAGTTCTTTGGCTCTCCCAATTGATCTTTTCTGTCTCTACAATTATTTCACTTTGGGATTAATTGTTTCACTAAGATACAAGAACGCATTATCACTTAGAATACCATCCATATTATGTTGAAGTCTCTTCAGAGAAGCGATGGAGTACAATATTTGATCAGAAGAGAAGATGAAAGGAGATGAAACCCTAGGAGATGAAAACCCATTCTCCTAGAGATGAAAGGAGTCATCTCTAGGAGGCATGTCTGCAGACAAACTTGTGCTCCATTCCCTGTCTTCACTGGGGGAACCTATGTGGTTGTTTCCTGTGAAGTTTAACTGTCAGAGAGTATGTACTCTGCCTCCCATCCCCCACCCCTCCATCTGTACTATCAACACCTAAATCCAGGCCTTTATCATTTCATTCCATGACTGTCAATGTGGCTTTCTCTCTGGCTTCTGCTCTACTGTCTTAGTTCCCCTTTTACCATCCCTAGTTCTGATCTCCTACTTAATTTTCCTAAAACAACCATCTGATCATCTCATTTCATGTTCATCAACTTTTCTTGTTTTTTCATTGCCTACAGAATATAAAAATCTGAGCTCTTTGCATTATGGTTCGGGCCAGGAGATAAAGCAATTATCCATCTTAATGGCCTCTGAAAGAAATAATTAGAACTTCTCTTTAAATTTATTTTTCTCATCCTCCTCAATTTATATGTTTGTGTATATTTTATAACATATATTCTTTACCAATATAGTAGTGTTAAGTGTACAGGTATAATTGATGGAGATATATATATTAGGGTATGCTCAAAACGCATTTTATTAAAAGAACACACACACACACACACACAGAGGCATGTTTTAAAGGTATTACTAACCCATTTCTTATATTTGACCTGGAGTGACACTTATTTGCTTATTCTTGTTAACTCCTTTACTATTTTACTGTGTTCTTTATGTACTTTCTTGTCTGGACATGTTCTCTTTCATTCTGTCATTGTCTCCCTTGCAGTCTTAATCTACAGTGCTATGTTGGGGATTCTTTCAGCCTGTAGGTAGTTTTCAAAACTCAGGCACTCCATGATCATCTGGTGCTATTAGTACTGCTATGGCCACCATTGCCACCATCACCAAGTTGTCCTGTCCCCATCCATTCACTTTACCTCTCTTATACTTTCTCCATCACATAGAGATCTCAGTACTAACTCTGAGACTTCCCTGGCTTTCTATTTCATGGTTCATTTACATTGCTTATGAGTTGTTCTTGTATTAGATGCTAAAAATGGCATTCTTGCTGTGGTCTGAGGCTAAAATGCCTCCTCAGTCACAACCTACCTGTTGAAATCCTATATCCATCATTACATATCTAGCTCACATAATGGTGATGATCATTAAACAGCCTCTATTAATCATCCTCCCCAAAAGTAACCTCTTTCTTTCTAATCAGATGCCCAGTGGCATTTAGTTTGTGACATTCTTACTATAGCCTTATAATATCCTGACTTTATGGTTATTTTTGTATAGCTTTTAAAGAATATATTTTTTTTAATATCTAATCTGCTAGTTTGTAAGTTCTTTGAGGATGGGTTCTATGTCATATTCTTCTTTTATTTTCCTGATTGTCTAGTTATAATGATATTAATATATGAGAGACAGCATTGTATTTTTAGAGGGGATTACATGACTGAAGGAAATGTTTCACAATGATGTATTCTTCTCATGGAATTTTTTAACCTAACACTGCTGAGAATTCCTCAGTCAGCAAAGAGCTAGTAGTGCATCATTCCGATACTTCTTTGAGGCACATGTTTATTCAGTGCCCACCCTCTTACAAGAAGATATTTAATAAAGAAAGAAAATATGTAGCTTGATTATATGCTTAGCCAAGAAATTTCTTTTGCAGTTCTAAGGAGAAATCTCCAGCAAACCCAATTACTCTCCCAGCAATGCACTTCAAAGGAGGGAAGAATGCATTTCTTGTACAGAATTCCTGGATATGTTTGATCATTAGTCAGGGCAAGTAGTTTGACTTGAGGCTATTTACTCAGCAGGAATAAAAAGTACAGCATTGCTTCAACCAAGAGGAGTGTCCCATACCTTCCCCAAGCAGAATTTAATTTGATCTGTCAGAGAAGTTATAGAGGTTTTTTATAGAAATGAGTCATGATCAGTAAGATGTGGTTGAGTTTGGGCCATTAAAGAGGCTCCTTCCCTCCAAATGGCCTTTTTTTTTTTCCCCCAGTAATAATTATAATGGAGACACTTGGCCTCAATAACTGACCAAGAACCTGAGAATTTCACAGCATTGGTTATCACTGGAATAGTTTTTGTTTTTCTCATTCTAAACCTTGCTCTCATACTAGGAACATGAGAACCTTTCCCTTTTTTTTTTTTTTTTTTGTAATACGTGTAAGCATCCTATGGCCAATGTGTATTTCATCTGGGAAGTGTCACAGCACTTTTTTCTTTAAGATCTATTTATTTATTTATTTATTTATTTACTCGGGGAAGGGTAGTGGGAGAGGGGGACTCTTAAGCAGACTTCCTACTAAGTGGGGAGCCAGTCAGGCTCCATCTCTCAGCCCTGAGATCAAGACTTAAGCCTAAACCCCGAGCTGGCCACTTAACTAACTATGCCACCCAGGAACCTCTGAGAATATTTTTAATGCAGTCAAAATATAACATAATGTCATTAGACTTCTACTTACAAATATATGAATATTTTGTAGAGAAAATCATTGAAAGGAAAAAAGGCCTTAGAAATGTAAACATTTAAAACTATACATATTTTATTATATAAGGTAGACTTTACCCTTTCTTGAAAAAAAACACATTATTTTTCAGCACTTAAATTTTTAATTGAATTTAATTTTAGTTATGTTTGTTACTATTTGGCATATCCTTCAACTAAAATAATAATAATAATTAAAGTTTTCCATGTTTGATTTTCTTATCTCAATCTTCAGGAAAATAATGCTTTATTTTATAATTTATAGAAAATAAGCTGGTTTATAATCACAGATGCTTCAGATAATATCTATATGAAATTTTTCACCATGAATATCGCCAAAAGAAATAATTATTTTTTTAATCTTTAGACAAAGGAAAGAAAAAAAAACCAAAGCACTAGTGAATCTTTTTATTGCTATTGGTTACTTTTAAAAAAGATTACAACTACTTCTGTAACATTAATTTTAAAAAGTTAATTCCCATGTTCTAATGGGAGTGTAATGAGCTTTTCTTACAGTGAACTCTAATGAGTTTATAAACGTGCTGCCATATTTATGATAGAGGCTATGCAAATTTGACTGATGTTTATTTATGCATGCATCCATTTGGGAATATATTTAGGGACCATAAGCTTGCTGGAGAATTTGTTATAGGAAAGAAAACTTATGAAGAAGACTTCTTATCCCAGGAGTGGAATTAAGGTAAAATTAACAAGGAATTGAAGTTATCTTTGATCATGATTTTTTTATTCCATTTTTATTCACTTTGAGGAAGTGTTGCCTGTTCTTTCTTTCTTTTTTTTTTTTTTTTGATGTTCAGCAGAGCAGTACAATGCAATACACAGAAGCATAATGTTGAATTTTCATAATAATGCTTGTGATGCAAATGAGGAACACTTCAAAAAGCAGGTTGATTAGCATTTCTTGGTAAAATGACAGTCCCCTCTTTTTTAAAATTTTCGTTCATTAGTTTTATCGGTAGATTACATATCCAGATTTCAAATTTGAAGTGCGTAGTTTTTGCTGATAATTATAACGTGAATTTAAATAGTTTTAGATTGTGCATTTAAAACAATTCTGTCACTAAATTACACTCTGAATTAATGAGCTGTTTGCCACCTCTGAGCCCTTTGCTTTGAAATTCAGTCCAGTTTAAAGTGAACTCCAACCATTTCAGGCCAGCAGCTCACAGAAGGTTGCAGGATTAATGAGCTCCAGGGTGTCTGT
The DNA here is from genome assembly GCA_028533885.1 of Nasua narica. Classification (NCBI taxonomy): domain Eukaryota; kingdom Metazoa; phylum Chordata; class Mammalia; order Carnivora; family Procyonidae; genus Nasua; species Nasua narica. The sequence goes on along the minus strand of CM052811.1, from coordinate 86,698,512 downwards.
GGCTCTCTTAGAAGCATATATCACTAAAATTCTATTCTCAGGGAACATTATTCTTATGCAAGAAGAAGATGGGGAGCTGAATGCAAAGAAATGGTATTTAAACAAATGATTTGATAATTACTGATGCGGGGTATACTTTCATCTCACTAGGCACACAGGAGACCAGAGCTTTTGCCTTCTCTAACTGCAGTGAAATTAAAATTGATGGATATTTTAATAAGGCTACTAAGGTTGTTAAAACAATGCTCCTTTATGGTTTATTATTCAACTCTTTGTTTTTATTCCACTTAATGGACTTTTTAGGGCTTGAATGAAGAACTTACACACATACACTCTTAAATACACTTACATGCATATAATCTTGGACATGGTAGCCTAGTTATAAAGCTTTATTTTTCTCCCTAGTTACCCTATGGCAATTACTAGCATTTTCCTCCTCTTAGATCTCCTTGAGACATCATTTGAGTTCAAACAATGGAAAGAGTAAAGCAGGAGAAAAAGTTGTTCCTTTATCTTTAGAGTAGCGTTTCTCGGTAAGTTGAAAATCTACTTTTTAAAATAATTTTTTTTTTTAATTCTATGAGTAGATTATATAGCCAGAGTTTCAGGTTGAAGGCAAATCGAACTCTTTACCTGTGGGAAGAATTATCTGCCTGAAGTTGAACCATTTCATTATGACAACCTGAGCTAAGGATGGCAAATTCATGGTAATCCTGTAGATTCCCCTTGCTCTCAGGTAGACATCAGTTACAATCTTTTTCTTCACAGAACCAGCACTCTGTATACCAAGACACAGTATACTGTGACAGTAGACAGTAGACTCTGTATACTGAGACACAGCGTCAGAATTCTCAACACTCTGATCAAGGCAGACCCTACCTGTGGACCAGAGTTAGCAAGTGAAATAAACACCCTTGTCAACTTTGTCCTGGTCAGCCCTCTCATCTAAAGTTAGGTGATATGTCTGACAACTTGGACAGAGCTGCAAGATCCCAGCCTATCTTCAGCCTCTGATTATAGAGATCTGAAGATGTGATGAGTAGATTTTTTTTTGAGTAGATGAATTATAATATTCCCTTTACTTTTCCTAATGCCCTTTTTACCTGGATTCAGCCTCTTCCTAACTATTTCTTACCAACTAATCATTCTTGCCATCTACATTTCATTCCTCCAACTATATTCTAGTATTTCTCCTGACCTCACCATTGTTTTACCACTTGAGTATGAGAATATTTTCTAATGAATAAATTGGCATCCTCAAATTGAAGATGTATTGATTTTGCAACTCTAACTTTGGCATGCTGGGCTGTCTCTCAGTAGTAGGGAGCAAAGTGTAGGCCCATCAGGCATTATTTGATATCCTCGCTCAAGCTCTCTCGATAGGTAGTAACTCTCTCATCTGAAAGTAAGAGGAGATGGTAGCAGCTAGAAGTCCCATTGCCAGTAAAAATAGGCTACTGGCCACTACAATGACATTTGTGTTTCATCATAGCATATCTGATGCAAGAAAATGAAAAAAACAGTGGGGCACCTGGGTAGCTTAGTGGGGTAAGCCTCTGCCTTTAGCTCAGGTCATGGTCCCAGGATCCTGGGATTGAGCCCCTTAGTGAGCTCTCTGCTCAGCGGGGAGCCTGCTTCCCCCTCTACCTCTGCCTGCCTCTCTGCCTACTTGTGATTTCTTTCTCTCTGTCAAATAAATAAATAAAATCTTAAAAAAAAAAAGAAAGAAAATCAAAGAAAAGGAAACTTCTCTTACTCTTGAAGTAACCTATCACTTCAAAACCCTAAGCCCAAATCTACCAAAGATTAGATACGCTTCTATGTTGGAGTCTCAAAATTTAGGTTTCTTACAGATCACAGTGACTGAATGAAATATCACTAACATAAATGGTCAAAAAGATACAAGAAGGAGAGCCACAGTTTAACAGTGCAGAGCCTTTATAGTCCTGTAGGACATTGTGATTCTGTTTGCAGTTTGTTATGTGAGAAAACAAAGGAGCCCAAAGTTAGGAAGATGGACATCTCATGCCTCTGTTATGTAGATGACTTGAAGCTCTATGACAATTCTAAACCCCAGCCTAATAAAGTATGAAACATTCTAAGGAATGTTCCTGAAGATATGCAAATAGAGTTTGGAATGGTAATCTGCAAATCAGTTGGGCTAGTGCAGGGCCAATTTACACATTCACTCTCAGAATTTTAGAACTTCATGAGTTTTACTCAAGGGAAAGAATATACAAATAGACTTCCTCTAGGTGAAAAACATTCAGCATGCAGCCAACATTAAATATTTGAGTTTTATTTGCCACTGTTGCATCAGGGATGTAACTAGAGTATCTAATCGGCATTCTAATCCCATTTTAGGAGCTAATTAGTCCCCTTCCTGATGAAGGAGAGATGAGATAATCCAGGACCCCTCAAGCTGAGGGGTGGGTTTTAGAAAAGTTTGGTCTTAGATGCGGCTAGAATCTCTAAGTAATTTCAGACACTGAAGAAATTACTACATACAGCACAGTGTGTCTTAGTTAGAATTAGTTCTGTATACATATAGAGGTATCTTAGAATGGAAGACATTGGACTGATAGGTATTAAAATGTGAAGATGTTACTATGTACACATAGTAACATAGGCCTCAACATAGGAAGAGAGATGAGAAAGCAATGATGATTCATAGAAAGATAATGTTTTAGAGAGGGAGGAATAGTAGGGGTGAGGAAGAGATTTTTCAATTTCTAACATTTTTTACAATAGCAATGATATTTGAGCCTTGAGTGAAGGACTGTGTTATGACATGCAGTGCCTTATGCTATTAGAAAATGAGGTCGCACATTAATTTAAAAAAAAAAAAAAAACCTTCTGCTAGGAAAAGAAGCTAAGTGACTATATCTATGAGAGCAACAGAAATGATGAAGAACTAAGTTGTCATTCAGAGAAAGAGTTAAAAAGAATGGATTTTTTTTTTTTTAAACAAAATTTAGGACTATGCGGGTAACTTTTTTAGTTTTGGAACTTCTTGGACATTTTGATTTCATTCTCCCTGGAGAGACATCCACACTGGAGGTTGGACACCAAATAAGGGTTTTACCTTTCTCTTAAGTTTTTAGCACCTGGAGAGATGTGATTACTTTAGTTGCTAATGAACTTAGGTCCCCAGCACAGAACAATTACCATGGAATAAAAGGATATCTTCAAGAACGTAAGGGAATTTTATGAAATTCTGTTTAATCTCCCCTTGTCCCTTTTACAGATCCCATTTGTAGATTAAAGTTGAGAGTTCTTGGTAGATTGTTTCCATGAGGGATAAAATTATATCTTGGATAAACTGTTCTAGGGCTAATTTGAGTCAACAAACATTCTTTCATGGTTCATATGTGAGAAATAAGGTTGTGCAAGGAGTTATAGGGTATTAAGATGAATGTAAAGAAAATGATCGTCCTTAACTAAGATACTTGGGGGTCATGGGTAAAAAGATGGCAAAGTTAAAAGGCAAATGTTATTAGATAAGCAAAAATAAAGTATGTAGTCAGCTTCAGAGAGAAAGAGATATGTGGGAACTAAAAAGACCCCAGTAGCCACTTTGATTTTGGGCTCAGTGGTAACTGTAGAAAGAACAACTTAATTAGAGTAGGGCTGATGCATAGAAGAAGGACAAAAAAATCACATTGTGTACAGGAGGGAGTAAAAAGTGAGAACAGAGACATGAAAGTAGATCACTCTTCCAAGAATTTGATAAGGGATGGAAGGAGGCCATGTGGCTTTGTCAACTTTGTAGACTTGTATGCCCAGGTAGCATCTTCATCTTGGAGAACCTATAGTAACATTTGATATGGGAACATGCCCTGGCATGTTTCTGTGGCAGGCTTCACATTCTGTGGATGCCAGCTTGAAGTTGCATTGCAGTACCATGTCACAGGACCCCTGAACCCCCATGTGTCAGCCTGATTGGGACATAAAACTAGAGGAGTGATGAGAAATCATATGTCCACCTGGAGACAAATTTTTGGAATAAATCTGATTTCATTGCTTAGCATTTTTAATGCTCTAGGTTGGGAAGCCACCCATGTCCTTACATGGGCCAAGTTTAATTCTGTTCTGTTCAATTCAGCAAAATTATCCCGAAGTACTCTGTGCGAGGCCTTGCTTTAGCTCAAGGTCTACAACATGGTTGAAAGAGGTCCCTGCTTTCAAGAAACACAATCTCTTTGGAGAAGCAAGAAACCTAAATAGCGTTTCATTATAATCCGATGAGTGTTGGTATAGCAGAGGAGTGGTTGATGGGTTATGAGAGTACAGATGACAGGTACCTATCCAACTTGGGGCATCTCAGAGGCTTCTGGAGAAGGTGAAAGTTGGATTGAGACTTGAAAGATGGGTATGAATTATCTAAGCAGCTGTGAAAAAACCTAAGAAAAGACTTCCAAGTATGAACCAGGAAGTATGTTTTTTAACCATATGAGGATAAGACTAATGTGAGAGTACTGCAAATGGTGAAATGTGGCTGAAGAGGGAGCAAGGGCCTGGTCATGGAAGGACATGTCATGTTGGGATTCCTGGGTTTTATTCTATGGATAATGAGGAGCTACTATAGTATTTTAAAAAGGAAGGAACCTGACTTTTTAGTTTTTTTTTATAGAGGTTATTCTAAGGGGGGTGTGTGTGTGTGTGTAGGTTGGGCAGAGAGAACAGTTTGGGAACAACAACAGTTTCGGGTAAGAAGTTTTGGCCTGAATTTGGCCAGAGGAAGTGAGGTTGGAGAAGGCAGGTAAAGCTGGTTTTTGGTTAGTGAACAAATTCTGGGGTGGAAAAGAATTGGGTACTTAGGTGCCTTTCAAGTTCTGGTCTAGTTGACTGGAAGTGCTTTTATGGAAGTGAGAAGCATCTCCCTGTCTAAGTTGTGATTTTTCATAGACATTTTAAAAATAGGGTGGAGTTTGGAGACCAAAGCCAGAACTGTATAGAGAGTCAGAGCAAGGAGTTGGGGAACCATGAAGGAAAGCAATAAAGAGAAATGGAAAGGCAAGTAATTATATGCTGTCCTGACCCATGTCTTAGGTCACATTTTGGTTTCAGTTTTCCAGCAATATTTCTTGCCTTGCCTTGCCTTGCCTTGCCTTTTCTTTCCTTTTCCTTTTCCTTTCCTTTCCCTTTTCCTCTTCTATCCTTCTCTCCCTCCCTCCCTTCCTCCTCCTTCTCCTCCTCCTTCTAATCACTAAATGCCTTCAGAAATGAGTATGATCTATTCATGGAATTTCCACAGCTTGCATGAAGAGAGCATCTGAGAAGTGGGTTTTTGAAAGCACTATGGTGATGGCCAAGTATGTGCTTATAACATTTTATTAGACATCTGTAAGGAGCAAGGTACACAAATGCTCTTGTGTGTGTGTGATAGAAGTGGGAGAAATGACTAGGACTTAATAAGTAATGAGAAGAATGTAAAGGGAACCGTGAAGCATAACTACAATTTGAATGGACCTCACTTACTTAGCCCTTAGAGTGCATTTCAGTTGTGTTTCTTGAGCCAGGTGGGCAGTGTATTCATTTGGTTGGAATTCTGGAGTAATGAGGTCAGAATTAGGGACTTAATACTTCTGCAGGGCATTTGGTTTTAATCTACTCCATGACCCCAGAAGGACATTTTAACCCTTATCATCACCCTGACTTTTGTCTCTGAGTGCAGGGAGGCACCAATCAGAGAACGTAGATGTAGATGGCTTTTCAGGAAATCTGCCTTCACTGGGAGAAAGCTGTGGTCAGATAAGTAGGATTACCCTTTACATAAAAATAACAGCCTGTTCCATAACTAGAAAAATTAGAAATTGCTATGAGAAAGGCAATAATGGGTTTCTACTAAATGTCAGTTCTTGAATTTGGTTTATTAAAAAAAAATGGAGATCTGGGAGACTTGTAAATTTTATAACCTGTGATAATAGCTAATATCACTGCATTGTTGCCTTTAATCTGTGGTTTACTGAATATTGGTAAACCTGGACTTAACAATAGAATGTCTTACTATGTGTGGCTGGATTGACTACCTACTTTTATTTTAAAACATCTTAAGTTTAATTACTTTGCCAAAGTTCGAGCTGATACTCTCTCTTGATGCAATGGAGACGAAATAGATTATATTTTCCACTACAAAGGTTGTTTTTAAAAACTTAAGTTTGTTATTCAATAGGAAACATCTGTATCTAATGCAGGGATAAATCCAGGATTTGTGGGGACTGAAACTTATAGAACATCTGGGGTAAGGCCTCTTTGAGAGAAAGAAAACTTACAAATATAAAATCAGTATGGAATTGTTATTTAAATTCATTCTAAGTTGATGGAAAAAAATGTTAATGGTTGAGAAAAGCTCTCCTCCATTTTAACTCTTCATTGATAACGTCATGCACATTGTTAGAATTGTGGTCAAACTTGGGAAAATGTCTTCAGTCCTCTTTTATAGATAGCTGCAAGATTTGAGGGCATTTCAAATTGTCTTGTGCAGGGACTAATCTTAAATACCTTTGAAAGTGCCTATCCTCATTATTTACCTTCTTACCATTACTGTTTCTCATTTTTGCTAATTAAAAAAATACATATATGACCATGTGAACACATTGCTAAGACCCCATCCAAGGCCTTATCAGGGGCCGTGCAGATGAGGGCCTTGAAGCTTCAGTTCTATTGTTTCATGGTAAATTCCTCTTGGATCTAACAGCATCATAATTTTCACTGAATCTTTCCAAATAGCATTATATTCAATTGTCCGATGAAACACTGTAACCCTTCGTACTTAGATGCAATGAGTCAGTTGAAGAAGAATTCAGATTTTTATTGATCTTAACAAGATTTCTAAATAAGGCACAACTCAAATCTTATCTCTTGAGTTGAGTGGCATACAGTGGCTTATTGTAAGACTATTATGTTAATATCTTTATATCTATTACAAGCTTTAATTTATCCTTGTTAGCTTGAAAGGAGGCTAAATTCCTCTGTAAGAACATGAAAACATTTTTAAGATGTTATCTTTTACGGTATGTCCTTTCTAATCTGCTGACTAGATTAGCTGTGGTCATTTAAAGTATTAAGTAATCTTGACAGATACTATGTAAATAAAAAATATAGAATGTCCAAGTAAAAGCCTTGTACCGAGCATCTTTAATATTTTCAAATGTTATTTCTAAACCTTAAAATGAAATTTGTTATTTAAGAAAGATTTCATAATAGGTATAAAGATCTCATTGTGCTTTATATGGTTTTCTGTTAAATTTACCAAGATCTGTTTTATTGCATTAAACATACTTAGTTTCATTAAAGATGCTTAGGCTTCCCTCCTTTTCAATGCTTCTTACCCCCTCTATGTACACAAATCCAGCAACCTAATCAAGTCGCCTTTGATCAAATTTAATTTGGATTTTTCCCTAGTAAGGCTGTCTGGTGGCAGTTAAATAGAATTTCATTAAAATAAATATGCACAAGATTCAATAGAGCTTAATTATCTGATTTGACTTGGTAAGATTTGGCAGAAAGTCTAGACTTTATAAGATATACCTACACTTGACTGGATAAAGGTTTAGTAAAACAGAGGCCAGCATTCAGAAAAGGGGGAGAAGGAGGGAAACACAGTTGTGAAAGCTGTCTATACCGTTAGGTAGAATTCTCAATAAACAAAACGTGTCCTGTTGAATTTGTACCTACCGTAAAAATTGGGTGGTTTTATAACTTCCTATTTTATTAAAATCATAAAATAAAAGTGTGAAAAACTAGGCACTCCACTTGTTAAATAGCAATTTAGATTGACAAGCTATTTTCCCAAATTTGATTTCTGGCTCCATTAAACCAGTGCTTCTCAACCTTTAATGTGGACATGAATATCCTAGTGATTTTGTAAAAATACAGGTTGTGATTCAGTAGGTCTGGGGCAAAGCCTGAGATTCTGCATCTAATAAGCTTCTAGTGATGTCCAGGCTGTTGTCTGAGGACCACGCGTGAAGTACAAGGTCCCAGACAACGAAATGAAGACAATCGACTTGGAGCAATTGCCACCACCATCACCACCATAATTGTACCAGTAATGATATTTAAATAACATGACCTCTCAGCTGCGGTGTGTTTTTATATCATTTCCATCATCTCAGTTTTATCTCTTCATGTTACATAGTGTCATATGCTTTATCTCAGCTTGGTTTTCCCTGTGAAGCCAGTTGATAAAATATTAATTTCAGAGTTTCACCCTCTCTGGTCCAGCATGAACAAAATGTAGACAGATTTCTCCTGCAGAGAGTGTTCTCCAGATCTCATTACTTCTCTCAGGGTTCATTCAGGTGAGCATCTATGCTCATTCTGACATTTTCCTCTCCAGTAATAGGTTTGTGTCTTTATTCTGCAAGGCTGGATATCTTACTGTCCTCCACACAGGCTAGTTTCATTCCTGATTCCGAATTCTGCACATACACTCTCTAGACTAAAATGCTCATATCTATATGTCCTGTCCCTTGAGAAGCCTCCCGGAAAGATCCTTCTGGCCCTCACAGGCTCATCTAACAGAGCCAAGCAGGGTGAAGCTCAGTAGTGGCCTGTTGGAGTTGAATTGATGTATATATAGGGATACGATCTTCATTTTAAAGCAACCTGACACTGGTGCCCATCAAGCCCTAAAGCACGTTTTTTTGTTTTTTTGGGTTTTGTTTTTTTTTTTTTTTTTGCTGTTTGTTTGTTTTGGCAATATATCAGGAAATTTCTATACTGGAATATGTACTGAGGTGTGGCGATGGAATACTGCCTTAGCACACACATGCTCAGATGTAATACCACAAGTTATAAATAATCCTCATTTAGAAAACTGAATTAAAAGCCACAAAGTTAATAGGTAATTAATATATAAAGTGAAAGTTTTGATTTAGAGAAAAGGAAGCAGATTTTATTTATCTTTTATTTATCTTTATTTATCTTTGTCAAATAAAGACAAGGAGAGGGAGGTCACAAGTAGGCAGAGAGGCAGGCAGAGAGAGAGGCAGAAGCAGGCTCCCCGCTAAGCAGAGAGCCCGATGTGGGGCTCGATCCCAGGACCCTGAGATCATGACCTGAGCTGAAGGCAGAGGCTTTAACCCACTGAGCCACCCAGGAGTCCCCATTTTTGTTACTTTTATGTGTTCCTTAGAGATTTGGCACATGCAACAAGGTGATAAGTATGCCCAAAGGGTATAGCTGGGAAACGTGGTTAACCCAGAGCAGGGATCTGAGTGAAGTTCTGCCCAAGGGTGGGACAAGGTAACTATGACCTATTGGGCCAGCAGAATTTCTTGGGAAATTTAGGAGAATTTTCCCTGACTACCACCTTGGAGGAGTTGTAAAAGTTTCAATACTCTGTGGTTGTGTAAAAAAAAAAAAGGAAGAAAATGCAATCTGGATCCAAATTATGGAATATTCATCTAATTGAATATTCTAGAAGGTAAATGCAGTAAATACTTGAATTAATTTTATCTTTTAGGGCAACTATTAACCCTTTGGAGTGGCAATTTTCTGAGAGATTTTTCTTTTCTAAATCTTAGATAGTTTTATTTTTGATGATTTTTTTTTCATGGCCTACAATTTTTCTTTCATTTATAATTCCATTTGGAAAATGCCAGTGTCTTCCAATTTTCCAATGCATAATCTCAACTTCCTTACTTGTTAGCTCTTTAAATATTATCTGTGGCACTGATCTACATTACATCTTAATGACAGTCTGAGGTTTACAATAAAAGTCATTCTCAGTTTTCTACAGTACTAAATAGAAAAAACAATTGGTAGAATGTTAAATTAAGAAAGGAGGCTTTAGAGGTGACTCTCCAGCATCCTCATTTTACAGATAAAGAGATATGGCTTGTCCGATGTCAGCCAGCAGGTCAGAGACAAACCCAGAGCAATAGTTCTACAGACCACATGCTAAAATGTATGTTGCATAAATGCAATAAATGTGTGTGTGTATCTATATCTATATATCTATATCTATATCTATATCTTTCAGATTGTTGAAGAGCAAACATTAAAGCTATATAAGGTTCCTGAAAAAAACCATTGTAGTAGGGAGAACATGTGATAGAACCCTAAAAAAAATCTAATGTATTGGCTGATTACCTCCTAAATTGTACAGATTACTGGTCCATTTCTGAACATGCCCTCAGATAAATTGAAAAGGACATCTCTTCAGTCCTTGCCAAATGCCATACCTGGTGGCATAAGTGCTTTTAACTTCTAGGAGGTAAGGGTAAAAAAAATCATGCAAAAGAATTTATGCAAGAAACTACTCAGTGCTATCTTCGCTCCTCATCTTTTTTTTTTTTTTTTTTTTTTTTTGCAGAGCAGGGTGGGAGGGTTAGCAAAAAGCACAGTGAGAGGGAGAACTTTTTCTGGGCCTGAGTGCAGAAAGCAGTGCTGCTGTGCATCCATGTTTCCCTGTTGGAATCCTGCTCTCTGTGATCTGGGACCACTCTGTGTCTCTGTTTGCCTAATTGCGACTTGTGCTTCTGCCCTCCAGTTCTCACTGGCCCCTTTGATGCTTTTCAGCAAGTACTTCTCAAAGTAGGAAGGTAAGCAATCAGTTCACATGAAAAGAGAGCAGCAGAATCCAGGTGGGGGTTCCCGCTGAGATGTTCTCTTCCAGGCTGAGGCCTAAACCACTGCTGTGACTAGTGCTGGCCCATGAATTTGCAGCCCCTGGTTAATCTGCAAGCCTCAACAGCCACTCCACCACCTTCTAAAATTATTGTCACTTGACTCTTTTTTTTTTTTTTTTTTAATCTTTCCTCAGGCTGCTCTTTTGGCTATCTGAAGGCTAGATGAGCTTGTCTCCATCTCTAAGGCCCCAATCTAGATATATTGTTTTATTTTGTTTTGAGTTTATTTGCTTATCTCATGCTTATTAGTTTACTAGTTCACTCTTCCATTCTTTTAGACCACAAAGGAGTTTAACAAAGGGTTGTGGGGGGCTGGGGGGAGTATAATTTACCAGGATGGCTTAAAGAAACAGAATTTGACTAGAGGGGCAAAGAAGAGTAGGCAGGGTTGAGGAAAGGGACACCTGAAAGGGAGTCCCTCAGAACCTCACAGCTGGTGGAAGCTATAACCACGCCCTGACCCTAACAGAAGAAGAAGGCAGTGTTACTAGAATCCAGTGAGAGCTAAGCCCTAGGAGACAGGGCACCCAGCAGAGCTGTTGTACCAAAACACTCATTCTCAACTCCTGTCTACCCATTGGAATTACCAGGGGAAATTGAAACCCTCCTAGAGATTCTGACTGAATCTTTGGTGTGGGCCTCAGGATCTTTAAAAGCCGCCCAAGTAATTGTAATGAACAGTCAAGTTAGAGAAACACAGTCATAGGAGGACACAAACACTGATTAAGTTAGAGTACCAACTGCCCAGGAGTTCCTTACCAATTTCTTTCGCCATAAGCTTCACATTTCTTCAGACATTCCTAGGAAGGAAAACTGGATCCCTGAAGGGAGGCAGCCTTTCATAAGTGGCGCCTGAGGCTTTGCCAGTGTATCTGTGGGCACATTTCACACTGTGGAGGCCCAGCCCTTTGCATTTCCTCCCAGTCATGCTGACAAAGGCTACCTAATGTCACTATAAAGTTCCAGGAGGTGCAGAAGGCTAAAGATGAGCAATAAAGAAACAATCCTTACAGGTGTTAAGAACGTGACTATTTTATACCAAATGCTGCTCCTGAAAATTTTAGCTTTAACATATGCATCGTGGATACAATATGATCAGTTATAACAATGTAAAAGTATATTGGACAGGAGCTGAGAAGCTAGGGTTGGGAGTAGAGAATCTTGGGAAAAATGTTAATTAGGTAAATGTAAGTTTCCAGATTGAGAAGAAGAAAAAACACAGGTCTATCTCAATATCATAACATTAATAACATTTATGTAGCGGATAACATTTGCCAGACACTATTGCTAAAGACTGTATATCCATTTTATCCTCACAACAATCCTATTACTACTATTATTATTATTATCATTATTATTATTTTATAGACAGAGAGTGTGCAGGCATGTGTGAGTGGGAGGGGTGGGGGCAGCAGAGGGAGGGGAGAGAGAAGATCTCAAGCAGGCTCCACATTCACTGCAGAGCCTGATGTGGGGCTCCATCCCATTGGCCCTGAGATCATGACCTGAGCAGAGCCACGATTCAGACCCTGGTTAACCCGCTTTCAAACCCTTAACTCATCTTTCCACTGGCAAACAACGCCTGGGGCATTGGTTTAAAGTATAATTTGCCGTATTCTCTCAGGAATCTGTATTTTTAAAAAGTTCCTAGGTGACTTTTATGGTCAGGAGAATTTGGTCCATGCTACATTATCTGCATTATGCTATTCTGTTTCCTGAGTATATGTGATTTATTTCTTTTTTCTTTGGCACCCATTTTCTAAAATATGGTTGAGAACATTCTCTTCCAGGTATTCTGCAAAAACAAACAAAAAAGTGCATTGTTAATTATGTCTTACAAATACTAAATACCATGACCTTTTCTTGGTAATTAAGATGTGATTATCCATGTATCAAATGCTTCAACAAGATAATTTTTGTCCAGAGTATCTTTTACCCAAATAACAGCCACATGTGTATCCCTTAGTGCACCCTTTAAGGCAGGTGGTCTTGGATAAATGTAGTCACAAGCCCTATAATAGTGTTATATGGATTTATAAAGCAGCTATTTATTTTTATACTGTAAAACTTAAAAAATTTGAATGTTCTTAACTCATTTTGAACATATAGACACTTCTATCTCCTAGGGGTAGACTAATTCACTATTAAGTTTTGCTTTCCATAATAAGATGTTAGAAAGTTTTAGATAACTAATACTTGTGAGCAGACTTCTCTTCCCTACTGAGAAACAGTGAGTGTGGAACCCAGGGACCCTGTCTTTAGAATAAAAAGACCTAGCTAAACACTGGAGAAGGTGCCAGGACCTTGAGAACATGTCACCTGGAGCAATTTCAATGCTACTAAAGATACCCGAGAAAACAATGGCTTTAAAAGTTACCCTCTTCTGCTAATGGATATTCAGACATAAAAATCCCAATTTGCATTTCAAAAATAATATATGAAGGTTTTCTAACCCTGCGCTACAAGAGTCAACTGAAATCTTGCAATTTTCCTATGAGAATGTTAAGTCTAAAGGAATTGAAAGTACATAGGAGTTAACTGATGCTTTGGGTTGATGTTGAATTTCATGGTGACTAAGAGTCGCAGAATGTGAGAGCTTCTGACTTTGACAAATCCCTCAGTATAGACCTAGACACCGCGGTGGTTTTGGGCCTATTGAACTGGCATCCCTTCTTATTCTTCCCCTCCTATGCCCTGTGTCACAGGGGAGCAGCCCTCTGCAGAATGGCTTTCCCAGCCTCCCGTGTCTCCCTGCACCTGCATTTGGATGAGGGCAGGCACTGCCAAGAGTTAGAGGAAAGATAGGAAGAAGGAGAAGCCACAGGATTTCCTTCTTCTTCCCTCTCTGCCTTGGCAGCATCTCTGTGTTATTATCTCCCTGCCCAGGAAACAACTTTCTCCATGGAACTTTGGTCGCTGGACTCTGATGACACCACCTTCTCTCTGTGTCCTTTTGTTGTTTTTTGCCTTTGATAATTCCTAGGTTGCCTCACTGTTTTCTTACTTGGCTTTTTGACTTTCCTACCACCTATGAAGCCAACTCCCTGAGTTAAATTCCCTTCACTTAAGTTACTAATTGGCTTGTGTGTTCCTGATTGAACCTTAACTGATAAAAGTTGTCATTTAAATACCAAAAGTTTGCTGGAGTTAGTTCTTCTATGGAAAAATAATCACAACTCCCTCGACAAGTTGCCAGCTTTTCAGAATGTATTATTTCCACAAATAACATGTTTCAAATCTTATCTTTTAATATAATTTATTATTTTATAATTTAATTACTGCTACTATAGCTAATAAATGCATCTACAAATATATATCAAATTTGGTGAAATGGGAAATGATTAATGACATCACCATGTGTTCTCAGCTCAATTTTTTCTTAAATGCTCATCTGAAATAAGCTTCTTTTGCCAACTCTATTTAATTAAAGATTGTCTTGTGATGATAAAGCAAGCTCAGTTCCAGCCTGGATTTATATGGCATTGCTTTTTCTTAAAACTCTAAGTGATTTGTAGCAAGTTCTAAAAAAGATGTGCTTGCAGCTTTCATTTTCTAAGGATCTGGAAAGCAGCCACAATTTTTTTTTTTTTAAGTTTGACCCTTCATGTGGTATGTATGGAGGTCAGTTTCCAAAAATAACTCTGTGATGTCTGGTTCTTCTTTGATGCAGTTTGATTAATCAGTGTGTAGAATTCCTGGCAAATAACACGGACAAAATTAACTATCTATTGAGTGAACAACTGACTGACTGAACACAAGAACTTTTCAAAATATTTCTTTCTCATAGCAATACATGTTATTAGCTATTCATAAATGGACCCACAATTAACCAGGTTATCCTGGTTAAGTTATCCTTCTACAAGGTGAATTTAGCTGGATGGGTCTTGGTTTATAATCTAAGCAACCAACTGCCTACCATAGGAGCCATCAGAGCAGAATTCAGGCATTGACAGTAAAGATTAATGAACCACCTTTTTTTAATTGATAGCATCCAAAGTGCACTCCCCTCAGCCTTTTGTCTGTCACTTGGCAGAGGCTCTAGCAGGTAGATACACTCCATTGCTTGCTGAAATTAAAAAACAGGTAATTTAATCTTCTTGATGCTATAGATGATGATTTTTTTAAAGTTGCAGTTGAAACAACACAACAATTTCTGGGTGAGTAGGTCTTCTTGGTGATTATTAATTTAGTAGATGACATGCTCAAATTTATTAAATTGACCTGAGCATAAAATCATCCAGGAGAGCAACAATTAATCTGTAATGCTGCGGATATATTCTTTCAAGAACAATACAGTCCCCATTATTATTGTATATTTGACTATTTTTTCTAATTATAGGTAAAGAGCGAGCTTTTCAGCATTTGTGAGATACACTTGCATGGATTATGAGTCTAGTTTGCGAATATGGGTGGGAAAGTGTGCCTGAATGTTTATTTAGAGAGTAAGCAATTTTTCACATAGAATGTATGTTGGATAAATATGAATTTGCTTTGGGTTAAGGTATTAATGCAACCTTGTCAAGAAGAACCAATCTAAAAAGTAGTTAAATCAAAGGTGTTTGATTTTTAAGGAGTAAATGTACCATCTCTCAAACTATATTATCTTTGTCTAAGAATATTTTTTCCCATGTCTGTAATTTTAGAACTCTGTGCTATGGAAGCTGTCAATGTATATAATTGAGGTTGCTCTGACTTTTGTTACTGTGTGCATTTTTCAAGTGTGGTGTTTAGATGTCCCTGCTTCATGTCTTTTAAAGAAGCTCCATTATGCTCATAAATAAATACTGAGTTCCTAGAGAAAACGGTGAATTGAGGCACAGTTTTGATAGCTGCCTTGTAAACGATGTGATATTATTTTCTTGGGAAGGCCAGGCCTTTTCATTTGGGTCTATTATATAAAGAATATACTCACTATAGATTTTAAGTCTTCTTGCTGGAAAGGTAGATTGGCTTATAAACTGATACTTTTGTTTCTAGGTAAGGAACTAGAAATATACCAGATGACATTCTCTTTGAAGTGTAAATGATGCTTCCATTGAACCTGTGTTTTTTTCTCATACATTTAGAAAGTGAATTTTATGTCTTTGGAAGAACCTGGATTCTAAGAAATGGGATTCTTAGCCATAGGAAAGTGCTATATAGGTGGTAGGATTTCTATGCCTACTTGGATCTCTATTCAGTAGGTTGCCTCACAGCTTAACCCTGAACCAGTCTTCTATCTACATCATTCATGTCGATTTCCTTTACGTGTTTATTTCCCATTACTTCCAAAGATAATTCCAGTTCTAGGAAATATTGGTATATTTTGTTGTCGCTAAGTCTTCTTGGATTTTGAAACAATCATTGTCCTTCAGAACAAAACACTTCGAGAGGCCCAGTGTTGGACATAACATTTCTTGGTTGTCCAAAAACCCTGATGTTGTGGTTGCACATCTCACTCCAATCCCTATTCATGGGCTCACCTTTCACGGCTACTGCTATTTTCTGCCTTGTCTTGCCCCATCAACTTTTTAAGACACCAATAAGGTCATTGACAATTGATTTTTCCTTAAAGTTAGGCAAAGGGAAGAAAGGCGGTGGCAATAGAGAGAGGGGGGGGGGGAGAGAAAGAGAGAAAGTAATTAGTTGTTGCTATCTAAGCGCAGAGCAAGAAACATTAAATTCTAATGTAAATAGAAGCATTCCTAGAAATGCACTGGCCATTCTCTGCCACAAGGACACTCTCGCTGACATTAGCTTTTTTAAGACCCCAAAACTCTGCCATGTTGAACAGTTCCTCTCTCTTCCATATCTTATATTCCAGAGTTCCAGTTCCCTACAGTTAACTACTACAATAGCAAAATCCTCATTATTTTATTACACAGAAAACTTGAACTCTCAAACCATATTCTAGCCTAGAGTCTGGGGCTCCAGTTTGCATATCCAAGGAGGATCATTAAGGTGACTTCACTCTCACACATGAAAAGAACAGTCAGGAAATTTTAAATTGCTGTGTTTTCTCTTCAGCATATCATGGATCCCATTCTCACAGTTCCTCTTGTACTTGGCAATAGAACCATAGTAACCATACCCATCCCAGTTAGGGGTAGTGTGTTGTTGGTGTTGGGATGTCAAGGTCAGATGCAAGGTTGTAATTTATGTGTTGCTAAAAGGTAAGGGAAATGCTTTTTCTGCATTTATAATCTTCCTTCCTTCCTTCCTTCCTTCCTTCCTTTGTAAAGATTTTATTCATTTATTTGACAGAGAGAGACACAGAGAGAGAGGGAACACAAGCAGGGAGAGTGGGAGAGGGAGCAGCATGCTTCCCAGTGAGCAGGGAGCTCAATGTGGGGCTCGATCCCAGGTTCCTGGGGTCATGACCTGGGCCGAAGGTAGCCACTTAACGACTGAGCCACCCAGGCACCCCTGCAATGTTTCTTTCCATATGAGAAGAGGTTAATTAGTATTGCAGTCTTGGCTTTTCTCTATCCCCTCACCCATTATTATTGGTGAATGGAGTTAGGAGAAACTGAGTGTGTATAATCCAGTTCCTTCCTTGGGAATTAACCAGCCCCAGAGAGCAGGTACTCTGGGCAGCCTCCATGTGCCAGAAAACTTACAGAAGAGGGCCCCTGAGAGGGGGTTGTAAAGTACAAAGAAAAGTTGCACTTTTTTAGCTGTAGAAGCAAAAGAAATTAGGGATCCTGGATTTCTTTCTTTTCACCTGTCCCTCTGATTCTTGGGCAAATACTATTATTGATTTAAAAAAAAAAAACCAGCTATATGTAATTTGTAGCACTCAGGACAAGATGCAAATGTGGCCCTCCATCCTGTTCAAAAAGTATCAAGAACTTGAAGAAGGCTATAGCAGAGCATTAAACCACACGTGGGCCCTGCTATGGATGGAGTTCTGTGCAACTACACAGGTGGCATGCCCTAGAAATCTCTCCTATATTGATGGTTGATGTTGACAGGAAGATTTTAATAGTAATGGATTTTTGATTCCTGATACTCCAATTTTCTTCCAGTGTTAGAAGAGATACCGCCTAGGGCAGGCAAAATATTTTGAATGACAATAACCAATAATCAATTGCCTTGAGGAGGAGAGATTGTATTTTACCTCTCAGAGTCTAACTAAAGGAACAGAAACTCCTCTAGGTATTTCAACTGGATTTCATACTTCACATTAGGTGTTTCTAAAACTGCTAAGAAAGGTTGGAGGATGAAAGTTCAGGGAAAAGTACGTTAGCTTCCAGAGACTCTAGAACGGTACAGGAGTCCAACAAAACCAGTTAGTGATGGCCAAGCTACCTGCAGCACTGTAGTAGATGATTTTCACCAAAGCCATGCCTGATTATTACTGCAGAGAAATAACAACTACCATCAAGCTTCGTCTTCCTCCAGTACCTTGCATAAGTCTTCTTGTTGATGAAATTGAAAATGGAGAAAAGGCATTCAGTGGTATCTGCCTACTACAGCTGGTATAGAAAGCAAACTCTTTCTCAATAAGAAAACATTTGAAGAAATTAGATTCTCCATTACTGGTAAAGTATTACTGGATATTTATATACATATCTAAAAGTAGAGAGCAGCCATTATTAAAGTAAATACTAGATGCTAGAATAGATAAACACTAAAATCTCAATAACTTAGTACAATAGAGTCTTATATCTTGTTTACATCAAACTAAGTAGCAGTTAGGGAGAAGGTAATAACTGCATCATAAAGCCATTAAGGAGCCAGGACTGACAGAGGCTTTGCTATCTTCAACACAAGGTTTCCATAGTTGTGGATTTGATTCGTATCTATCTCACAGAAAGGAGAAGAGAAAGAGGGGTGCCTGGGTGGCACAGTCATTAAGCCTCTGCCTTTGGCTCAGGTCATGATCAGGCTCCCTGCTTGGTGGGAAGCCTGCTTCTTCTTCTCCCATTCCCTCTGCTGTGTTCCCTCTCTTGCTGTGTTTTTCTCTGTCAAGTAAATTAAAAAAAAAAAAAATCTTAAAAAAAAAAAAAAGGAGAAGAGAAAGAATTGCATGGCAGGTTTCTATGGACCAGGCCTGAGAGTGGCACTTAGCACTTCCATTGGCCAGATCTTCGTCACATGACCTCTCCTAACTACAAAGGATGCTGGGGAAACTAGTTTTGTGCTCAGGAGGAAAAGGAAATGAGTAAGGCAAATAAATAATTCCTTTCACATGATGTCTAATGGAGACCCAGATCACCTTTCTACCACTTCAGGAAACAGAAAATTATTCACAAGGGGAAAATGACTAATGGTGTATGTAATGTGGGGCATATTATTAAACCTCTTTGTTTCTCAGTTTCTACATCTATAAAATGGGATAATCAGTGCATCTCATAAGATTATTGTGACAATTTCATGAGATACTACAAATGGTTTAATATTAGTACCTGGAAATTAGCAAACATTCCATGAATGTTAGCTATTGTTATTATTAGCACTATGATTTTAAGGAAGAGTAGTATTTTTTTTTAAGATTTTTATTTATTTATTTGACAGAGAGAGAGATCACAAGTAGGCAGAGAGGCCGGCAGAGAGAGAGGGGGAAGCAGGCTCCCTGCTGAGCAGAGAGCCCGATGTGGGGCTCGATCCCAGGACCCTGAGATCATGACCTGAGCTGAAGGTAGAGGCCCCAACCCACTGAGCCACCCAGGCGCCCCAAGGAAGAGTAGTATATTTGGAAACAAATTAATATGTAAAATGTGCTCAGCACATGCATGGCACAGAGTAAAAGCTCAGTAAATATTGTTTTAGCTTACTGAGTCATCTTGGTATCATACTTAAATTTATTTTTTTTAATATTTTATTTATTTATTTGTTTGTTTGTTTGTTCGTTTATTTATTTATGGGAACAGAGAGAGAGCACAAGCAGGAGGAGTAGCAGGCAGAGAGTGAAGGAGGCTCCCCGCTGAGCAAGGAGCCTGATGCAGGACTCAGTCCCAGGACCCTGGGATCATGACCTGAGCTGAAGGTAGACGCTTAACCAACTGAGCCACCCAGGTGTGGCTTTAATTTACTTAAATTTATTATGACTTTCCACTCATAAGAAACTCTTAGATCTCTTTCATGCTCTCCTTTCAGATTTCCTTTTGGATATTATTTATCTGTAACTATAGTTACCTGGGTCAATCCTTTTGGATTCAAAAGGATCTGAATCCTTTAGGCTCACTTTTGCTAGATCTAGTCTGATCTTTGAGCTGTATAGGCCTTTATAAATTGCTTCTTTTTGTTTATTGAGAATTGAAAATAAAATGGAATGCTTCAGATTAAAATGATAGGATTTGAAATGGAAAATGCCATAAATGCATAAGTATGTAAATAAACTGATAGTGTTCTATTAATTTATTCAGGAGAGCATAGTAAGCATTGGTTGATGTTGATGATTTAATCGAAAAGGATTATTTTAAATATGTGTGCAGCTGAGTCAGCCATAACTTGTTGAGAAACTTCTGGATTTTAATGCAGTATGTTAAAGATAAAGACAATACTTGGCCAGATAGCAGTACTGCATTGAGCTTAACACATCTGTCATTGATTAGGAGGAAACATTTATATACATCTCTACAAACATAACAATGATTATAATTTTGCAAAGGCCATTCAGAAAAGAAAATCACTGTGCACAGTAAAATAATAGAGAATAGTCTAAGCATGTCATTTTCAGCTTGCCTCACAGCTAAATGTGTGTAAGGATTGGCAGGGTTTGCTATTCGACATTCCTTGGTTTGAAGAGAGGGGAAAAGTGTACATCTTTAAATTCTACAAATATTGCTTGGCCTCAGTGGCATCTGTACTCAAAGACAGGGTTTGAGACATTGCATAAGATTAATCGGCAATGCTATATCTCCAAAAAAGACAGCATAGATGGGGCGCCTAGGTGGCTCAGTGGGGGGTGCCTGGGTGGCTCAGTAGGTTAAAGCCTCTGCCTTCAGCTCAGGTCATGATCTCAGGGTCCTGGGATCGAGCCCTGCATCGGGCTCTCTGCTCGGCGGGGAGCATGCTTCCCCCTCTCTCTCTGCCTGCCTCTCTGCCTGCTTGTGATCTCTCTCTCTCTCTCTCTCTCTCTCTCTGTCAAATAAATAAATAAATAATCTTAAAAAAAAAAGGCATAAGAGAGTGTCAGAGCATGATTGCTTAGGGGACGTTCATATGTTTTTCTTTTTGTTAGGCAGTCTGCCCTGTCTTTTGTATGTTGTTTGATGTCTGATACCTTTAAAGAGAAGCTATAAGCATTATTAATTGTTTGAAGAGAAGTAATAAATGCTATATAGAGAAACATTACAAGATAAAGACAGACTTAGGATTGGGGATTATATAGTCTACAACCATGAACCCATAGAGCCTGACTACCTTTATTAAAACAAATAATCAAACCACTTAAAATTGTCAAAAAGGACATTTTCAATTCTGTCTCATAATTTGTTTAATAAATGCTTTTATTTTTGAAACAGTTGTTTGGCCAAAGTAAAAATGCTGTTTACCCTTGTTGTTAACCAGCAGAATTTTAATGTGGCTTTCAAAGCCTGCCATGGGTTAAATTCAATCTGCCCTTCAAGGGACACCTAGGTGGCTCAGTCAGTTAGGTGTGTAGGTGTATGACTCTTGATTTAGGCTCAGGTCATGATCTCAGGGTTCTGAGGTTGAGTCTTGCATTGGGTGTTCCACACTGGGCATGGAGTCTGTTCAACACTGCGCTAAGACCTGCCCTCCTGCTTGGAGTACTTACCCTTTCTGTCCACCATACTCTCTGTCTTCAGTGAAGGTCCCCTCAGATATACTTCCCACATATTCTTCTCTCTGATTCTCACATGACACTATTTTATTCCTCTGTGGATTTCATCTTACTCATATTTATGTTCCTGTTGTACTGACAGGTGGACTCTGAGCTCCATATATTCTTATCTTTTTCCACATGCACTATATAACTTAAAACCTTGCACAGAGTGAATGCCCAGCAAATAGGTATTAGGCATATTAATAAATGCATGGATGATATCATTCTCTGCATTGACTGATAAGACATTATGATTAATGTTTAAGTGGATAGAATAAGAATGAGTTGCTCATTAACTAAGTTTAACCTATATTACCTATATGTGTAATGAATGTGACCTTTGGGCTAATATAGGGAAAACTTTTCTTTCGAGACAATATTAACTTAACCTGTCTTATAAAATGTTGCATTGGTTCACTCATATTGACATTAACCAGTTTTGAAATTTAGATATAACTTGTACACAGATAAATTTGACATTTGATAAGATTTTTTCCAGTTATATTACGGAAGGGAAAAACAATTACTCAGAGGAGAATGGGTTGGCTATAGAGAGTGGAATACTGCAATAATGTAGCTAAACCTGACTGAGAAAATATGAGAAATAAGCCTGCTTCATTAGTCCTCTCGTGGAGAAATGACTCAGCACTGTTAACGAACATGATGAGGTTACATTATTCTTTCATCACAACCTGTTGGGTTAATTGTGGTATAGTTGATTCAGAAGACAATTGGCTATTGTGCTTTTCTATTTTTTTTTTTAATTTTTTTAAGCAAGTTAGTACTTCACAAGAGCACAGAAGCCTGGTTCTTGTCATGAAATCTGATGATGAAAAACAAACTGTGATAATAATTTTAAATATACCTGGGTTTGAAAATAGAAATTCTTTTGAAGTCATGTTTAAGTTCCCTCAGAGCCACAAATTCCATTCATAGACGATTAAAAACAAAAATTCTTTGTGGGAACTAAACTTGTGTAACGCCTGTCTCTTTCTGGCCTCCCCAAAGCAGAGCATACATCGTACTTTTGTGTGGGATGATCAATATACAAACTGTGCAAATGGGTAGAAAATAGGCCAATGGATTTTTGCAGATTGTAGCATGCCCACTCTGATGTGAGACACAGGATCAATTTACTTTCAATGTTGTGACAGGATCTGAGAAAGAAGCTTTATATCATGGAGAAGTGAGTCTTCTGTCGTCTTTATAAGAAGAGATGCGTTGTCTTCCCTTGACCCCAGGATTGGGTTGGAGGAATATGGAAGCCTGGTTGATCACTGTGCTGCCAACACAGCTCGATCACCTGGTGTGCTATGGAATTATTTTTATTTCCTACTCCTTTTTATGGGACTATTCAGAGAACCATGTCTGTTTTCTCACTCTTTACAACCTAAGCTTCCATGGACATAGGACTGCAGTAGGGTTACAGCCAGAATCAGAGGACTACTGATTTGAATATAAAACCTATGACCATCTGAAAGGGAAAAACCTTCAAGGGCCCATGTAATAAATCCGTAGGGAATTTGAGAGAGATGAACTGTACCTAATTGCCTCTGACGTGACTGAAACACACAGACCTCTGTGAAGAGTGTGAGGGCAGATCCCCTAAATCCTCTGCTCAGCACTCTTCAAGGTTCAGAACAGTTCATGCATTTAGCTCATCTACAGCTGTGTGGTAAAACCTCCCTCAGCTGCGTGCAACCTCCTTCCAATGGCCTATGATGAGAAGCCGAAATAATTAAGTTGTATTTTCAGATATTTTTAAAGCCAAACTGAAAAGAACTGGTGGAACCATCCAACTGATGCCTTGGACTGCCGTGCGTTATCTGGGGTCTGAAAATGGCCTCAGCAAACAAACACAACTCCCAGCATAGCAAGGGTCAGTTTGTGAGGCTGGAGTGGCCTCTTGTTGCTGGGAGCTACTGCCGCCCAGCGTGGGCAGCTGCAACCACAGTGCCCCTGTCCTGCCTGGGTGGTCCTGGAGGGCTGCAAAGCTGTGTGACTCCTCAGGACCTTTGTCACAAACCTGTGTAATGCCTGAGTGTGCTCTTGCCAGTAAATCCCCCAGTGAGGGCCTGGATGACCTGCCCTGGCCAGGGGAGGGGTGCAGCCTGGATTGGTCCTGATAATCCTTTATCAGGAATGAGAGGATATTGCAATGGAAAGGAAAATACTAGCCTAGGTGAGGGCCTTGCCAGTGGAATCTTCTCCCACTTCCCTTCTGCTAGGATTGTAGGTACTTAGGCTTTGGAGCCAATCAGCCAGGGTACTTTACGAATTCCCTTCTTTTCATGGACTTGACCGACCACACTAGATATCAAGCACTGTGACTCTAACCTCTGAGTTCTAAGCTCTGAGCTCTACCACCTCTGTTGGCTTAAAGCTCAGGAACTCAGCTAAAACAAGCCTTGGTTTCTAGGTCTAGGAAACAAAAAGTAGAGCTGGTGAGTCTTCTCACTGACAAGGTATTTAACCTCCATGTGCCTCAGTCTCTCCTCATTTATAAAATAAGACTCACTGTTCTTATCTCAGAGGTTTATTGCTGGGAATTGGATGAGGTAATCCATAAACTCCCTGGATTGGCACCCCACACACATCCTCTTCAGGAAGAGTCAGAGGTAACTCTCACACTATTTGGTCTGGGAGACCAGGCAATGAGGAGATGGGTCATATTTTCACTTGGTTTCTGTGCTGACAGGCTTTGGAATTTCCCCCAAGCTTCTCCATACTCCAGAGTGGTGTTACTAGCATACCGACCTGCATCTTGAGTTTAAGATCTGTGAGACACTCTGCGAGAATTCTAGCTCACACTTCTAAGCTCCACCTTTTCCTGGAGCCAACACCCACTAGATCTTAAGTCAGTGAAGGGACTGAGGGAACCTTTGGCTTGTGACTGAGTTTCCAGACCTGAGCCTAGTTGTTAAATTATGGCAGGCACTCTGTAAATACTTGCTAAGTGAATGTATGAATGAATGATGCTTTTATAACCATTGCCAGTCCTCTCATCGGAACTTTCCTCTACTTTTTATCTTCCCAGTGTTTGGAATTCTCACTTCCTTATTTTACTAGCTCTCTATTTGTCTTTATATTGCCATCTCCCAACCAGACTATAAGAGATAATTTCCTGAAGGGAAGTACTACGCTTTATACCTGTTGTATAACCTCCATTAGAATAGCTGAATAATCAATTTATGACACATGGAACCCCAAAAATTATTTTCTAAATAAATTGGAAACTTGGGGTGTTGAGAGATAGATAATTTACCCTCCTTCCCAACCCATCCCTTCACTTTGCTCCCTCCCACAAAATGCTATTTGGTTGAATAGTTTAAAGATTAAAATAAGACATAGCTGGGGCACCTGGGTGGCTCAGTGGGTTAAAGCCCCTGCCTTCAGCTCAGGTCATGATCTCAGGGTCCTGGGATCTAACCCTGCATTGGGTTCTCTGCTCGGCACGGTGCCTGCTTCCTTTCCCCTTCTCTCTCTTCCTGCCTGCCTACTTGTGATCTCTCTCTCTCTCTGTCAAACAAATAAATAAAATCTTAAAAAAAATATGACATAGCAAAACACTTAAAGTTAAATAGATGTATAGAATGAAAGGCATTCAGACTCCTGAGTAGAAGAGAGGCAATGATTCTGCCTCTAAGATTTTAGGTCACTAAAGGAAATATGTTGGATTGCATCATCTCCATTTTCTTAAGAGGAAAAAAGCATTTAAAATTCCTTTTTGGAAATAAAATGGCTCTTGGAGCTATATTCAAGTAAGAATCAATTATGTAGACCTTTTGGAATGGGCATAGGAAACAATACTGTCAACCATGAAATTATAGAAGACATAAGAAAGCCCTCTGAAACAGGTCATAAAAGTGGTGAGATGGCCACATTTTCTGAAGAGGTGTTTGGAATTCATTTGCCTTCCTCAGAAGCCCAACCATAGTCTGAGTCATGGTTAATGATGGCAACACTGCTTCTCTTGCCTTTGAACCGCTTACCTATTCATGGACCTAACATGTTTTACATACCACAAAGGTATTAGACTCTCTATTATGTCTTTGAATAGAAAAATCCACAACAACCCTTTTCCTAAAAACACTGTAATTACATTCAAGAAATTCTAGTAATTAATAGCCTGAATGGGTAAATCTAAGTTAAGTTCATGAAAAGCCAAGAGACATACCTAACATTTCTTGAGCTCCAGGGCATATACGCAATTTGAACACTATGTCTACAATGAAGGTGTGTTTTCTTCCTTTTCAATGAGGAGGGTAATTAGGATGATAATAGAAATAATGCTTGAGGTTTATAGAGACCTTGGCTGAGGTCTTTACCAAGGTGATTTCTAGCTCTGTGGTAAACATGTCAGACTGATGTCAATTTTGGGAAGGCACTGAGTTTTCATGCCTTTTATCTCCCTCTGGGCATCCTCTTTCTCTAATAAAACTGCCTTAGTCCCAAGCACATTCCAGCTCAGTATCCCTGTGCTTAAAATGAACTGTCTAGATCTGACTAACTTAAAAAAAAGTATCTCAAATAAAAACAAAGAGTTGTTTCCTCTCCTTTCCCATGTGACTACATCTATTACATACATGAACTGGCACCTGACATGAAGCTCTAATATTGATCTGGAGCTTTATTGATCTCCAACTTAATATAGGGAGAGTGTCTACCAATAACTTTGGTAGTTCCGGAGGCACTCACTTAATCTCCTTTTTTCACTTACAAAATGAAAAGAATGTCTTTACTAGAGTAACTATCAAAGGGTTCCAATAGGCCCTACACCAAGGTGAACTTTGGAATCTGATGAAATATTTTTTAAGTGAGCTTCTGGTTTTGTTATATTAATTTGGGATTGGATTCCCTCCAGTGGTTCAAACAAAATGAAAGTGTGATCTTAAGGTATTTAATATATTCTGTTTCCTCCCTTGTTAATTTGGTTCAGATTTAACTTCTTCTAAGACCATCCTAAGGTACTAGTGTACATTGGACTAAAGGGCATTCTACTTCACTGTGACATCCCACTTTAATGATTGGGGAACCACAATTGCTTAATGCTTTGTGGTTCCACACAGAAAAATCATGATAATTTCTTTTCTCATTGCCTGTCTTTCTGTGGTTTTCTATGGCTGTGTAATAAACCACCCTAAAAGTTATTGGCTTAAAACAATAGCATTTATTTATTTTGCTCATGAATCTACAATTTGGGCAGAGCTTATCAGGAAAGACTTGTCTGTGCCCCACACTGAGTCAGTTAGTGTGGCTCAGCTAGGCTAAAGGATCCATCTCTGAGTGTTCCACTAATATGCCTGACAAGTTCGTGTTGACTGTTGCCTGGGGGCTCAACTGGGTTCACTGTCTGCAGACCTTGGTTTCTTAGGTCCAAGATTCTGGGACTGGAAGTTGCCAGGCTCTTCCAGTTTTGTACACAATCATTTCTGTCATATTTGTTTGGTCAAAGAAGTCACACATCTTGCTCAGATTTAAGGGGAAGGGACGTAGAACTCTACTTGTCACTGAGAGGAGTGTCAAATAATTTGATCATCTTTATACCACCACATTAATTGATACCTAGTTGCTCTAAACCAGAAACTTAGACGTCACCTTTGATCTTTTCCTCCCTTTTACTGATCTTCCTCTCTGTGATCCACCCTAGAAATACAGATATTATTTAATGCATATAATTTAATCACAGAATCATATCTGTCTGTCTTTCTGTCTGTCTATCTAAGTTACCAGGTCTTTCTAATTGGCTCTAGATTTTTTCCACTTCTCTTGTGTGCACTTACCACTTCTCTGGTACACACAGCATCGCTCACCTTCCTCCTAAGGAAAGTGAGAGAGGTCTTTCTGACTCCAGCCTTGCTCCTGCCCAACCCAGCCATGGTAATTTTGGTTTTCATCGCAAATAAATAACATCACTCCTCTGATGAAAAGTTCTCAAATGTCCCCCGTTGCTCTGAAGGTAAAGTGTGAACTTATTTTCATGGCTCATGAGATTCTGCATGATCTGGCCCCTGCCTCCCTCTTTAGTTGCATCTCTTCATCTCTTAGTGAACCTTTGGTATTTAGGCCTCGACTTTGACAAAGTCTTGATGTTCTTCAAATGCTTTTGCTTCCTCTTACCTCTGAGACTTTGTGTAGGTTGGTCTCTCTCTTTGAAATATTTATTCTTTTCTGCCCCACTTCTTTCTCACTGACTGCCATCCCCTCTGCCAGGATAATTCTGTCTCATTATTCAGATTAATTTAGTTTTCATTTAAAAACTAAAAAACTTCTGAAGTGTTTTATAATACTTAACTTATTTATTCATCCTCAAAATATTGATTGAGCACCTACAATGTACCAGGTACTCTTCTCAGCCTGGGGATACTATAGCAATCAAAATAAACAGAAGACTCTTCTCTCATGGAACTTATATTTCCAGTGGGAAAGTCAGGCAATAAACAAGAAAATATATCGTAATAGTGATAGATATGAAGCAGAAAAAAAATGAAACAGGATAGGAAATAAAAATGTTGGAGTGCAGGAATGTTGAAGTTTAGGCACAGTGGCTGGGGAAGGCCTCACTGGGAAGGCGTCATTTGTGTCTTGAGTCTTGAATGCAGTGAGGGGCTAGTTATGAATTTGTCTGGGAAAACACTGTTTTAGTGAGAAGAAATAACAAATATAAAGGCCCTGAGATAGGCATGCAGTTCTTTGTGTAAGGAATGGCAAAGGGCCAGAGTGGCTGGACTTAAGTAGGGGAGAGCAAAGAAGGGTAAGATGGTGTCAGAGAGGTGATAGGTCACAGAAAACCCTTTAGATCATTGTGAGGACTTGGGCTTCTATTCTAAAGTGGGAGAGATTGGGAGGACTTGAGAAGAGGAGCATCATGCTCTGATTTATGTGTTTAAGGGATACATTTTTAATACAAAATCCCGGAGTAAGGTCCTCTTACACATTGCCCTATACTTCCATCATACAACTTTTCACCTGTGCTACAACTTGTTTATATCCCTCACTAGTGTCTAAGTTCTGTTGAAAAGTGCTGCTTGTCCAACTTGTTCAATTTTTTTTTTCCCACCACCCAGTACAGTGCCCAGGAGCCACAGGTTCTTGATAAACATATATTTGATTTCATTGAAATGATGAGCAAATCAGAGCCAGCCCCTGTACTAATCTTCAGCTTTTTTATTTCTTACAATAATTTCCTAAGTTTGGTAGTATTCTAAACCCCAATTTATAAATGAGGCAATGAGGTTAGGGTAGGAAGTGATAAAGAGGGAAAAAGAAAGGAAAGAAATGAAATCCCTTAGAGCAATCACAGCAGACTTTTTTAAGTTAAGAAACTCAGATTCTCATTTCTACCCAGAGCTTTCCAGTGGAGAATTATAATTAGCCCACTTGTCAGACCGAAAGATATCCATTCACCTCTCTGAAAAGAAATAGTTACAGTGGATGCTTTTTTGACTTTTGGCAGGGCAAAAGAAAGGTTCTTCAACTTTGGGTCTCTTATGAGGAAAATAAAACAGAATGGCCAGGACACTTGTATATTACAAAAATTCATTTTCCATCTGACTGCATTTGTACATACACATGTGCATATGTGTGTACAATGGCTTCATTCCTAGTCTACTTGTGTTTTTTTTTTATCAGTTTCTACTATGTACCTAGCACTAGCAATAGAGAGATCTTTGCCCTCAATGGACTCATAAGGGTTACACAATTACAGAACAGTGTAGAGAGTAATATAGTGGGAAAATAAATATCTGTTTTAGGAAGTAAACAGAACAGAATAAATTGGGTAGAAAAATATGCTAATACTGATTATATGGTTAGAATTTCTTGAATGCTAGCATGAGCAATTGCTTACTAACCAAAATGATGATTGGAGAGGGGTATTATCTTAAGATTCACCATTTGACTTATCCTATGGAATCACAGAATATTTAAACTTGAAAAAATAAAACAAAAGGCTGTGTTAAGCTCTTTTGTTTGAAATGTAAAGAAAATGAGACCCAAATAGATGGGCTGTTGCCGAAAATCACACATAGGAAGAAGAGGAAAACTAGGAGACTAAAGCTTGGACCAGTCAAATGGCTACCATTTGTACCTAAATCAAAAAAAAAAAAAAAAGAATGGCCATCTTCTCCACAGAAGTACTTTGGGGTTTGTTAGTGAGTGTTCTTTCTACCCATAAGCCCCTGCCTTCATTTATTTGTTGGTTTCTTCTCATTTACTCAGTCTAGACATACTGTTGTCAGGCGTAAAGCCTGAGTGCACTGTGGAGGCTTCTTGTTGTCAGCCAAGCGTCCTCATTCACTGCATTGCAGACTGATAAAAGATGCTGCAGAGTCAGCCTCACCACCATGAGCTGACTCCGCCGTGACATCCTCTCTTCTCTCCTGCTGCTCTGAACAGCTGAGGGACAGGAAGGAAATGGAGGTGCTGAGTCTCAAGGTTTACTGGGCTTGTCTGCACTGTATCCAGCTTGCCAGACCATGTGGAAAGCTGGAATGCCACTTCAGGTCCAGAAAGGAAAGGAGAGCTCTAGTCAGATACCTATGCTTTTCTAAATCTCCAGTTAATTCCAGAACTGTCATTAGCTTCTTGAAATTTTACCTTTTCTACATGTGGATTGATTGAGACAGCAAGAGCCAGTGATGTCCTTCTGATATAACTATATAGCAAGAGGGACATGCAACCAAATTAAATAAAATTAATTTTAAGCTTACATTTTGAGTTGGAAAAGCATTTGCACAATTACACAGTGTCAGCATGAGTCACTTATCCTGAATAGTTTTATTGTCATGACCCTGAATTGGAAGTCGCTATGCTTGCTGTACGTGATAAACTTGAACCATGTTTTACCCTGAAGTTTTAAAGAACTGTAATTTAAAACATCTATAACAAAACAATCTATGAGCAAATGAAATCTCCCTAAATTAGATGCCTCTTTCAGCAGCATGATAAGTAATTCTTTCCAATATGATAACATTGAGGGGCTCTGGGAATCTCTTTATTAAATAATAATCCTTCCTCATATAGGATTTTGCATGATCCTTGGGGAGAAAAATCTATTTACTAACTTAATCTTGAATAAAAGACACCACTTCTCTACTTTTGGTATCATTACTGCTGCATGAGTTTGCATGTGCAAACTCGCAGCTTTACATCTTTGTGTACTTTTTCTATATAAAGCCATATGAATAAAAACAAGTTTTGTGGAATTTCATGAATTTTAGTTATGTAAGACCCCATAGGCCACCCTCTTCCGTCTCACTGTTGTTATGTTTCTCACAGTATTTTATTTGTTTATGTAATAAATGTTTATTCAGTGTATGCTGTGTGCCAAGGACTGTTGTAGGCACCAGGAATACATCAGTGGAAAACAAAACAGGAAAAGATCCCTGCCCTCATAAAGATTATATTTTATCAGGAGCATAGGGAGTAATAGACAATAAGCAATTACCCACAAGTATTTAAATAATTTAGATTATATACCATGCTTGAAACTAATTAAAGCTATAAACAGAGGAAAAATTAGAGCAGATTGAGGAGGAAGTGGTTGGACTCCAGTAATATTAATTAAGAAACAGGGAGACAAAAAGATATCATTAAAAAGGAGAGATTTGAGCAAAGACTTGAAGGAGGCAAGAGAATGAAACAAGCAGATAATCTGGGAAAAGATCATTTCAGGCCAAGGGATAAACTAAAGCAAGGATCCTAAGGAGGTGACCTGGAGTGGTCAAGGAAATCCCTGGAGATCATTATTAAATCAAGAGAGCAAATCGAAGATGAGCTCTTTAAGATAAGGTCGTTGTTTAGGGTCAGAGTTGGTGCTGTGGGCAGATTATATAGGGCCTTTTAGACTATTGAAAGATATCTGGGTTTAATTCCAAGTATATTGGGAAGCCATTGCAGTTGTTTACATGAAGAAATGATGTGATTAGATTTAATTTGTTCCTAAAAGTTTCTAAAAGATTAGCCAGCCTGACCTATTTGGGGAGAATGGCAAGTCATGGCAGGGAGAGAAGCAGGATATTATTGCCATGTGGTTGGCACAAGATGGCAGGTAGCAGTAGAAATGGCAAAAGCTGTTCAGGTTTTGTACATGTTTTGAAGATAGAACCAGCAGAGAGAAGTTAAGAATGAATCTAAAGGATTTGGTCTGAACATCTGGAAGGATGGATTTGCTATCAGCCAAAAAAGATATGGCCACAGGATGAGCAGATTTTCAGGCTTGGTTTAGGAATTCAACTATGGACATGTCAAGTTTAAGGAGAGTATTAAACACCCAAAGGATATATAAAAGTCAGGACATATGAGTCAGGAGAAAGGTCTAGGGAGAAGATAGAATTTGAGAGTTGTTGTTAAGTATTGGTATTTAAATTCTTGAGGATAGACAACACCAAGGGAATAAGACTAGACAGAAAAGAGGGTGCAGAACAGAGCCCTGAAGCATTTTACCATTAAGAGGTCAGGTAAGGTGTAAGAATTAGAAAAAGAGACCAAGAAGAAATGACCAGTGATGCAGGAGGAAAACCAAGACGAGTGGTGTCTTGATGAAGAAAGCATTTTGAGGAGTGAGTAATGATGGTGTCAAATAATGTTGGAAGGTAAAATAAGCTGAAGATTGAGAATGACCACTGAATTTAGCAATATGGAGGTCACAGGTCAATTGCTAGAAGTTTGAGTGGTGTGATGGGAATAAGATCCTGATTGAACAGAAAGTGATTTCTCTCTTCCTTCCTTCCTCCTTCCTTTCTTCCTTTTTTTTTATTTTTTCTACCATCAAAGTGGGCTAAAATCTCAAACTCAAATGTTTATGGATGGTACAATTTTAATGAATCCCTTTGGGAATTTTGTTATTAAACACTTGGAAGGTTTTTCACTTATTTGATCTGGTCCAAACATTCCAAAACTGGCATTCATTTTAATTATCCTCAGATGTAATCTATGAACAAAATGTCCGAGGATACAGATAAGCATTTTAGAAAATCATTAACTTATTTTAGGCCATTGCATTACACTTTCATACACTGATTATGGAGAAAAGGTATCAGTAACTTGTTTTATTACATGTTGACAATTTAGTGGAAATCACATATTCTTCTCAAAATATACCCAGGATTTAACTTGTTTGTTATGTATGCACAGCTTCCCTAATAAGATGGTAAACTCTTTGAAGACAACCAGACCTTCTACTCCTCTATATTTTTAGTACCTGGCCATATCTTGCACATACTAGGTATGCAATAAACATTTGTTGGTTTAATTTCCCATGTTCATGGGGCCTGATCTTGCTCCTCTCTTATATATAAGCCTCACTCAGTTATGGAAGGATAATAATAGAAAATGATCAGAGAATAGTGCTCATATTGCTAGAAATTCTGCCCTTTAAAGACTTTACAATCTTATTAGGGAGGGAATACAGATGTATATGACAAGTTCAGTAGCAAGGTAAGAACAGTATAAAGCAAAAATAAAAGATGGCCTTAAGATCAGTGACCAAATGAAATCTGTATGTAATACATACCCAATACCTTTTGCTTATTCTCACAATATTTCAATATTTTTTCATTATTATTAAATTTGTTATGGTAATCTGTGATCAGTGATCTTTGATGTTACTATTGTAATTATTTGGAGGTACCATGAACTATGTCCATATAAGACGGCAAACTTATTCCATAAATGTAGTGTGTTTTGACTTCTCCATCAACCGGCCATTGCCCCATCTCTTTCTCTCTCCTCAGTCTTCTCTATTCCTTAAAACACAACAATATTGAAATCAGGCCAATTAATAACCCCACAGAGGCCTCAGGGTGTCTAAATGAGAGGAAGAGTCACATGTCTTTCACTTTAAATTAAAAGCGAGAAATGATTAAGCTTAGCGAGGAAGGCATGTCAAACGCTGAGACAGGCTGAAAGCTAGGCCCCCTGTGCCAACAGCCAAGGTATGAATAAAAGGAAAGTTTTGGAAGGAAATTAAAAGTGCTACTCCAGTGAACACATGAATGATAAGAAAGTGAAACAGCCTTACTGCTGATATGGAGAATATTTTAGTGGTCTGTATCAAAGATCAAACCAGCCACAACATTCCCTCAAGCCGAAGCTTAATCCAGGGGAAGGCCCCAACTCTCTTTAATTCTGTGAAAGCTGCGAGAAGTGAGGAACCTGCAGAAGAAAGGTTTGAAACTAACTACGCTAAACAACAGAATTTCAATGTAGATGAAACACCCTTCTTTTGGAAAAAGATGCCAGGATTTTCATAGCTAGAAGGAAGTCAATGCCTGACTTCAAAGCTTCAAAAGATACTCTGACTTATTATTGTTTAGGGGCCAATGCAGCTGTGACTTGAAGTTGAAGCTAATGCTCATTTACCATTCTGAAAACCTCAGGGTCCTTGAAAATGTTGCTAAACCTACTCTGCCTATGCTCTCTAAATGGAAAAACAAAGCCTGAGTGATAGCATATTTGTTTACAACATAGTTTACTGATTATTTGAAGCCCACTACTGAGACCTACTCCTCAAGGGAAAAAGATTTCCCTCAAAATATTACTACTCATTGACAATGTACCTGGTCACCCAAGAGCTCTGATGGACATGTACAATGAGATTAGTATTGTTTTCATGCCTGCTAATACAGCATCCATTTTGTAGCCCATGGATCAGGAGTAATTTCATCTTTCAACTCTTATTATTTAAGAAATACATTTCATAAGGCTATAGCTGCCATAGATAGGGATTCCTCTGATGGACCTGAGCAAAATAAGCTGAAAACCTTCTGTAAAGGATTTACCTTTCGAAATGTCATTAATAACATCTGTGATTCGTGGGAAGAGGTCAAAATATCAGTATGAACAGGGGTTTAGAAAAAGTTGGTTTCAACCCTTTTGAGGGGATGACTTGAGGGGTTTAAGACTAGTGGAAGAAGTAACTGCAGGTGTAGTGGAAATAGCAAGACAACGAGAATTAGAAGTGGAACCTGAAGATGTGACTGAATTGCTACAATCTCATGATAAACGTTGAACAGACAAGGGGTTGAATGAGAGAAGAAAGTGGTTTCTTGAGATGGAATCTGCTCCTGGTGAAGATGCTGTGAAGATTGTTGAAATGATATCAAAGGGTTTACGATATCACATAAACTTAGTTGATAAAGCAGTAGCAGGGGTTGAAAAGATTGCCTCCAACTTTGAAAGAAGTTCTCCTGTGCATAAAATGCTATCAAACAGTGTTGCATGCTATAGAGAAATCATTTATGAAAAGGAGAGTTGATGGATGTGGCAATTTGTTGTTGTCTTATTAAGAAATTGCCACAGCAACCCCAATCTTGCTGTTTAGTTCTGGATTGGAGGAATAAGAATTCTGGTAGTGTGTGAGTATGTCTAGGAGAGATGTTTGAGAATACACGTGCAGGAGGTTTACTGTCTACTCCCCCAAATTTTCATGCAAGTGCCATGCACTAAAAATAAACATCTATAGCAATGAGTAGAAGAAAGGAGAATATATATATAGCTGCAGCTTGCTTCTATTCACTAGGGACAAGGAGGGGGTCATGGAATTGAATAAAAATATGAGAGTATGTGTGTAACTAATGCACACTGATTTCTGGGTAGTGTTTACCTCTGGGAAAGGAGAGGTGGGAAAGGGGGTTTTACCAGAATTATCAATGTTTTAATATTTTTTTAAAGAAAACTCATAAGAAAATAGGAAAATATTACCATCTGTCAAATATAGGTAGTGATTACCTTTTTACTTTAGGTTAAGTTCTGTTCTGCTTAAAATATTTTATATGTATTTTTTAAACAAGGGTCAGAAAATTTAGGGTAAGAACCTTGGTAGATAAAGAAGAGAGTTTTCAAATTTTTTTAAATACTAGATAACTTCCAAGTAAATTTAAGCTTGGATCTCACTATTTACCTTATATCTCTCTCTTTAATACAAGAAATTGAAAATGAATTAAGTCAATTAGACCAATACCATTTAGAAAGGACATGTTTGCTATTAATCTTTTTAAAAGGGGTATTTTTAAAAAAGATTTTATTTATTTATTTGAC
The DNA here is from genome assembly GCA_028533885.1 of Nasua narica. Lineage (NCBI taxonomy): Eukaryota > Metazoa > Chordata > Mammalia > Carnivora > Procyonidae > Nasua > Nasua narica. The sequence goes on along the minus strand of CM052811.1, from coordinate 86,663,058 downwards.
AGAGAGAGAGAGACCACAAGTAGGCAGAGAGGCAGGCAGAGAGAGGGGGAAGCAGTCTCCCCACTGAGCAGAGGTCTTGACTTGGGGCTCAGTCCCAGGACCCTGAGATCATGACCTGAGCCGAAGGCAGAGGCTTAATCCACTGAGCCACCCAGGCACCCCAAAAGGGATATTTGTTTTGAATTAAGTTAGTGACATCATCGCCTTTTTTCATTTTATGAATGTAGAATTCCTTCTTCAGGAAAAATATTCAAAAAATTCTAAATCTGTTGTGGTTAGCAGCATAGTTATAGTTCTGAAATGTTCATGGATTTCTTCCCTGTTTATTTGTTTGCTCCAGTTCATGAACTCAGACCTTCCTCTTCAATATTTTGCTTCTAAAAGACTTATTCTGATAGTCTCATCACCTGAGGGACCAGACCCTCAGAAAGCTTTCCTTACATGGTTCTTAGTGATAAGCTTCCACAGAATAAGCGACATCAAACGTTGATCTGCTTGCGTAAAGTGATTCTACCAGTTATATGGCACTTGGTACATCCTGTAAATTGATGCAAACTTCATTAAAGAAAATGACAGATGGCATATGGCAGCAGGCAAAATGCCAGTTCACATGATGAATTCTACCTTGTACTAGTCCAAGATAAACAATGTTTTTAATCACCTTGCAAAAACTCTGTCGCATTGATTCAGCTAGGGTGACCAGGTAATTATAATTGTGTAGCTAGCTCCTTGTTAGCTTAAAAATAAATAAATAAAAGGTGGCAACAGATAGGCATTTGGCTTGGGTTTATATTGCAAGACAGATGGCCTAATGAGACTTTTTTGACCCTACGCTGCCATGATGAAGTCACCACCTGTATGCCATTACAAGAGACTGACCACAGAGTCATGGTTTGTATTCTCTTCTTGAGTTGTTTGGTGTATTACTCTGAGAATTGGAAGGCCTGGGAGTGCAAAAACTGATTATGAGATTTTTTTCCTTACTTGACAAGATGAACAAAGCTATGTGAGGCAGATGCCTTTTTATGGACCGATTGCAGACAGGTTTCAATCACAGTCAGATTGTGTTGCTTTGATTTTGAAGGTGGGCATCTAACAAAATTGAATTTTAAGGGGATAATTACAGTCTTATTAGATTATGGGGTTCACATCATGATACTTTTTTTTTTAATTAAAGAAAAATCTCTATCCATCAGATCTTAAAGTAATGTGCTTTTCTGGTCAATTTTACCTGCAGAACATGTTCCTATAAATATTTTTTTAATGATCCCCAATTAGATGTTTGGATATAAATAATGATATCGGATATAAATAATGATCTCTACTTAAAGTAGGACTGGAGTTTAGCTTCATATGGAATTTATATAGTTAACTTCAGCTAGTGATTCATATTGGGCTTCTTTCCAAGCTATAGAAATTGCCTCTGGCTTATTTAAATGAAGAATATGGAAGGGTATTCACTGACTGGACAGAAACACAGGAGAACCAAGTGGAATCTGGGTTCCCCAATAGGCTAGTATGACCCACAGCCTACTTCAAGCCATAGTCATAGTCTTGTAGGACACAAAGTGATTGGCTTCACCTCCACTGAGCACTTGTTTTTAGCTTCATTGGGATTTCCACACTGCTAAAGATAATTTCTCAGCCTTCCTTCCATCTTCCCATCATTCTCCAGAGCTTCAAAGTTCTAAGTGGGAGTCTTTGATTGGCTGAGTTTAGACCGTGTACCAACTCTCTGGTTGCCTGGCCCATTAGCTTCTTAATGAGTAGTGAAGCCTTTCTCCCACCAGAGCCTGTGCAGTGGAAGATCTCTCCCAGTTAGGCAGGGAGTTCTGTTGCTGGATGTCTAGAGAACAAGAGCAGACAGGAACAAACCGAGGGGTATGACAGCAAAAATTCTCTATTGAATCATGACCTTTTGCCTAGTTTATTTCTCTCTCTCTCTCTCTTTATTAAAATTTTATTTATTTGAGAGAAAGAGAGAGCACATGTGCAAACAGTGGGAGGGGAAGAGGGAGAAGGAAAGGGAGAGGATCTCAAGCAGACTCCTGCTGAGTGCAGACCATGCAGGGCTCTATCTCACAACTCTGAGATCATGACCTGAGCCGAAACCAAGAGTCCAATACTCAACTGACTGAGCAACCCAGGTGCCCCTCTCTTTTTGATAGCCATAACATTATGGTTATGTGAAATAAAGAATGTGAACTAAAGAATGCTATTGTGAATATCCCTACCCCCAACACTTTGTTATGGATGTAACCTTTTATCCCAGGACTTTTCCTACTATATCAAAGGCACAATTACTGTTCTCAACATGCATACCAACCTTCCTTTTGTCCACACATGTCTGATATTTAAGAGAAGGCAGATACTCCCCTTTTGTCTCAATCCATATTTTTAAATCAGCATCATTTCCTTCTGCTTATTTTACCACAATTTTCACAATGAATAAATATTTCCTGAGGATTTCTGTATTAGTTTGCTAGGGCTGCCACAACAAAGTACAACAAACTAAGTAGCTAAACAATAGAAATTTATTGTTTCATACTTCTGGGGGCTAGAAGTCGGAGATTAAACTTTTTGCAAGATTTGTTTCTTCCAAGGGGTCTGCTGAAGAATCTCTCGTATCTCTCTTCTTAAGTTGCTGGCAACTTGGCATTTCTTGACTTGTGAAAGCATCACATTGATCGTGGTTCTCATCTTCACATGGTGTTCTCACATGGTGTTCTGGCTGCACATCTGTGTCCAAATCTCTCTTTTATAAGAACACCAGTCATATTGGATTAGGACTCATCCTAATGACTTCTTATAATTTTTTTTAAAGATTTATTTTTTATTTATTTGGGACAGAGAGAGAGAGAGCATGAGAGGGGAAGAGGTTAGAGGGAGAAGCAGGCTCCCTGTGGAGCAGGGAGCTGAAGTGGGACTTGATTCTGGAACTCTAGGATCATGACCCGAGCCGAAGGCAGTTGCTTAACCAACTGAGCCACCCAGGCACCCAACTTCTTATAATTTGATTACCTCTGCAAGGTTAGGATTCCAACATACTACTTTTGGGATATAATTCAACCTATAATAACTACTTAAATAGCTGCCTCTTCAATGTGAATTTTTGGAATAGCGCGTCCTTTGTGACATTAATTTTTTTAATCAAAGAATATATAAGTAGGCAAACGAAGAATATATATGCATATAGGCATACAAATAATATATAACTTGGCTGACCATTCAAGATTATACACATACACATCTTAATTTTAGTGCTGTAATTGGCACAATGATTTATTTGAGGAAAATCAGGGAATTACTGGGTGCCTGTTAGTTAAAAGTTTGTTTGTCATTTAAAATAATATCTTTTCGGGCCCCTGGGTGGCGCAGTTGGTTGAGCGACTGCCTTCGGCTCAGGTCATGATCCCGGAGTCCCGGGATCGAGTCCCACATCGGGCTCCCAGCTCCATGGGGAGTCCGCTTCTCACTCTGACCTTCTCTCTCTCACTCTCTCTCTTTCCTAATAAATAAATAAATAAATAAAATCTTTAAAATAAAATAAAATAAAATAAAATAATATCTTTTCAAATAACATACTTTTGGTTCTGTTGCTTTCTCTCTTGTTATTCTATTCTCTGTTTCATTTAGTTCTGCTAAAATCTCTGTTTCTTTTGTTTGCTTCAGATTTATTTTGCTCTTCTTTTCTAGTTTCTTTCAGATCTTCTTTGTGGATGTGCTCTGGAATACTAGAAAATTTAGACCAATTCTGGTTTCTTTCAGTATTGCATTAATTATAAGTGAAATTCAAGTATAACATGAAGGTAGATTTAATGGGAACTTTATTTAAATGAATAATTTAGATCTCCTGTAAGAAAACATTTTACTGCATATATGGATGTAGTCAAAAAACATCTTTAAAAACAGGAGCATTTAGATTCCAAGTATTTTTATTATATTCTTTCAACTTTCTTTCTAAGGGCTCTGATGGGAGATAGGATTTTGTAAAAATGTTTTAAGTTTTGCCTATATTAGGTGTATTAAATGCTACTGCATTTTTAAAAATGCTTAAGATTCTCTTCAGTATTGGATAAAGTGTTTCAGCTTTGTTTAAAAAAAAAGAGATATTCTTTGTAAATGAAAAGCTGTAAATGGAACTCCTGTAATCCGTTAATGCAAAGCAGTTGTTTTTGTTTTCCAGTGAATTGGTAAAAGGACACTTCATGACATTTTTTTGTCTTTCCCTTATATATTCTAGTTCATATCAATGAAACAAAATTAAAAACTAGCAAACCTACCAAATACTCTTAAAAGCAACCAGTATCCTAAGTTGTTGCAGTTAATACAACAATAACAACAACAACAAAAATTGGTACGAAATCCTTGAACAAGTTTTATGATATATTCTGTTAGGTTAAAACTTATTATTTGAAATTTCATGATGTTTTTTCAAATGTTGTATAATTCAAGTGTTGGAAATTATCTAAATGCATGAGTTTGGTCATAAGAACTTACGGATTATAATAGGTAGTGTATTTAAAATACCTTTTTGTTGTTGTTGTTGTTGTTGTTTTTAATCTCAAATCATCCAAAGAAAATCAATATCATCACAAGTTTAGGTGACTTAAAATAAGGGCACTACAAAGAAAACCAGAATATACACTTGGAATAGTTTCTCTAGCCTCATTTGCCTTGAGACGGGGAAATGAATATCTTGAAAACTTAAGGTTCTTTAGTACTATAGGATTGTGTGTCTATCAGTTTGTATTGCCTTTTGCTTCATTTGATTGTTGCAGAAAGTGGAAAAGGTCCTCTTAGAAATGTAATGGGAAATGGAAAATGTAATTTTCAAGCATATGTTGAAACTTTCACACAGAATTGGTATAAAATTTATATACTGAAACTCATTCTAAACAGTCAATAGTAGGTAAATATGTTCCTGAAAGGATTATTTTAAAACCAACTGTAATACTTGGAATAACTAACATTTTACATGTGCTAAAAGCTTCTAATTCAATAGAAACATTGAAGGCCCTTTCATGTAAGTAAGAATTATGCATTTGCAATGTAAAATATTAACCTCTAGTTGTTTTAGGAATAGATTTTTTTTAAATCAAATTTTCCTAAAGCAGCTATAATTGAACATATTTGTTTGTTTTAATTTTTGAAATTTGTGGCTACAAGTTAAATTTTAAGTAGTGAGGAGCCATTTTTCCTTTCATTTATTCTTTAAGCCAAACTTGGCAGGTGGGCAGCAGATATTATTAGGTCAGTCACTTTGTTCCTTGTCTTGCTGATGCAAAAGGGTGAGTATTTCAAAGTGAAGCAAGAGTTGGCATCAGAGAAACCATATTCAACATTCTTTTTAAATAGTCTTCCTATAGCATTCTTGTAGAAAACTAGCCTTTGTCCTTCCCACACCACAAGGGTGAAAAAGGGACCTTTTTCAGAGACCTCAAAGTCAAATCAGTCCTATAAGTCACTCTGGGGCAAGTGAGAGTAAGTTTGTGGTCAGGGTGACCAAAGACCTAATATCTAAGAAGACAGGAGAGGCAATATGGCCAGGACATGCTGAAAAAGGTTGAAAAAGTAGGGATGTTGCATCCATGAGGCCACAGTAGTGACTTTAAGGGAAGTATATGCTTTTAAACCTGTTTAAAAGCAAAGTTGAACTTTGAGAGCAAAAGCTGGGAGGGACTCAAGGAATACCATGAGCTCAACATGAGGGAAATCAAACACAGTACATAAATGGAAGTTCAAAGGCTGCAGAGGAGAAAGAAACAGGAAAGGTAAATACAGAGGAGACTATGTACAAAATAACAGAAGGAATAAAATAGGGAAAGATTAGAGGTCACTTTTTGCTCTTCTGCCAGCAAAACCTATACAGGAAAAGAAGTGGACTATAAGTAAGGGAGGAGACATCTGAAGGTTTCCTACAAGATTTATTTAAATAAGACAAAATAGTAGGGAACTTTAACACCCACTTACATCAATGGACAGATCATCCAAATAGAAAATCAACAAGGAAGCAGTGGCTTTGAATGACATATTGGACCAGATGGATATAACAGACATATTCAGAACATTCCATCCTACAACAGCAGAATACACATTCTTCTCAAGTGCACATGGAATGTTCTTCAGAATAGATGAAATACTAGGCCACAAAATGAGTCTTAAGAAATTCAAGAAGACTGAAGTCATTCTATGTGTCTTTTCTGACCAACACTATGAAACTAGAAATCAACCACAAGAAAAATCTGGAAAGACCACAGTACATGGAGGTTAAATAACATATGACCAAACAATGAGTGGGTCAACCAAGAAATCAAAGAGGAAATTAAAAATACATGCATACATGGAGACAAATGAAAATGAAAACACAAGGGTCCAAATCTTTGGGATACAGCAAAAGTGGTTCTAGGAGGGAAGAAAGTGGTTCTATGAGGGAAAGAAGTAATACAGGCCTACCTCAAGAAGCAAGAAAAATCTTAGCCAAACAACCTAACCATACATCTAAAGGAGCTAGTAAAAGAAAAACAAACAAAATCTGAAACCAGTAGAAGGAAGAAAATAACAAAAGTTAAAGCAGAAATAAATGAAATAGAAGCTAAAAAGCAGTAGAACACAAAATGAAACCAGGAGCTCCTTCTTTATAAAGATCAACAAAATTGATAAACCTTTAGCTAGACTCAAAAAAGAAAGAGTGAGAGAGAAAGAGAGAGCGGAAGAAGTCTCAAATAAACAAAACCGGAAATGAAAGAGGAGAAATAACAACCAACACCACAGAATTGCAAAGGATTATAAGAGAATATTATGAAAATTTATATTCCAACAAGTTGGACAACCTAGAAGAAATACATACATTTCTAGAAACATATAACATCCCAAAATTGAATTAAGAATAAATGGAAAATTTGAAGACAAAAATTACCAGCAATGAAATTGAATCAGTAATATAAAAACTCCCAACAAACAAAATTCCAGAATCAGACAGTTTCATTAGTGAATCTACCAAATATTTAAAGAAGAGTTAATATCTATTCTTTTCAAACTATTCCAAAAAATAGAAGAGAAAGGAAAACTTCCAAATTCATTCCACGAGGACTGCATTACCCTAATACCAAAACTAGATAAAGATACTATAAAAAAAGAGAACTATAGGTCAATATCTCTGATGAGCATAGATGCAAAAATCTTCAACAAAATATTAGCAAACTGAATGCAATGCATTAAAAAAATCATTGACCACAATCAAGTGGAATTTATTCCCAGGATACAAAGGTCATTCAGTAATCACAAATCAATCAATGTGATACATTATATTAACAAGATAAAGGATAAAAACCATATGATCATTTCAATAGATGAAGAAAAAGCATTGACAAAATACAACATCCATTCATGATAAAAACCCTCAACAAAGTAGGTTCAGAGGGAACATACCTCAACGTAATAAGGGCCATATATGAAAAACCCATAGCTAACATCTTAGTTAATGATGAGAAACTGAAAAATTTTCCCCTCCAACCAGGAGCAAGAAAGGGATTTCTACTCTGACCACTTTTATTCAACATAGTACTGGAAGTCCTAGCCACAGGAATCAGACAAGAAAAAGGAGTAAGTGGCATCCAAATTGGTAAGGAAAAAGTAAAACTTTCCCTATTTGCAGATGAAGTGATATTATATATAGAAAACCCTAAGCACGTCACCAAAAAGCTACTGGAACTGACACATGAATTCAGTAAGGTCACAGGATACAGAATCAATGTACAGAAATCTGTTGCATTTCTATACACTAATAATGAGTCAACATAAAGAGGAATCAAGAAATCCCATTACAGTTGTACCCAAAATAATGACATACCTAGGAATAAACCTAACCAAGGAGATGAAAGACCTATACTCTGAAAACTATAAAACATTAAAGAAAGAAATAGAAGACAATACAAACAAATGGAAAGATGTTCCATTCTAGTGGATTGGAAGAACAAATATTGTTAAAATGTCTATATTACCCAGAGCAGTCTATCAATTTAATGCAATCCCTATCAAAATACCAGCAGCATTTTTCACAGAACTAGAATGAATAATACTAAAATTTATATCTGTATTATAAATTCAAAGTGGATCAAAGACCTAAATGTGAGACCTGAAACCATAAAAATCCTAAAAGAGCACAAGCAGTAATTTCTCTTACATTGACTGTGACATCATTTTTCTAGATATATCTCCTGAGGCAAGAGAAATAAAAGCAAAAATGAACTATTGGGACTACATCAAATAAAATGCTTCTGCACAGTGAAGGAAACAACCAAAAAAAACCAGAAGACAGCCTAGTGAATGGGAGAAGATATTTACAAATGACATATCCAATAAAGGGTTAGTATCCAACATATATAAAGGACTTATACAACTCAACACCCAAGAAACAATAATCCAATTAAAAAATGGGCAGAAATCATGAACAGACGTTTCTCTAAAAAAGACATACAGATGGCCAACAGACACATGAAAAGATGCTCTATGTCACTTATTATCAGGGAAATGCAATCAAAACTAAAATGAGATAACACCTCACATCTATCGGAATGGCTACAATAAAAAACACAAGAATCAATAAGTGTTGGGGAGGATATGAAGAAAAAGGAAACCTCTTCATTGTTGGTGGGAATGCAAACTGGTGTAGGCACTGTGGAAAACAATATAGCACTTCCTCAAAAAATAAAAAATAGAGCTACTATATGATCCAGTAATCACACTACTGGATATTTACCCAAAGAATACAAAAACGTTAATTTGAAAGAATATCTGCACCCATGTGTTTATTGCAGCATTATGTACAATAGCCAAATTATGGAAGCAGCCCAAATATCCCTTGATAGATGAATGGGTAAAGAAGATGTAGTATATGTAGTATGTATAGATCTACATTTAGATAGATAGATAGATAGAGTGCATGGTGTGTGTGTGTGTGTGTGTGTGTGTGTGTAATATTCAACCATAAAAAGAATGAAATTTTGCCATGTGCAACCACATGGATGGAGCTAAAGAGTATAATACTAAGGGAAATAAGTCATTTAGAGAAAGACAAATAATTTATGATTTCACTCACATGTGGAATTTAGGAAATGAAACAAATGAACAAAGGAAATAAAAAGAGAGAGACAAACCAAGAAACAGACTCTTAATTATAGAGAACAAACTGCTGGTTATCAGAAGGAAGGTGGGTGGGGGAATGATGAAATAGGGGATAGAGATTAAAGAGTACACTTATCATAATGAACACTAAGTAATGTATAGAATCACTGAATCACTATATTTTATACCTGAAACTAATACAACACTGCATGTTAACTATATTGAGTTTAAAATTTAAAAACTTAATAAAATATTTTAAAAATTAAAAAAAAACAAAAGACAACAATTAACAAGGTGAAGATCAAGGACAAGACTGATATGATAGAGTTAACTTTGGCAGATCACAGAATTCTTATCAACTCCTAATGAGGATAAACTGTTAATAACATAATATTGTATTTGAAATTAATTTAAATACATATTCGAAATTGTTTATAGTTGATCAATAATATAATTTGGTTATGGTTTCTAAAACTCTATTAAAAAAATCTTATTGAGATAATATTAGGAGTAAAAATTCCTGAACCTTGGAGAACTTAGTCTATTGAGAGGTTTCCATATGTATTAGAATAATATTAGATGCTATAACAAATAACCCTCAAATTTCACCAGCCTAACATAATAGAGGCTTATTAGTTGTTTATATCACAGTCCAGTGTGGGTAGCAGATCTGCTATACCTAGTCATTTAGGAATCCAAGCTGATAGAAGCTTTCCCACTATCAGTGTATGGCTTTCATGATTACTTTAGGCATTGATACTTACCTGTCAGAAAGGATAAAAGCTAGCCGCAATGGCGACAATAGCCAAACTTTGGAAAGAACCAAAATGCCCTTTAACAGATGAGTGGATAAGGAAGATGTGGTACATCTATACAATGGAATATTATGCCTCCATCAGAAAGGATGAATATCTAACTTTTGTATCAACATGGACAGGACTAGAAGAGATTATGCGGAGTGAAATAAGTCAGGCGGAGAGAGTCAATTATCTTATGGTCTCACTTACGTATGGAGTGTAAAGAAAATCGTGGAGGGCATCGTGAGAAGGAAGGGAAGGATGAATGGGGGGAAATCGGAGGGGGCTATGAACCAGGAGAGACTGTGGACTCTGAGCAACAAACTGAGGGTT
>CM052811.1:86629297-86652302 GCA_028533885.1 Nasua narica | reverse complement strand
CAGGCGGAGAGAGTCAATTATCTTATGGTCTCACTTACGTATGGAGTGTAAAGAAAATCGTGGAGGGCATCGTGAGAAGGAAGGGAAGGATGAATGGGGGGAAATCGGAGGGGGCTATGAACCAGGAGAGACTGTGGACTCTGAGCAACAAACTGAGGGTTTTGGAGGGGAGGGGGTGGAGGGGTGGGCAAGCCTGGTGGTGGGTATTGAGAAGGGCACGTATTGCATGGAGCACTGGGTGTGGTGCATGAACAATCAATCTTGTAACACTGAAAAATTAAAATAAACATATTTGGGGAGAAAAAAAAAGAAAGGATACAAGCATGTAGGAACATACATGAAAGGTTTTGTGATTTTTCCCTCATATTCTCTTGGTCAGAATATAATCACAGGGCTACACTAAAATTACAAGGCAAAGTGGCAAACAGTTGAGTGTCCAGAAAGAAGGAAGACAGAGATTTTGGTGAACAACTAAAAGTTAGGGGCACCTGGCTGGCTTGGCTCAGTCAGTAAAGCATCTGCTTTAGCTGGTCGTGATCCCAGGGTCCTGGGATTGAGTCCTGCATTGGTCTCCTTGCTCAGTGGGGAGCCTGCTTCTCCCTCTGCCTGCCACTCTCCCTGCTTCTGCGCTTCCTCTCTCTTCTTCTTCTCTCTCTCTCAAATAAAAAATTAAAAACAAACAAACCAGAAGTTAATATATGGTATAGGCTGTTACTGAACTTATGTGAGGGATTGTGATACCATGTCTACCTCTATCGGTAACCCTGGAACATCAGATTCTGGGTAGGCTCTTGAATGTGTTACAAAGTTGGCTTTTGAATGAAACTCAGTGTGCGTTTTGTAACCTGGCATCAATTAAGTGTTTTTGGATAGAGTCAAATTTTGTTAAGCATAGATTTCTTTCTATATTTTACTTGTGTTCTAATCTCTGTGGTTTATGTGACTTGTTCATATAAAAATAGGAAACATCAGAATGTATTTTATCATATAATTGGCATTATTCACTGAATTTATTCTTATAAAATGATTTTTATGAGAGAACTAAAAATGGGACATTGCTTTGATAAATGACTTGCCTAATTAGAATATTATATTCAGAATATGATTAGAACATATTTGTGTGTGCATATCTATATACACATTTAAATTAATATGTATGTACTGATGTGTACAATATGTACTATGTGTCAGTGTATACAACTAAAGAAAGTTCTGTGCAGTTGAACTCCACAACTATAGAGCTAAATTCATAATTTATTTGCTGTATCATGGACTTTGGAATTACCAGTTTTCAAATTTTGGCAATACCACTTAATATCTGGATGACCCTTAAACAAATTATTCGATCTCTTTAAACCTTGGTCACTTTGCATATACAGTAGGAATGGTAAGAGCTATTAACCAGATTGAGTGATTATAAATAATAAAATGAGATTACATATATAAAGCATGTAGCATAGGATATGGCACATAGTCAGTGTTCAGTGGTATACACTATGCATATTTAGGCCTAGTAAAAAGTTTGACATGCCCTCCAGACCCCCCATAACATATACAAAAATAAATGCAGGTAAACACAAAAATAGATAGGAAATATGCTAGGTGCTGAGATTTACTAGGTTCATTCATTTAATCACTTCTTAAGCAAACACTGTTAGAACCTCAATGCATACAAGCTCTGAGCCATGAGCACAGAACACAAAAATTGCTAAGACATTTCTGTCATTGTTAAAGCTTTAACCACCTGATTATGAGGACTCTCACAGTCATAATACAAGGTGACATTTGCATTGGAGAAATACTACAGAGAGATATATAGTCTTAAAATAAGGAAAACCATTTCTTGGAAGGAAATGGATTCAAGAAAGCGTTTTGGACATTTAAAACTCCAAGGCTCATGAACTGGCTCTTGAAACCAGAATTTCAAGAAGTAGGTAGAAGGAAGAGAGGCATTCCATTCAGAAAGAAGAACATGAGCATTCCATTCAGAAAGATGAACAGAGGCAGGAAAAAGCACAGGACATATTCAGGTAAAATTGAGATATAGCAGAGAAGAGTATTGTGAGGTCAAATTGGATCGTCAAGGCATCAGTGCCATTCTAAAGAATTGGACTTTATTCTGTAAGCAAAGAGTGAGAAGATCCAAGGTAAGAAAGGAGAAGAGTTTTGAGCAGCAAAATGACTTCTACGATCTTGAATATTTTACTTGACCTTTTCACCATCCATTTTTCTCCCGTAGACAGCAAATGAATGGAATTAGGATTCTCCCCTATGCTGACACTCTAGGAGACTTCCTTGAATATTACTCCATAGAGCCACTGTTGTTCTACAACTATTGGGACATCCTTATTCTCTTTGTTGGACTCACTCCAGTGATGTTTACCTGGACTTTACCCCCATAAAATTGTCATACCCTTCAGACTCTGGATTTTGATTCTCTGCTGATCTCCCTTTCATCCCTTATGATGGGGGCATGAGATACAATTCATTCATTCACAGGAGCATCCTGCCTGCCCAGACGCCCAGCTTCTCACTCACTCCATTGGCTGTGTCTAAATTCTTCCTTGAAGCTCTTCCAATCCTCACCTCACTTCTTCTTCCCTTCATTTCACATCCTCCATATTATTGTCTTTCTCCTGGTTTTTCAGTGTGTGTGTGTGTGTGTGCATGTGTTTATCACTTGGTACTTCTACTGTTCTGAAAGAATGGAAGTGAAAATATTATCAAAGAGAAACAAATAGGCAAGAATTACTGGTGAAAGTAATGCCTTTATAAAGAATAAAATATTATTTATCACCATATATACATTATAATTGGTGCATGGGGCCATTCCCCTTTTTCCTTTTTAGAGTCGTAAGGATGGTTATGCTTACATTTTGTTCAACTCAGCAGTGGCAATGACCTGGTTTTTATGTAACATTTACTAATAGCTTAGTTCTCTTTTGGTGAATAGGATTTAGCAGAGATATCAGACAGTCTACTAGGGAAGTTAATTTTTTCACTGAGAATAAATATATAGTATACCAAAATACCATTCAATAATGCTCTTTTAAAATTAACATCAGGACCTATATTACTAAAAAAAAAAAAAACTCAGTATATTTTCTAATATTGTCTCCAAGTATGCTATATTTCTTTCAAAAGTCTTCTTAAGACTTAAAACTGCTCTTTTAATTCAGACTATTCTGCAAAGTTTTCAGCCCCAATGTCTTATCATAGGCTGTGGTATTTGCTAATTAATTCAGTGAACACTTTTGGAGTGCTCTGGGGAAGAACTAGATTGAGGTTCTGTTTCTGTCACTGAGAAGTCCATAGAAAAGGAGGCTGACACGTAAATACATAATTGTATACAATGTGGTAAGTGCTAGAATGGAGTTAAGCACATGGTCCAGAAAGGAGTGATCAGTCTCGGTTGCTCAGGAGTGTAGGTGGTGTGGAGGTGTCACTGAGAAGGTGATTATCAAACTAGGTCTTGAGTTTGCTGGATCAGAAAATGGAGAAAGAATAACCGAGCCATAAAGAATAGAAAGAATAAAGACAAAGAAGGAAGATAGGAGATAGTACAAAATTAAGTGTGACATTAGCCTGGGTCTGAGGTTATATTTAGTGAGAAATGGGAGCGATTGGCAGGGGCTAGATGACAAATGGTTTTGTATATCCGAAAAACAAAGGGGGGGGGGTAGATCGTTTCTTGAATGTTGATTTCCAATGGTTTATTCCGCTTTTGTTTTGCGTTTTGTTTATTATTTTTGGAGCACTGTCCCCTTTCGGAATCTGCTGAAAGAAAGCTCAAAGACTTCTCCCAAGAAAACCAAGCCCACATAGTCCCCTTTGAATATAAGTCCACCCATGAATTTGGAACCCACGCTACAAGTTCCCTAGAAACTGTTCCCATTGAGCAGGGGAACAACATGATCAAAAGTGTATCTTCAGAGAGGGAACACTTGCAGGAATGTGGAGAATGCGCTGGAATAGATGAGACTCCTATTATGGGAATTTAGGGATTTATTGCAATGTTTCAGCCAAGAGATGAAGGTCTGTAGTCAGGTGGCAGCAAATATTTGTTTTTAATTTGCCTCCTGCTTTGTATGTGTCAATCTGCCTATTGAGGAGAACACTGCAAGAGTCAAGTGGGTAGGGTGGTGGTGTCATTTACTGCAATAGCGATTTCAGACCTAAGTGCAGCTTCTGGAGGACGGGGGGAAATTCAGTGGGCATGATGAATTTGTAGTGTCTATAGGTTATACCGCTGCAGATATGGGTTAGCACGTCCAAGAGAGATTAGTGTTGAAGATTATTTCTTTAATATTCTGGATGTGAGGTGTAGAGAGAGCTATATATCTCAGAGAAGCCATGGATTTTGATGCGATTAGGGAATGATCTCATCAGCAAAAGGACAAACATTAAGAAGAGCTGGAGGTGTCCGGGTGGAGGCTTCGTGGGGCTAGTTGTGGGCCTCAGGAATTTCAGCCTTAACTCTTCTTAACTATTGTTCCCTTTTGGAACCAGCTGGGTGAATGCTTAAGCCACTGAGAGAAAAGGATTTCTCTCTGACAGTGAGAACCTGCCCAGAGCATTGAACCCAATTAAGTAAAAGAATGGAGAAGATGATAAATTTTAAGTAACCATCTGTTGGATGTTGTTAGGTCACACGCTCGATGTTCATAAAGCTAACAGGCTTACCTTCTGGTAAATTCTGGTAAATTGAGTAAATTCTTACTTGGATTGAAGATCTGACTTTGACACTGGCTGACACAGAGCTGAAGTTTGTCTGTAAAATGGGA
Source organism: Nasua narica (assembly GCA_028533885.1). NCBI lineage: Eukaryota > Metazoa > Chordata > Mammalia > Carnivora > Procyonidae > Nasua > Nasua narica. Next base: position 86,647,518 of record CM052811.1, on the reverse strand, counting down.
ATAAACATCTACTCGTAGCAACAAGGAGAGGAAATGAAATAACCCGTATACAACACCTGCTATATTTCCTATGCACAGGAATTGTTTAATAAGTAGTTTGTCCTGGAAGTTCTTCCTATACCTCTTTCGTAAAATTTCCTAAGAAACCTCCAGTTCTACCTGTGAACGAGCTACTCCGATTCTCAAAGCTGCCATTGCTTTTAACCCTATCTGAAAAGACAGAAATTTGAAAAACTTCATTTTAGAACTACATTTTGTGTGTTTTTTGTTTTTTTCTTCTTCCTTAGTGACTTGTGGCTAGGGGATAAAACATAATATTGTATGGTGGTCACTTTAGAAAACCTGCTATCTTCAGGAATGAAAAAGTAATTACATTTTCTTGGATAACTACCATATCTGGGTATCTAATACAGTGACAGCTCAAATGTAGATTCTTGGATATGTATTATTTTCTTGAGAGAGTCTGGAATTAACCAGATCATGCTAATGAAAATCACTTAGCCTCATCAAAGTCCTACCGATCTCTTCTCTGTACTTTGAAATTATTAAATGAAACTCTGTTTGGAGTGTGTTTGAGTTAGAAGGGGGGACCTCGGAGGTCATTTAATCTAGCTACTTCATTTTATGGACCACAGACTATTCATTTTAAGTTTGTTATACTCAAGCACTGTTGATCACATTCTCTCTTCTATTTTTATAGTTAAAAGAATCTCAGCCAGGTACTTCTTGCTTACATATTAATATAGAGCCCAGATTGTAGGGAGAATTGGCAGCTTGAATTGGAGAAGGGAGATTGGGGAGCAGAATTACAGTGTGTTATATGGTACTTCAGCCCCTCGAGGGAGCTGTAATTAATGTGTGCAAGGAAAACACTTCAAGGAAACTAATTTAAAGAACATACTGAAACAATTTTCCCCTGCCTTTCCAAAGCAAATAAAGAAAAAAAAAAAAGGAAGAAAGAAATCACCATCAAGCTTTGAGGAAGCATGAAGAATTTCAGCAGAAAGGAAATTTATTGAGAGACCAAGGAGGGACTGGTAATAATAGCTGGTTAGAATGTAAAGCCTCTTTTAAATTTAGTTTTCCTCTACCATTTGTCAGAGTTCCATGGTCCCTGATCCATTCATTAAGCGTTTCACATGCATGTCACTCTAATTATGGGTCGGAGTTTGGTTACAGCCCACTGACTGCTCTTTCTTTATACCTTGGTAACTCCATTCTTTATACCAGTTGATATCCCACTAGTCTTTCCTCCTTTCCTCCTCCTTACCCTTTTTTTTAATCCTAAGCTTGTTAGGTGACTTCAGAGTTTAGAATGTCTTGTGAGTGCATGTCACTTGATGTGAGTGCTATGAGTTCCCTAGAACAAAGCTTTTCAACTTTTCATCTACAATACATCAGAAGAAATTCATTACATCCACCCAGTACACACATTCATATGTAATTGAAAATTAAAGTTTCATGAAAAAATACTATGTGTGATGTCCTCTGATACTTTTACTTCTCTTCAAGTCTATTTCACTTATTAAAAAAAAATACAGGTTAGGATTCATCGAAGATCATTTCTTCCTTAGTTCCAGTCGCAATATACTTCATGAGATGAGGTCTTCAGACCATCTACAACAAATCAGCTTGTCGGGGCCTGAACTTTACCCCAGACCCACTGCATCAGGGTCCATCCTGGAAGCTTCTACAGCTAAACCAATTCCCTGATATGGTTTTAAAGTTCAGACACTGTCTCCAGACTTCTTTAACTATTGATGGGAAGTTTCTCTTTTGCCAATTGACTTCCCCCCCCCCTCCTTGGTGTAACTATCCACAGCTCTAGCTTGCTGAACTAGGAGAATTATAGGTCAGATCAAAAGGTACCAGAAACTTTGAACAGCTAATAAGAATAATATGTCAGAAGAAAAAGAATAAAATGTCAGATTCTATTCTAAGTACATTATATGAATTAAATAACATACTGTTTTGTGCGCTATACTTGTCCCTGAAATTCTTGAGTTATTCTACTAACCCACAACGTGCAATAAGAAGATAAATTAGGAGGCAGTATGATCCCATCTCTTACCTTTGGCTCTGGTAACTTGATAATTACGCTTCCTCCATCTGTCCCTCGGCCATAAGGAGGGAGGGTAGCAGCTTTCTGCTGTTGCTGCCTCTAACATTGACTCATTGTCTTCTGTTAGGTTATTATCACTTTCTATCACCTGAATAACCAATTTCATCCATACTTAAAAACCTACATTTTCAAAATAATAGAATTCGAATACTTCAAATACAGCAAACCCAGTAGTTAGTGACTCTGTCATATAACAAATAATGTTACAGATTACTAAATTCATTACATGTAAATATTTAAACAATTCTAGCCAATCCATGACACAAAGGGATACTTTATATGGTTAGAGCTAAATGGCCTTCAAAAGCCATTACTAAGGAAACTTTGCCAAGTTTCCTGTTGGGGCATGCCAATCGGTCTTCAAGGGAATTTTCTACCATTTCCCACCAACACATGCCAATGCAGAGGGAGACTGATAGAAAGAAATGAATTCTAATCTTTGTAACTTCAGAGGCTAGAACCTTAAAGCTAAATTGTGACTATTGGACAAGTAGGGAAGGAGGACGTATATGAAGGCCAGAAAGCAAGAAAGACGATGATGTCTTCAAAAGCTAGTACTGGGTGAAAAGAAGAAATAATGCAAGACAGGGAAAGACTGTATCAAATTGAGTAGTTATTTACAAGCTTATAAATTCAGGTTTGCTTTGCTTTCAACACTATCCTCAGTTGTTTATGAAAGAGACTTGTCACGATCTCATGACAGGGACTCCATCTGTGCCCCCCAGGTAAGCAAACGTGCACAAGACATATTCCAGCTCCTCAGATGGCTTGGGCCTTGCTGTTGGCTCTAGCACCTAAAGTGCCTAGAGCTAATCAGCAGCATGAGAGAAAGCCCAGTTCAGTTAGGGAACAAAGATGAAAGAGAAGGTTGCAGGGTTGTATTCTCACAGGGTTACTGTGAGAGTGAAGATAGTAAGTATGTGGTGTGTCTGTGGAGGAGAGGGGTCTGTGTTTGAATACCCATGCATGTGTCCTTGCACATAAATATATCATGCATTATATGAGAATGATTCATGTTTAATCTAAGAGATTAATCTAGAAATTAGTTACAAAAGTGTAAAGTAATTTTATTTTTTTCTTGGTATTCCTCACTTGCCATGTTTGTCTTAATCCTGAAACTATCAGGCTTTTAGTTATGATGGGTCTTGGGGCAGACTGCCCTCAAATGTGCCACTCTGGCATATTGATTATTTTAAATTAAAGTTACTTAAGAAAAGCCAGTGCAAAAAGGACACTCTGACCCTCCTTTGTCCCCTAAATGCAGGAAATAAATCTCCCATGTAAAAGGTACCCCTACCAGAAGGTGGGGACATCCTTATTACTGGAGAAAAGGAATTCAGGGCTAAGAAGGCTGAATAAACATTTTTAGTACCGTACTACCCCAAACCCAAACATTTTTGTCTTGTCAATTCTTCATAATTTTTTGTTTTGTTGCCTAAAGTGTATAAAATCTTGTTGCTTTTCCCACTTTGAGTTTCATACATATGTACATATGAAATTAATTTTTTCCTCCTCTTCTGTACATATGAAATTAATTTTTTCCTCCTCTTAATCTGTTTTATGTCAATTTGATTTTTAGACCAGCCAAAGAATATAGAAGGGAAAAGTTTTCCTACCTGATAGTTGCTATAGTTATTACAATGCTTAAAGAAATACCATGTGTACACCATAATTTGTACCTAAGAAGTTTCCACTATTCCTAGTTATGCGTTATTTTTAACTTTTTCTTGACAGATAAAAAATTCCACATGCGAAGACTATCCCTCCATATACTTTTCCATCGCCCCCCCATTTACACTCTTTAATTCATAGTATATTTCTTCATATTTATTTGCAATGTATGTACTGTAATCTTGTCATATTCAACCCTGATAGGACACTTCAGAGTCTGTGTCATAGACCATGTTGGGGAAGAATCAGCCATCAGCCAAGACTTAAGTACAGTTTGCTCCCAGGCCTCCTTGGGCCATAGTTGCAAGCAGCTGTTAAATGGTACTAGAATCATTTCCTTTTGTCTGGCTGCAATACCTCATACTCTAAGCAATTTGCAGCCTTCCTCACATAAGAAATGTTTCTGAACAGAAATTCCCCAAGCCCAGCTCTTCTGGGTACCCTCGCTTCAGTCTCTGAAGCACTCACTCTTTGTTGCCGAAACATGGAGAGCTGTTGTATTTTCAGCTCCCTTACTTAGTGGAAACATGCCAGGAATTTGCTGTTATAACTGATCTCAATTGGAGTGTTTCGTTTCTGCTACAGACTCGAGGAGTGCATCACGAAGGTACATGCTATTCAAGATTGTTCTGTTAAGCAGTAGGGAAGCAAACTGCTCGCAGCCCGTGTCAAACAGTCTCCCTCAGGATGTTTAGTGTGTGGTAGTAAGATGTATTTAAACAGAGGTAGAACAATGTTTTGCAAAATTCAAAACTGAGAAGAGAACTCCAGATCAGGGTGGCCAAAGAAAATGAGCTTACAGTGAGCAAGTTGGATAAAGAGTTCTGTAAGAACTCTGGGGTTAAGGGAAATAAAAGTACCATCCGAATGAAAGAAGACTTTGCTCTGACAAAATGTTCTCCTACAATGTGATTCTCCTAACAAACAATAAAAAAGCAATTAGAGGTCCATTCACACATTTCAGTATTTGAAGAGTTTCAAGCTTACTGGAGATTTGACAGTTATAGAAATTTCATTTTTATAAGAATTTATTTATAAAAATAAAAGGACATTTACTTCCTCTAAATCTATATGATATTTGGTTAAAAAAATAGTTTCTCTTTAGTTTTTACTGGACTAAGCTGTCCACATCATATATACTGTCAGACACATCCAAAAATTAATTCTCCTAATGCATGCCATATTTCATGTTGTATTGACTGCTTTTGTGCATTCTGAAGAAAACAGGAAAGATAATCTTTTTTCTTTTTTTCCTTTTCAAATTTAATTTGTGTATATAGGTAATAGAGAAATGTAGGATGTTATACTCTCAGAAGACCAAATCTAAAATGGCTATGGATATGACTGATAAAAAAAAATCCTATTTTATACCATATAGGCAATAAGGCACACATGATTGGATTAGTTTTTTTTTTTTAATCTTTTTCTATACTACTTTAAAACCATACAGAAATGAGGTTATGTGTTCTTTCGGAAAGTCTTATTGCAAACACGTGTGCATGTTTGTGTGCAATTTGTAAATTTAGCTTTAGGAAGGTGGAACAATAAAGTAGAATTGAATTTGGCTCCCACCCTTAAGAATTTAAGTAGAGTGCATATGTGGAAACATAAGACATATCAATGAAATCAGCACAGACTCTAATAGTGTTTCTGGTGTCTTCAAAAGATTGCCACCACATGAAGGTTAGTGTGTCAAAATGGCAACTCTAAATAAGAGAAATGTGAGAAGAAGTTCAAGCAACAGAAACTATTTGGAGTGGATGATTTGAATGTCTTCCAAAACCTTCTAGAAGCATTAAACTCAAGCTCAGCCCTTTATCTTTGACAAATACCACACCATGTATCTGCTTGTTATTTTGTGGTCCTGTTGTTCCTGTCAGCTTGTTAAATGGAACTCTGGTTTCAGTTGGGAGACGATAATGTGGTAATCTTGGGCTCTGCTTGCCTTTGCATTTCGAAGAGCGGCTATGCCTGACTGTGTGAGGCCACCCATGCCAGGGGGAACCACTGGCAGTTAGGCTGATGGAAAACAGTCTGTACCAACAGATTGAATATGTTCTTTTCAGATCTTTAGATTGGAACTTGAGCTTTACTTTTAAAAGTTTTATGTCCACAGCACGTACCACAAAATAAATTACTAAGAGAATTGCTTTAGGAGCTTCCACCATGATATTAAGGTGGCTGAAAGTCGTCATTCTTGTTGAGACTCCAAGAAGCAGCCTTAGAAATTTTGTTCACAAGAGAGAGGTTGGGCAAACGCAGGTGTATAACAGCCTGCAGACTTATACTAAATAGGTCTTAGACATAGAAGTAAGTGAGGTGAAAGCATTTGATTTCAAGGAAGAAGAAAGATGAGGCACCTGGGTGGCTCAGTTGGTGAAGCATCCAAGTCTTAACTTTGGCTCAGGTCATAATCTCAGAGATCGAGCCCTACATCAGCTCTGTGCTAGGCATGGAGCCTGCTTTAGATTCTCTCTCTCTCCCTCTCTCTCTGCACCCTCCTACCTCATTTCACAGGCTCTCTCCTTAAAAAAAAAAAAAAAAAGGAAAGAAAGAAGAAAGATTCTGACTTCTTTCAAATTAATCAGAGGGGAAAAGGGATACCCTATTTAATGGAATTGTTTATTTGTAGTGGAAATGCAAAATATAGTTTCTCTTCTATGTTGAGGCTCCATCCTATAGACTCCAGAATACAAAGGAAAAACAACCAAAGGCAGCATTGCAGAATGTAGGGTTATTATTCCCTAATGGTTCAGAGTTCCTTTCTTTTCTAGCTCAGAAACTGAGCTGAGCATCAGAGCTCTCCTTTTACAGTATCCTTGGAATATCAATTCCTGATAAAATGAAAGGTGATTTATGCCCCCAAAGCCTCCGAAGCTCTGAGAGGTCCTTGGGTGGGGAGTGAAGGTGGGCAGTCCAAAAAATGGGAAACTCGTAGGCTGAAACAAGAATTTTTGGAAAAAGATAGGCCTAAGTTCACAATGGAGTTCTATCAGTTATTGTCAATGTGACTGAAGCAAGTTACTTAGACCTCTGGCCCTCTGCTTACTCATTTGTAAAACAAAAATGATCATATCTACTGTGGTATTGTTGGGAACATAAAACAAGATAACTTTGCGGGCAAAATGTACTTAAATAATAGACATAGAAAACAAGTAGAGCAGAATATTCACAACTGTAAATATAGGTTGTGGGTGTTTTGGTGATTACTATATATTTCTTTCAATTTTTCTGTGTGTTTGAAAACATCTTAATGAGGAGGAAGAGATTGAGAAGGGTGAATCTTTTCAATGTAAATAAAGTGCTTGCACCCACTACTTTTAGTTGCATTCCCAAATGTAGTCACATGGACATTCTGAACCTCAAGAGATCCCTGAAAAATGTCTTTTTCATGGGCCACTGTGAATCTAGCTAATATCCAGAAATTCTGTTCCTGAGGATAAAGGAGAGGAGAGAGATTGTAGCAAAGTCAGAATCTCAGTCACTCCAACATAAATATTTATTGGCACATCCCAAGTGCTAAATACTAAATGGTGGCCCTAACCAATACAGAAAGAAAGGAATGGCTACCACTTCTCTGTCTCAAGGTGGAATGGTTTCCCAAGTGTCATCCTTCCCTGGCTGACCCAGTGGTCTTATTTCTTCCAACCCAGTTTAGCTTGTTGTGCATTTCTGTCGCAACATTTTACTCCACCCTCCATTGTGTATCCTTGATTCTCTCCAGGACCCCTCTCTGCAGATCCCAGGGTTAGCTTATGTAGAACATGGGGGTCTCTATTCTTCCCTATATTTAAGCTCAAAAATGCTTCCTTATGGCAGAAGTTTCTTAAAAGTTTCAAATGTTGTTAACTCTTTGAAACCACTGCTGCATGAAGACAGCTGATTGTTCTATTATGGGTCCCAGATGAGGGAGTTCTGTTGTTTTCCTCAGCATTGCCTCCTCGGTGGGCATTCCCTGTGAGGCGATGCCGATGCCGGGAAGCCCCTCTGATGCAGCAGGGACTCCACCTCTGATTTCCATCCAGGGAACTCCCTCCACCTGCCTGTGGAAGAAGCAAGGAGAAGGGGACCAGGGACCCTGAGAAAGAGCAAAACTTCAGGTCTGAGCAGAGCAGAAGGAGCCTCCAAAACACGCTAAGAAAACCAAAACAGCTAACAAAACTGGGAATGGGCAGCGCCCAGCGGAGAAGAACCACCATGGGCTGTCTCTAGAAAGCCCAAAGAAAAATCATTCCAGAAAGACTTGTCAATGATATTTAATGCTGTCCAGCAGCCAACGAAGATGAGAATTGACCACTGTCCCTTAGTTACTGGTGATTTTAATAAAGGGCCATTCCAGGGAGGGGCAGAAATCCTGGTGGGGTGAAGATGACAAGGAGGCAAGGAAGGGGAGATAGCAACTCTGAGGGATTCAGCAGCAAAAAGGAGAAGAGGATGGTAGTCACAGGGGTGACACGGGGTACTGGGAGGGCTTTTTATGATGAGAAAGACGTGAGCTTGACCAAACGCTGAGGAGAAGGAACTGGGAAAGAGGTGGAAGTTACCGGCATAGAAGACGGAAGTGACTGCCGGAGGAAGGTTGCCTCGAAGGGAAGACGAGTTAGAATTCAGAGACCCAGAGGAGGGACTGCCCCTCAGTAGGATTCCTCTCACACTGTGGCAAGAGGGCAGGGCTGTGCCATGGTTTGGCTGCAGTTCTTCCAGCAGAGTAGAACTGTTACCTCCCTTTATTCAGTTAAAACGTTTCTCTCCAGCGGATCTGCAGTCACGTCACATCAGCTCTTCCCGTGACACTGTTGTTCTTTTCTGGAGTTGATTAGCAAACAACAGACTTTTTTTTTTTTTTTTTACACGAATTCCTGCTAAACAATGTCTTCTCTATCCCACAGTCATGGCTTTCCGAAACCAAGTTCAAGTCCTAACATTTATTTCCATGAAATGTCGTTCTGTTAGATTTAGATCACGTTTCCAATTTGTCAAGATCTTTTTATATTTAATTCAACCTCACAACATATCCCTGACATATTTCAGCCTTGTATCACCCACCCATTAAAATATCAGCTGCATCTCTCTGTCCAAACAACTGTCTTTAGCTTTATTTTATTTTCATTTTATCAACCACCCTGCCCCACGCCCACACCCCCTGCCCACTCACAGAGACTGGAGGGAACAAGAATTAGACTGGATGCTTTGATGATAACTGATAAGGCTTTTTGTCCTGAGGAGTCCTCCCATATTGGATTAAGTGGATTCATTTGTGGTTTCCCGTGTTTATGTTTTAGAGAGACAGGGATGTGAAAACTCTCACTCTGTGTTCATTCTCACAAATAGATGGATACTGTCACTTTTCAAGGCTTGTCCATCTGGAATGCATCACAAACACATTGCTGGGAAAGTAAAAGTTCCAGAAAGAGCCTCATTTTTCCCTGGAACTGTGAAATTGAGTGGTCTGTTTTTTTCTGTGTTGTTGTAAATTCACAGGAGTGTAATATAAGCTACATTTTTAACCATTTGGGATAGCTTATGATTGAATAATGCTTCCTGCCAGACATGTTTTCCCTTTATTTATCACTTACTTTTCTCTCTAATTTCAGCAACAGCAATTGCTGATTATGGAAATGACTCCAATTGTTCAACCTCTCATAACCACATTTAGTCACCAAAAGCAATCTATCTGCTACTTTCAAAAGCTGTTAAACAAACACGCAATTTATTCATGCCTCCGTGCGAGCAACCAAGTAACACAGTCATGTTCTCTCTGCTCCTTGCCTTGCTTTGGAACCACAAGTGCCTCTTTCTAACATGAATCAAAATCGGCTTGTTCCTAACCGCTGCCTTTGCAATCAGTAATTTGACTCAGTGGGCTTAATTCAAAGCAGGCACTCACATTCTTTAGACTGTTTGTCAGTCTTCCAGGAAATCAAGGAGAACAACAAAAACAAACAAGCACTGGCCCTAAATTAAACCAGATAGGGAGGAAGAAACTTCAATGAATGATGAAGCCAAATAACAAAAAGAGGCAGGAGAAATAAATAGAAAATATTCCAAGGTTCCACCTGCCCTGGCCCAATGAGCCCCTCCTTTATCTTTCCTTCCTAGAGATAAATCAAAGCAGCTCCCAAGAGCAATTAATAATAGTGGCTTCCAGACTTCCACGGAACCTGCTGGGTCCCCTCCTCTCAGCCTGCAGCCAGCAGGTGAGCGCACCTGAGATCCCTGCAGGCAGACATTTCTAGTGATTTCTCTGCATCTCAAACAGCCAGAATCCCCACAGAAATCTCTCCCCTTTGCAGAAAGAAGGGAGATGAATTAATTCCCTTTTGAGTTAACTCCAGCTTGGCTCCCCACAGCAACTGGTGCTGGGATAGGGGAGTTAGCAGCTTTCCTTGAAAACCAAATAGTTTTTCTTCTAGGTGATCTGTTCAACTCTCTCTTGCCCTAGGCCTAAAAAATCCAGGTCTGGTCTTTCATGTAACTTGCCTTGTGTGAATAACCAGGGAATAGTTCAGGGCTCAACAAGATAATAGTGGGTTAGCATAGATCCAAATCCCAAACAAGGGTTCCTGGTTTCATCTCAGAGTTCTCAAATATAAATAGGTTTAAAAAAAAAGTTCATTTTTGACTACCCTATGACCTGATAGAAGTTTATCATTTAGAAGTGTATTATTTTTTATTTTGATTTCATTAAAAACTCTCTTAAATTTTAGATTTTAATTGTGATTGCTCAGTCATCTCTCTCCAGTAGTTTTTTTTTTTTTTTTAGATTAACTCATTAGAGATGAAACTTTTTCAAGGTATTCACAGATTTAGAATATCTAAGGTACTCATCATTCATAGAAAATATGAAAGTGCATATTTATCTAGAGTTACAGTCTACTATAGGCCTTAGCATGTTTGTTATAATAGTTACTTGCAGTGAAGTTGCCTGTTGAAATGAACTTTAAACAAGCCGCATTTCTTTTAAAGTCTTTTAAAGAACAAGAACCCTGTATTGTAATACTCCCTTGGTGAGCCATAAACGTGAAATAGGGAATACAACTTTTCCACAATTTTTAGAAAAGATACCCAATCATCCATTTAAACTATAATGATATATAAAATCTCTCTCTCTCGTTTTTAATACCGATGAATCAAATCTGTTCTGTGACTTGGATTCCTAGTCTATTGAATCTGTGTATTGGGTATTTAAGGAGCATATTGCCATTAGAGGCAAGGCACTTATTTCCCGTGACATTTTAAAAGTCCATTTCTGTATTACATATTCCAATCTAGTGAAAATTAGATCTACTCTATTTAGATTTGGCATCCAGCACTTGTTGGCCATGGCATGTGATGTAATTTTAAGCTGCTCATGTATAGTTGGAAGGAGATTGATTTATAGCAGTCTTTGCCTGAGACAAGCACAATTTAAACTAATTCCCATTGATCCAGGAACATTTAAGGTTGGTTTTGAAAATTCTCAGGAATAGAGAGCTTTGGATACATTTGGGCCATTTTGCTAAGCATTATTGTCCTGAAAATAAAAGCATTAAACTATCAATGCTTACACTTCTTTCCCTGGCATCTTTGTTAGTCACTGTATACCTAAAGGCTAATTCCTGCTCCAGATGCTATGTCTGCCCAGCTGTTCTAAATAGATGCTATTTGCAAATGGCAACATAAACAGCATATCCAGAACATTGTGCAGGCTGGGACTTTGCTCTTGAGGCTAAGATATATTTAGTGTCAGGATAATCTTTTGGTAAATTGTAACCAAGATAGAGTTGAGGGAATGGCAACAGGTATAGCAAAACGTCTGTAAAACAGTCAAATGAAGAAATTATTTATCCTAATATTTCCATATTGGCATCAACTGTATCTACAAATTGAATTCCCTATGTGTGCAATCAATGTGTGCAGAGTTTATAAGGATATCTAATATTGCCCATGCATTATTGAAGAAGATGAAATTATGTCAGATTTTTTTTTTTTAACCAAGTCTTTAAGCATCTGATGGAGTAGTTGTGATTGTTTCCTGATTGTAGGGTAGCCTTGTCAGGACTGGTCAGCATGGAGTTTAGAAGTGCTGGATTCAAGGTTCTAGAAATGTCTATGGCTACCCTGTGACATTAGACAAATCTCTCAGTCTTTCCTAATCTTTTACTTTCTTTCTAGCCTCTCAATTCATAGTATTGAAGATACTTATATTTAAAATGTCTTCATGCTTCCCCCGCCTCCCCACCCCCACCAGATGCTTTATACATTGTCTAGGGCTATTTATTTCCCAACTTAACTCTGAGCTCTCTTTAGATGTATAGGCCCTTCCTTCTTTCTTTTTTTTCCTTTTTTCCTTCTTCATTTCCTTCTTTACCTGCCTTGGATTCCTAGGGTGATTAGAGAAAAATGTATGGCTTGTTAGCCACCTCTGGTTAACACAAGCACATCCAAGTGGGACTTCTAATATGCAGGTCAAAGAATATTCTAGAACTCAATCAGATTTTATATTCCAAATTATTTTATCATTATGCTTAGAAAACACTGGTGTCTGCCCTTATATACCCCTGAGTGCTGCTAAAATATGCTGCCTGATAGAAATTTGATTCATTAATTTGTTTGGATCTTGACCTTTTGAGGTGCTCTCTGCCTACGGAATCTATAGTTTTCTTCAAGCCTCAGACAACACATTGGTATCCAGAGGGGGAAGTGGCAAATATTCATAAACAGTGACTAGAACTGATTTTTATCAGCTCTGATGGTACCAGACTAAGAAAATTATCCATCTGGGCCAGGTAATCCGTCTTTCTGGAAAATCACTAAGCTACATTCCTAATAACACAGTCACTGAGATAATTTCCTTTTATTGAATAATTTCCTCATTCAGTAAGGATTTTAAAAGCCTGAGGGTATTTTGAACATATGGTTTAGGGACATCATCTTAAAACATAAACTATCAACAGAGTTTCAATACAATCTAAGTAAAATGACTTACTTCCTAACTGTTACAAATATAAGCAGGATATTTCTATAAGTGAGCAGGATATTTCTATAAAAGCTTTTGATTTTGAGTTAAAGTTAGGAGTTGGAGATTTAAAAAGTCTTTCCTCATCGTTTTATAGCAACTGGTGTATCTATTCTCAGTTACCAATGGTCAATTTTCTCTTGACCCAGCTGATTGTTCCACTCATGTGAAACAATTTCCTCCTGCCTCACTAACTGCTCCTTCCCAATCTCTTTTACTTGTTCACACTTGTATCACAGTTCCCTTAATACTGAAGAGCCCCAGAATTCAATCCTTGGATTCTTATCTATCGACACTCATTCTTGGTAATCTCACCTAGACTTGGGGCTTTATATGCTAATAAATCAAAATTCATATTCCATCTCAGACCTTTCCTCTGAATTAGATAGACTTGTACATCCAATGGCCTATTCAATATCTCCACTTGGATTTCTAGTGTGCATCTAAAATATATCATCTCTGGAACAGAATGTCTAACTTAATATTGTATTGAGCCCCGCAGCATACTCACATACATACTTTCTCCCCGGTTTTTCTCATCTTAGCTCAGGGGAACCCTGTCCTTCCATAGTTCAGGGCAAAATCTTTGTTGTACTCCTTGACTACCCTCTTTCTCTTACCTTCTATGTTGTGCTTCTCAGGAAGTCTCATTGGCTTGGCCTTAAAACATACATGTGTATGACCATCTCTCAACCACATTGCATTACTTTCTCCACTCTAGTTCCATCATCACTATCATAGCCATCTCTCACTTTACTGAGGCGTTCTAGTTTTCTCCCTGCTTCAGACCTCGCCCTCCTGTAGCTTATGCTCAACATTCCAATGGAGTGATTCTTTTAAAAGCATAAGTCCGATCAGGCCACTCCTCTGCTTCGAACCCTCTGTTGGCTCCCCAATCTCATTTACATGAAGGCACGTCTTTGCAAAGTCCACTTCATGTCCTGCTGTTTTTCTTCTCACGTTTCCTCCCCAGCTTCATGCATCTTCTTATTCCTCTGTCACCTGGAAATCGCTTTTTCTCATGTCCCTACTTTTTTCAGGTTTCTGTGTTAAAGTCACCTTTATAAGGATAGCCTTTCATGACCACCTTACCTAAAATAGCAGCAACTGGACCCTCCATACTCTCTTCCTTTCTTTATTTTTATCTATACTTTATTGCCATCAGACATACTACACGCATCGCTTACTTTGTTTATTGTCCGTCTTTCCTCCTGGAAGATGTGCTGTAGAAGTATAGGGATTTTTGTCTGTCATGTTCAATACAGTATCCTTGAGAATATAGCAAGTTGCCAATAATTATTATTTGAATGAATGAATATATTGCCATGGCGAATGATGTTCTCCTGGTTGACATGATAACCTAAGCCAACAGTTCCTTCTCTATTGATTCCTTTTTGTCCCCCCCTTCATTTCATCTGTAGTTATGAATTATGGACCATCTGGCAGGAAATAAATAATCAGAAGAGTTAGAGCCAAGGAGAAGAGGGGTGATGGTGTCAGGCAGAACTAACTAACTGTAGAGGGGCAATTGCTTTCAATTTGCCATAGAATACCTTAAATTTCTCTAGGATGTGGTATTAACTCAGAGCTCTCTAGGAGGTAGGAATATCTGAGAATTGTCTTTAACTCTGGGATGGCTCAGTCAGTGGTTTTTGTTTTTTGGTTTTTTGGCTTTTTTTTTTTCTTCCTTGCATATGTACTCTAGGGGTCTTTCTTGTCACAATATCCAGTATGGGTGACTGCATGGGCTTCCAGGGCCATGCTGAATTATAGGCCATCTGCTTTAGGATTTCTTGGGCTGGGGGAGAAAGAGAATAATCTCCATAAAAGTAGAAAATCTGTCATCTTATTATAAGTCTCTGCTTTTTTTTCATCACTGCTCAGTCTGAGAAAAGATGATGACTATTGGTCATTTAAAAAAAAAATTGTTTCAACTTCCAAACAAACCTTTTTGGGTCTTTTAGATTATATATATTGTGTGCCATGATGAGCTGATTTTACTATAGATTGTATCTCTTTTCAAGTGTTATAAAAGTGTTTAAAATTAGACCAAGGCCATTTTTGGTTTTTGTAAAGTTGATTTATAATCAAAATCAGGTTTTTTTTTTTAGACAATTTAAACATATGGTATAAAACCATAAAAAAAATTCTGCTACATGGAACTGGAGTTAATACTGCACATAAAGAAAATTCAAGCAATATCAAAGGGATAAGATTGATGTGATTGTGAACTAGGGAAGGGCAAATGATGGCAAATGATTTATTTAAGATCTTTTGTAGAGCTAAACAGACTAAGTAATCACCCTTATATGTTCGTAGTTAAAACTTTCATCTGAATCAGAGCGCCTTAGGGGTCCAGAGCAGGGAGACTCAAGCAAATGCCCTATTGGTGCTGTCTCTAAATCCTCCTTCAACATACACTAGCACCTGGACTGTGAAATCTGAGGCCTAACCTCTGATCTGAAGACACAGATGAAAGCAAAAATGCTTTCTCACCCATCCTGTTCTCTGCTTGTCACAAGTTACTACCATTAAAACACATGTTAAAAGCACCGGGAAGGCTGAAAGGAAGGCTACAGATCTAATAAGCATCATCAGCCTGGAATATGCTTTGTATTTCCAATTGCCTTGTCTCCTCTGGTTCTGATTTTTTTTTTTTTTTAAGATTTTATTTATTTATTTATTTATTTATTAGGAAAGAGAGAGAGTGAGAGAGAGAAGGTCAGAGTGAGAAGCGGACTCTCCATGGAGCTGGGAGCCCGATGTGGGACTCGATCCCGGAACTCCGGGATCATGACCTGAGCCGAAGGCAGTCACTCAACCAACTGCGCCACCCAGGGGCCCTCTGGTTCTGATTTTTAAAGGTTGGGTTAGATACCTCTCATTCCATAGATAATGTGCTGCCACAACTTTTTTTTTTTCCTTATTCACTTTTCATGATGGCGGTTAGATGTAGGCAATGCTTGTCTTTTATGGCCATCTTTAGAGAAAATCTCTTTCCATATTCTGCATTCACTAGAGAATAATTTCTTCTGGGTTTTTCCTTTTGCCCTTTTGATATATGAGAGTTAACAGCTCTGGTTGAACTTATGCCCATTTCCAAATGCATTCTTTATACTTTTTAGTTTTCTGTAATATAACATTGTGATGCTAGGGAGTAATAAATCCAGGAAAAAGAAAACTCACCTTACTTACTTACTGCTCTAGACTGATCTTAGCTTCACAAAATTAGCCTCACATAGGGGTTATACATAATGATTATTTTATCTATTATACCTTATCATGAGGATGCTGTTATGTAATAAAAAATGGAGGGAATTTTTTGAAGGGATGACTTAGTCATCAAAGAGCTAGATTTTTAAAGGCCATTACATGTGTCTGTCTCTTTCTATTGGTTCTACATGAGTCATCATCTTTACAAAGGAAAATGACATTTTCTCCATTGGAAATTGGCAGGATACACATAGAAGGCTTAACTTTTAAGGTTGTCTGCATATGAGACTTGGAACTGTTATATTCCTCAGAAACCCCGGTCATTTATAGATTCGTGATTCATAGTATGGAATGTGCTTTGCCAATCTTCCTTCTATACAGAGTGTGACAACATTCTCTGTTGGCTTAGTGTGATCTTTTAGATTTATTGTACAGCAATATTTGTATTTGAATGTGTACCTTAAACTCTGAACAAGATGTCTTAGTGTCTTAAATACTTAGTCCTAGTATTCAATTTCTTGGATATTCATCACTATATATAAATGCACCCCATTGGAAGAGATGTAAATGGAGAGATACAGGACAGGATTTATCAATTGCCTGATTCACAGGGGCTTAACAAAATGTGTTCCTGACAGCTCTGGCAAGTCTAATGGACATGGTTTTGGGGACAGATAATTCTGAGTTCCGGTGTTGTCTCTGTGGTGTACTAACGAATTTGGGCAAGCTATTTGGCTTTTCACATGGTTGTTGAAAAAATGAATCAAATAACATATCTGAATCAGTAAGGCACCTAAGACAAGTAGCCTCTTGGTGGTGGTTAGTTTTCTTTTTCCCATTCTTTTCTGTCCCCTTCTTCACTACTCTGCCTGAATTCAGAGTTTTCTATAGGTAGCACTGAGACATTTTTCACTATTTTTGTTAACTGAGAAGTGTTTGAAGCAGATTTTTTAAATAGGAAGCAATATGTTTAAATGCTGATGCAGTCCCAGAAAATTATATGAAAAAGTCAAACCCACTATAGCCATGCCAAAGAGATTACTTGAATGAATAGAAATGAGAATGGAATATTACAGGAGGATGAAATTAGAGCCAATGCCGACTGTTGGTTATGATTTCAACTCTTCCAACTGACATGTGTGTTTTTCTTCCTTAGGAGGAAAAAAAGTTCCAACTTGCTGTTTCTTGTGTTTGTCATCTATGTGTAGGCTAGGAAAAGAAAAAAAAAAAAAGACAAAGGCAGTGACTAATTATAAAAATTTACTTGAAAAGTTCTGAATGCCTCAAGACATAAAATTAACTAACTTCACAGCTTTACCAGATTGACAATAATTACATTGGGCCTTTTTGTGATTCTAGTGAATATGGATTTCAACAAAACATACTTTGCATTATTGTGGGAGGGGAAAAAACAGTCCTAGTATTCAATTTCTTGGATATTCATCACTATATATAAAACTATAAGCATATAATTTTAGTAGAATCTTGCCTTCTTCTACCCATTTAAAACTTTCCCCAGATATCCTGAGGGTGTATCTGAAGACGGTATCCTCTCCAAAAGCTTTGTTCAAGGTGAAAGGACAAAGAATACATTGTTATGGCTGGCTATGCTAGAGGGCAGAGGTTCAAGAAGGAAAGAAAAGGAAGATGATAGCATAGATAATATGTTATCAGGGATCTTGGTTGCATACTACAGAATCCATCCTATTTAGATTAAGCAGAAAAAAAAATATAGCCAAGGATGACATAACTTGAAAAAGGGAAAAAAAAAAAAAGCTCCGTCACTACACTGTCCAAGCAGAAACACCATTGCTGCTACTACCCACATCTTGACACGTGACAGTAAGGTCTAGGTGCCAGAAACTCAGGCATGACTCCTCAAAAGAACTAGCTATATTGCTATGGTGCTTGCCAAAAAGGCATCCTTTCATGCATCTGATACTTTGTTATTTACTTTCATCTTCAGGGTTCACACAGTTGATTCTGCCTCAGGGATCCATATTAAATGCTAGCCCCTGGAGCACCTGGGTGGCTCAGTGGGTTAAAGCCTCTGACTTTGGCTCAGGTCACCATCTCAGGGTCCTGGGATCCAGCCCTGTGTTGGGCTCTCTGCTCAGCGGGGAGCCTGCTTCCCCCTCTCTCTCTGCCTGCCTCTCTACCTACTTGTGATCTCTCTCCTCTCTGTCAAATAAATGGATAAAATATTTAAAAAAAAAA
>CM052811.1:86589796-86628797 GCA_028533885.1 Nasua narica | reverse complement strand
AGTCAGCTCTGCAAAATTCTGGTGACCGCATTTACTTGTCAGCTCAGGAATGGCTGGAGATTGCTGTTGTTCCCTGACCCCTTTAATCTGAGTCTATTCTTTTTTTTTTTTAAGATTTTATTTATTTATTTGACAGAGAGGAGAGAGATCACAAGTAGGCAAAGAGGCAGACAGAGAGAGAGGGGGAAGCAGGCTCCCCGCTGAGCAGAGAGCCTGATGCGGGACTCGATCCCAGGACCCTGAGATCATGACCTGAGCCGAAGGCAGAGGGTTTAACCCACTGAGCCACCCAGGCGCCCCTATTCTTTTTTTTTTTTTTTTTTAATCTATTTATTTATTTGGAAGAGGAGGGAAAAGCACACAAGAGAGAGTGGGAGAAGGGCAAAGGGAGAGACAAAATCTCCAGCAGACTTATGCTGAGCAGGGAGCCCAGGCAGGGCTTGATCTCATGACCCTGAGATCATGACCTGAGCCAAACCAACAGTTGGAGGCTTAACTGAATAAGCCACCCAGGTGCCCCAAATCTGAGTCTATTCTTATAACAGTGTGTTGCATTTTTTGTGTTTCTACCCATAGCACCCCCCCAAAACAAACAAAAAATTGGGTTTCCTAGGTTGAGCAGAAACATTAAGTTACGCTGAAGTCTGGGTAGCATGCATCTTCATACATTTTCTTGCCCATCTACTGCAGGATCTCAGGGGTGTTGCTACTTCACCGTTTTATGCCTATCATTCATTCCATCAGATCCCGAGGCAGTTTGGCTGTGTGATAATGGAGGTACGGAATTAGTTTTCTTTCCTCCCAGGCTCACAGCCTTTCCAAGTAACCAAACCTTAAGAAACACTGGTAAGTCACCTACCTAAGTGTTTCATTCATTTGTAAAGAAGCTTCTGAGGCATCTTTCAAGAAGGGGGGAGGGATTTAGAGATATAGATAAATTCTTAATTAAGATTTAGAATTTACCAAGAATAAACCTTAAAAGGTAGTGAATTGAAAGATATTTTTAGTTCTGGAAGGTGTCTAAGGGATACCTGATCCAACTTCCAGGAAACATAAGCAAGGAGTAGTTAAGTGATTTGCCCCAAATCACATGGCTAGTTAGTATCAAAGCTAAGATTAAAACTCAGCTCCCCTGCCTGCCTGCCTGGGAATGTTTTGAAGGTACCTAAATGGTAAGCCTGCACCATTCTCCCCCGACGTGAAGCATGCTTACGATACCACATGCTGGGAGGGGTCATACTCAGGAGGGATGTCTGTTTGAAACAACCATGAAAAAATCAACATATACAGGTGCCTGGGTGGCTCAGTGGGTCATGATCTCAGGATCCTGAGATGGAGCCCCGCATAGGGGCTCTCTGCTCGGGAGCCTGCTTCTCCTCTCTCTCTCTGCCTGCCTCTCTGCCTACTTGTGATCTCTCTCTCTGTCAAATAAATAAATAAAATCTTAAAAAAAAAATCAACATATAATATGGGCTACATTCTCAAGTCCCTTCTCAAATTCACTGAAGTTTCTCTATTTTGTGACAAAACTGTATTGAAGTATGCACATGAAATGACACCAACATTATTTTCATATCTAGAAATACCTTGAGAGCACTTTTCCTGTTTTAAATAACTAGCTACAACCAACTGCTTACACTTAAAGCATGATTTCATTTGGTTTTCTCTGCTCCTGTATCCACTTAAGGGAAAAAGGGAGGTTTATGAAGGAGTTTAAAATGAGAGAAATTAATTGTTAAATTTTTATGTGTCAGTAAATGCTTTAAAAAATACATATAAAATGTATTTTAGTGAAAATCATTGTGGTCATTACATTTCTCATTTTCACAAATATGTTATCAATGTATAATAATTTATCATCAGTTTATGAAAAGCCATATTTGAGTTCTCAAGTGTTTACTGGAATAGGGAAAAATGAGAAGTTGGGATTAGTGATACTTGTAGCGTATGTGGGGTTCTGAGCACAAATTCTGGAACAGAGCTATCCATGTTCAAGTCCAGATCTTCCATTTCTGAGCTGTGAGATCCTAGGCAAGTTAACTTCCTTCTCTTTACCTCATTGTTTTTATCTGTAAAGCACCTAACTTTCAGCAGTGTTGGGAGATTGAGATGATGCATGTCAAGTACCTGCTATGTGCCTCGCTCAAAGTTAATGCTCAGTATTAGAATTCCACATGTCTAGTTTCTATTCATATTGTTTTAGTTGTTCAAATGATATTTATGGAGCAACTACCATGTCCCAGGTACCATTCTAGGCACTAGAGACACAGACATGACAGACAAAGTCTTTATTTGTAGGGGATCCTAAAATTTTTTAAATCAGATAAAAATTAGGAAGGAAATAGAAGTGTACATACTTACATACACACGAAACCTGATTTTCTTTAAGAAATTTCGTGATCAGGGGCGCCTGGGTGGCTCAGTGGGTTAAAGCCTCTGCCTTCGGCTCAGGTCATGATCTCTTGGTCCTGGGATCGAGTCCCGCATCGGGCTCTCTGCTTGTTGGGTAGCCCGCTTCCCCCTCTCTCTCTGCCTGCCTCTCTGCCTACTTGTGATCTCTCTCTCTGTCAAATAAATAAATAAAATCTTAAAAAAAAAAAAGAAAGAAATTTTGTGATCAGTTTTAGGAGACTTGGTTAAAAGTTTTAAGTGAACTCCAAATAATATTTAAAAGGTGAACATGAATAGAATAGATACATTCCGCATTGCTTCCAAATATTATTAAATTCTGACTAAATACATCAAAGAACTGATCAAACCTAATAATCTACGTATGGCCTTACCTGGAATGGCATAAAGGAGGCAGTGTGGAGAAAGGTCCTGGAACTGGTTTTTGCCTCTAATTTTGGGAAGGAGAGAACCAGGCATGGGGACAATCCTTATATGACCTTCCCCCCTCCCTTGAGAGAAGGGAGTTCTTGGGAGTTCTTGTTATGAACTCTGCAGATATTGTCCACAATGAAGAGTTTTTAATTTAGAGCCATTGTTCCAGCAAATGGAAATGAGCTTAAGAAACAGCCAGGGCACTGACTTTCAGCTGAACAGGAGACAGGCCCTGGGCAGAGGCGGAGTAAAAAACTTAACCCTTAGTTTAACGGTTCCTTACATTAGTTAAGGGTTAGTTTAACGGTTCCTAACATTCTTCAGCTCCCTTTCCCTTTTTTTCTCCATTGCTACCGCTCCTTCCTTCCCTTCTAGTGCATCACACAAAACCTTTGAAAAGTTATCCATCTCTCTTCTTTAAACATAGGTGTCCATATAAACATCTTTGTTCATATATTCTCAAATTCTAAATGATCCTGAATGGTCATTTAAAGTTGAAGGATATCGCTTCTCGGCCTTTTGGCTAAGATCAAGTGTAAAGTTGAAGGATAAAGAACAGAAAGAATGATAAGAAAGATGGAAGATGCAACTGTAATTTCTGACTGCATTATGACATGATGCCGATGTTTTTTTCCTTTTATACAAGCATAATTGTTGAGATTTTCAAATAAATATTAATAGAATAGAGAGAGAGAGAGTAGTTTTCAGAGAAAAAATTCAGACATGACTGTCTTCCTTCTTTGTCTTTCATGGAGAATCGCCAGAGTCCTCAACCTCATGCTTCATGGCTTTTGAAACCTTAAAATTAACAACAACAATAAAATTATCCATGCCAGAAATTACTGTCATTTTTGCATAAGTTTGAAGTCCTTTTTTTTTTGAGTTTTAAGTCTTACTCCGTTTTCTTACAATCCTGTAAATAGATAACGTACTATCTTTATCTGTGGTAACAAGGGTAGGGTTGGCATGCATTATTAAAATGCTGGCTTTGGCTCCTCCAAACCATGTTCTCTGCATCTTAGCACAGAAATAACACATTAGAATTTTTAACCACTAAGACATTTTTCGAAGTTTCTATCAGTATAAGTGGTTTAATGTCTCAAAAATTTATCTATCTATTTATCTATCTATCTATCCATCCAGAAGCCATTAGTCTTAATTTAAAGAAAAGAAATAGGGGCACCTGGGTGGCTCAGTGGGTTAAAGCCTCTGCCTTCAGCTCAGGTCATGATCTTAGGGTCCTGGGATCAAGCCCCGCATTGGGCTCTTTGCTCAGCAGGGAGCCTGCTTCCCCCTCTCTCTCTGCTTACTTGTGATCTCTCTCTCTCTCTTGCTCTGTCAAATAAATAAATAAAATCTTTAAAGAAAAGAAATAAAAAGTCAAATAAATAAATAAAATCTTTTAAGAAAAGAAATAATGTATAATGTTTTTAAACTTTTTAATTTTTTTATTTAAATTCGATGAGCCAAGGTATAGTACATCATTGGTTTTTGATATAATGTTCAGTGATTCATCAGTGCAGTATAATGTATTGCCCATTGTAGACAAAACTAATTTCTGCAGAAAATACTTAGCAATTTGAAAATATCCTTGCTGTTTATAGAAGAAAAATAACCTGAGCTACTTTTCTTTATGAAAGATGCTGGTTAACTCTGAAATTTGCACAATGGGGATATGAAATTTTATTTTATTTATTTAAAAAAAATTTATATAACATTTATTATGTGCTAGGGATTGTTTTAAATGCTATATAAGTGGTGACTCGTTCAGTCCCCATAACCTATGAGAGAGGTATTATTATTATTTTTACTACTATTATTTATACTTTACCATTAAGAAAACAGCTCAGGAGCTCAAGAGAGGCTAAATTACTTGTCTATGGTAGTACCACTGATAAGTGGCAGAGCCAGGAGTCAAATCCAGCCCATCTGGCCCCCAGCATTTCTTCTTAGGACCACCATGCGCTGCTGCTCCTTGTACCATATTGAAGGGTCGCCAAGGCAGAAGAGCTCAGATATGTGTCCAGTGAACCAGCCATCTGTCCGCCCTTCTGGCTCCTCCAGGATGTCAAAGTTCCCTATAAAATGGACGCAAACCTCCGACGAGACAGCATGTATACAGAAAACCATGGGACCAACACCTGATCCTAAACATACATCGAAGCACTATAACAGAGCCACATTTTCATTGGCTTTTTTTTTTTTTTTTAAGACAACTACTAAGCCATAATCTCTACCTTCATTCAGCCGGTCTTCCCATGAGATCAGGTGTCCATAGGAATCATGGTGAAAGTGCTAAGTACTGAAAAAAGAGCAGAGGGAGGAGGAGGTGACTAGAGATGGAGCCAGGAGAGGTCCAGGTGTGAGGGTGTTTCTGTGGGATGGGGGGTGGGAGTGGGGGACCAAGGCATGGTGAGTGGAGGTGAGGCAGCTGGGATAGCAGACCAGGTAAGGGCTAGGGGGTGGTTAGAGTAGTGAATAAAGGCAGTGGAAGAAATAGGTAGAGGGGAATGAGGTGGTTAGAGGTTGTAGTTGTAGGGCAGAGTTGTCTCATTTGGGCCTCTGAAGATGAATTGTTCTTGCCTTGTATGAATGTTTCATTTCATAATTAGTTCTGATTCACATACACACATACACGCACACATGAAATGTCCTTGCGAATAAAGAGGACTCAGACCATCACCTCTTATGTTATCAAAACAAAGATATTTTAATCCCAGAGAGAACTTCTGCCCTGACTCTGGCCCAGTTTGGAGTAGGGAAACCATTGGGCCACAGCGTTTTGACATTTGGCTTCTAGGTAATAATAAGGAGCTTTTTAATTAGCATCAACATCCTGGTTTTCTGTGGACACTGCAACAATGTGCTACCTTTTCTTACTCTTTTCTTACTCTTGGAGGCTGCCAGATGCTTACTTATTACCTATCCTAAATATCTGATATTAATCACTGATATGCTTTTAAAATAAGTTCATCATATACATTAAAGGTCATATGACTTATGATGGCTTATTTGAACTAACCAGTTGTTAAGACTTACATGGAGTTCTGAAACACAAAAGAGTTGACTTTTTTTTTTCCTGATAAGATATTTGATGTTTGAGTGTGCTCTGAGGTTATGACGTAATGAAAACCAAACCAAACAGAAACAGAATTTGTGGTCGAGGAGAGAATTCTTTTCAAAAATATTCTCTCTCTCTCATGGTATGTTACAAATCAAATGACTTCAGAGCCATTGTTTGGTCAGCATTGAGGACAGTTTCAAATATTAATATAGAATGACATATGTGTGCTGGAAATCTTTCTGTGCCCCTGAATGTAATTTTTTAAATAGCTTATTGTAGGCTAGGGTGTGACTTCTGACTGAAAGTTACATTTAGATGTATGCATATGAGCCTCAGATTTTAGAAAGAGCAGAAAACTATTTTGTTTGCTGAAGGTCCAAACTTTTGACTATGTGTTTGCATAATGCCTTCTATCCAGACTACTTTAATAGGTAAAATCATTTGCAAAGAAGGACAGGCATTTCCTTGCCAGGGTGTAATCCAGTGTGGGGGTTCTCTAAATGCTAATTAATTCCAACCTCAACTACTTCACCTGCTGTTTCAAAGGCTGGCAGCTTGTATTCATCACCTGAATGACAGCTGTTTCTAACCTCTTTTCCCTGCAAAGAAAGAAATTAAATAAACCTTTTGCATGCTAATCACTGACATTCTGAAATGACAGTTGAAAAGTACTTCAGTGTGAGTGTGAGCCGGGCTTGAATTGAAAGATTTTGTCTACATCCACCAATTGTTGAATTTTGACTAGATATTTTCCAAAATGTAGAGCGGGTGGCAGGCAACCGACGAGACGGTATTATCACAGATGAGGATGTTGTTAAGATGAATCATTAAAACAAGCTTTAAGTATATTAAATGTCTACATTTAAGCGAGTTGAACGCTACACATTTTGTAATGCAAGTTGTATAGGCTTTGTCAAAACAACTTAATACATTTTTTTTTTCTTTTTTATCCATTGGATTTTTATATGAGTCAATATGCTTGTAGAAACAACAAGTGTTTTACAAGCTGTTTTTCCTTTAGGGTTTGTTCAGTCTATTTAATTGTCTCATGGTAATGACTGCTATCGTATTGTTTCCCAGGCACAGAGTTGTCCTTTGTCAAAATGGATTTTTATTTTCTACCATGATTTCAATTTTTGCTTTCTATAATCATGACTAGAGTTAAGGGCGTTTGACGGATTCCCTCTAAAGAGAGTAAGTAGTACACAAGGAATATCTTCTCATACAATAAACATGCCCCAGTATAGTTTTGGACAGCCTTATTTAACCTTCATGAGGGACCAACATCTAGATATTAGTAATGGATTATGTCTCTTGACTTATTTAAAGGCATCTACCACTGAATGTCATCTTCTGTACGTTTCTGATTTTCTAATGAGGTCCCACACGTTATTGTTCAGTATAGTTTATCTACAGAGTGTATGAACTTCATTAACTTAAGTTGCTTTAATGAAGCCTACTTTTTTATTTTTGTTTGTTTTTAGAGTGAGAGAGTGCACAAGAGCAGGGAGTGAGGAGGAGGGGCAGAGGGGAGAGGGAGAGAGAAAATCTTTAGCAGGTTCCATGCCCAGCTCAGAGCCCTACTTCGAGCTTGATCTCATGACCCTGAGATCATGACCTGAGCCAAAATCAAGGGTCAGATGCTTAACCCACTGAGCCACCCAGGTGCTCAGAAGCCTACTTTTGATACAGAAAGTCTGTTTTAATCATTCAGTTATTTTACTATGGTAAAGTGGACCTCGCTTGGTGCACAGTTGTATGAATTAATGCATATATAGATTTCTGTAACTGCTGTCACAATCAGAGTATAGAACACTTCTGTCATCCCCCAAAACACCCTTCTCTCGATCCCTTTGTAGTCATATGCTTCCCTCAGCTCTAAATCCTGGTGATCACTGTGAGGGTATTTTTGTTGGTATTAAGATACAAAGAAGAAGATGAAGAGGAAAAAGGGGAGGAGGAGGAGGAAGGAGAAAGAAAAATATTTTAAAAGTGGGGAGAGGAGAAGCAAGGAGAGAGAGAAGGAGAAAAAAAATTTAGGGATGCAACCCAGCGAAGTGTTCATTGAACTCTAATCGAGGATTTTATGCATGCGCTAGGATGATCGTTGTCAACTTGGCATCATTCCCACCTTCCTGGGCTGTAATGCAGAGGACCCCAGATCCTCTTTCCTTTATCCTTCAGATTCCAGATTGCCAGTTAGAGGAACTGATGTGGAAACTGGGAACCGGAAGTAGAGCCATCCGATGTGTGGGTAGATGTGGGATTCCTGTTGGCTTAGTGGCTTGAGAACCACTAACTTCACTGCTGCAGACTATAATCACTGGTGGGAAATTTCTAGGGACTTTCCAGAACAGCTTCCCCATAAGCCTTCGAGAACCACCACTTCCGTGTTTCAAGATGAGGTTTCTAGCTCATCTCCTTATCCTTCTGGCAGCAGCTTCCCAGAACTTCCACAGTGACTCTCCTGACCTATCCACTCCAGCTTGCCCATCATTTATGGAAAGCCTAATTCCCATATTAAACTCATGGTTCCTGGAATATCTAAGAGCAGCTTTGTTTTTGTACCCAAACCCAGATTACTGCACAGTTTTAAAGGGCAATGTACTTGTGGCCTGAATTTAAAAATTGGGAGATTTCCCTTTGAAGTCCTCACTGCCATTTTTCCTTTGAAAAAAATCAAAAGAACTGGACCAGCATTCATTCTTGCCCGAAGACATTTGTGTGGAGCTGAGGAGTAGCTGCTCCTTTTAAAAAAAGATATGATCCGGCACGGTTGGGTAGCTCAGTCTGTTAAGCGTTTGCCTTCAGCTCAGGTCATGGTCCCAGGATCCTGGGATCAAGCCCACATTGGGCTCCCTGCTCAGTGGGGAGACTGCTTCTCCCCTCTCTCTGCCCCCCAACTCATGCTTGTTCTCTCTCTCTCTCAAATAAATAAAATCTTTAAAAAAAAAAAAAAGATATGATTCTCCACTTCACCACCCAGCCCCATCTTTGCATTTGTGCCCTGTCCCTCTAAATAATATCACCTTAGTCTAAGAAAAGGGATTTAATTTAATAAATATATAAAAACCTTACCAATTACAGTGTTGTTTCCTAGAAACTCCTGGGTGTATGGAGATGTATAAGACAAACCCCAGTGTCTTCAAAGAGCTTGGGGGAGAAAGTGAAGAGCATAGAAGCTAGCATATGACTACCATATCATAATAAAATACATGGAATGACTTTTTTGTAAAGCAAAGTAAACTCGCTAGCTCACTATTTGAGTATTTTTAATTATCCAAATAGATTTTTCAGATTGATTTTTATGGCAGTTTCACTTGTTATTAATGCTCCAATTATTATTGATGAATTTTATCTGCATTTAATTAGGAGTATCATAAAATGTAAACTTAGTAAATGTTATTTGGATATTTTTTCCAAATAAGCACATTCTCAATATATAACATATTAACATTTTCTGTTAATCACTTTCTCTTTTATATCTAAATACAAATATATGTGCATACTTAAATAAAAGTTTATATTTCACAAAAACTTGAGCTTAAATATTCCCCCCCAAATATTGTGCAGAGTATTCTGTTTAAGTCCTCTGTTTAAATTATTAGGTTAATTAATTCTATATATATTTTAACCTTTTCTCTGCTTATGTTACATAAATCTTATAGCATAAAATTTTTGAAGCAGGATTTTTACTTTATATTGAAGTTTTTTAATGTGCTGAAGTAAAAATATAGTAATAAGCCATTGATCATTGTAAGATTAGCATCTAATGATACTTGTTTCCTCTGGGTAAAAGTAGACTTCAGTTTAACAATGTAGAATGAAGAATGTGAGAGCTTCATAGTGACAGACATTAGCATATTCCATATAGTAATTCATAGAAACTCCCTTTTAAAGTTTGGAGATTTGGTTTTGTTTTGTTTTGTTTAAATTCATTTATTTATATTCAATCTGATCTCTTTTTTTGGAAGAGGAAAGAGATTCAAATTTATATTCTCCCCCAATTGCTGATAAAAGTATGAGCAATATATACTCCGGTGTGTGTGTGTGTTATAGATAGATGATAGATAGATAGATAGATAGATAGATAGATAGATAGATAGATTGATTTTTGGTGGAGACAAAGAGGATGGTTATTTGGGCAGCTCAAAAACTGTATGTTTGATCCCTTCCAGATGGCCATATATCTGGCCACCAGATCCTCTGTTCAGCCCATTCCCTGTCTCCTAAATACCCCTTTATGCTTTTCTGAGAGTAGAGCACATCTTAGGGTTGGTGGGAGTTCCTTGTTAGAGCAGCTCCCAGTTTCCCTATGCAAGCTGGGAAATAGTCCCTGGAGTCTTACAGAACAAGTTCACATAATTCAACAAATGCACCTCTTTAAAAGATGCATTTTGTTCCATGAGGATGCATCTTTTTTCCTTATGGAGTATCCAGATGGAGTGATTAGGATCATTGGGAAGGCCTGCATGGATTCAGTTTCTGTCTCTGTCATTGACTGGCAACATGCCCTTGGTATGCTCTGCAAATTCCATGATGCTCAGTTTACTTCCCATAAATGGAGTCACCAGCAGTACCTACCTCACAAGGTGTGAAATGTAGTGATTCAAGTAAAGGGTTTAGCAGTGTGTTTAATTCGTAATTAGTAGGTAGCAAGCAGTGACTAAAGGTAATAATATGTACTGGTGCTAAGGCATTTGTGCCAAGACAGTGGTTCTCAAATTTGAATGTGCATCAGGATCACCTAGAGGGCTTGTTAAAGCACAGACCTCTGGGCCCTATCTCTGGAATTCTGATTCAGTAGGTCTGGCTGAGACCCTAGAATTTGCGTTTCTAAGTCCTTCTCAGGTAATGCTGTTGCTGCTGGCCCTGCTGACCGCACTTTGAGAACCACGGAACCAGGCACTCATACTCCAGACTATTCCTCTTGGATGGTTTGGTTGTGGAACAGACTGAAGTATCATAAGGATTAGATTCTTTAGCCTTTGGGGCATGTTTCTAAAACCATGATCCCAGCGGTTCAGTGCTGAACCCGTGTCTAGTTATCAAGGTGCAACGAAATTTATATTTATTTACATCTCTCTTTATTTATATAATATATATATAATATAAATATAAATAAATTTATATTTATTTACATCTCTCTCAGATATTTAGGGGAACCCACATATAAAGCATTCAACATCTCATCAACTCTTCCTATCTTGTTTTTCACATTCTGAACCTTCAAGAAGCAGCTTACCCACATACTCCGGAGCAACTCCCCCAGGGTATACATGGCTGTCATTAGGTTTCCTCAATCTAGCTCTCCTTTGGCACAGAGCTCCTGTCACAACCCCCATGCCTCCACCACTGCTAATTGCAGTCCTTTTGGGCAGTGATTTTATTTTGCTCTGACTACTGTTCAGGAGAGTATTTTTTCCCTCGAATTTTATCAGAGGAGGGTTTGGAGTTTGTTAAACAGACAATGGACAAATACTTGAAGGGGAGAGGAATGGCTGGGAACCAAGTATTTTATTTCCTCACACTTAGTTGAAACTGTTGCCTTTGCTTTGGGGGCAGTATTTCAGTTAGCTTGTTCACTAGCGGTGGACCCTGCTCAAACACCATTTGCTTATTTTGGCTTTGAACATGGTCGACATCTATCACTCATCATTTGTGACAGGCCTTTGCCAGGTGCTTTGCATACAGTATCTCCTTTCATCTTTCCAGTGAGTCTATGGCCTTGGAAATGGGGTGACAAAGATACTCACAGTAGAAAGCTTTTCACTGTTCCCAGGAGCTCTCATGGAAATGTAGATCCACTGATCTGTTGCTGTCAGTTGACCTATGACTCTGAAACACGGAATCAGCCTCCCCGGGCACAGAGCAGGGCAGAGAGGATCACAGAGAATGCATTGAGGTAGCAGAGGACCAAGGATGACAAGTACCTAAATGAATATTTAAGAAACTAAGGCTTTATGACATTAAGTACTTCGCCCAAGGTAGAACTTTTACTAAGAAACAGAGCTGGGATTTGAACTCAGAGCCATTTGACTCAAATGGTAGTCAGGTTGTTGGAGCATGCCTTCCTTTTAGGAGACTGCAAAGCAGATGGACATTATTACAAAGCACATTATGTGTATAATCAGAATTATCTTTGTACATATATGAGTAGCTGGGATCATTCAGGGGTGAAAGCATTCTCTCCTCTCTTTTGATACCTTAAGATGGAAGGCTCAGTAGTCGGTTATTTATAGAAAATATGCATACTTTTCACTCTGATAGCCACTCAGCAATGAATACAACTGTCAGAATTATGCTTTAGGGATTTGGCTTTTCTCTGCCACTGGCCACACATTCAACCAACCAAAGTGTTCATTTCAGTTCCAGAAAGATGTTTTTCTTCTGTACAATCAAAACTCAAGTGTAGATGCCCCAAAATGGAATTAACTTTTCAGAAACAGTCTTTACATATCTAAATTTGGAATTTCTAACTCCAATTAAAGTTCCGCAAAAAAAAAAAAAAATGATACATTATCATTTAGTGGAAGAAATTCATCTTTCAAGTAAGGGTATTACTTTAGCTATTGCAGAGCACCTACTTTCTGAGGAATTCCTTCTCAGCTTCAAAGGCAGAGTTTTATTATTGAGTTCCCTATAAATGTTCAAATGTGACTTACAGGTCAAAAATCATAGTTTAAGTGGATTTGATGGATTTTCAGAAATCGTTTATAAAATTATTTTAGGTCACTGCTTGTTTCGATTGAAGCATCAAACTAACAGTGAATAAAAAGTATTGCCAGTGCTCAGACAAACTGACTGCTTGGTGAATGTGGCTCTTTTTAGAAAATATTCACTTAGGAGTGCCTGGGTGGCTCAGTCAGTTAAGCATGTGCTTGTGGCTCAGGTCATGATCTTAGGGTCCTGGTATGGAGTCCCACACTGGGCTCCTTGCTTAGCGGGGAGCCTGCTTTTCCCTCTGCCTGCTGCTCCCCCTACTTGTGCTCTTGCTCTCTCTCTCTATGACAAATAAATAAAGTATTTAAAAAATAATAAATAAACAAATAAATAAAAATATATTTACTTATCCACAGTAGCAAACATGACTGGATCCATCCATTTATTATTATTTTTTCTCTATATATATATTTGAGTGCCTATTGTGTGATAGCCCTTATGTTTCAAATATGCTTATATGTTAATTTTACACTTTGGTGACAGACTGCTATAATAGGTATGATTGTTGAGAGTACCTGTCAGGTGCCAGCACTCAATATATATTATCTCTAAGGATATCAACAACCCTATTATATTCTTATTATTTTTCTACTTTGCCCTTATTTAACTGAAGCTCAGAGAAACTAAGCAACTTGGCAAAGATCACAGAGTTGTGTTTAACCTAAGTGCATATAAGGACAAATATAGGATTTTTCTACCGTGTTTGCTCCTGTTGTCCTTTCTTGAACATCGCTGAGGTTGTTGCTGCAGCTGAACTTTAGCAAGAAGAGACATACTGGCTCTTGGTGTCTGATTTCTGAAAAATCTAACTCTTGAAAACTTGGGGCCAGGCCGACATAGGAGTCAGGGTCTCATAAGGATAGAAGACTCTTGGGACTCAGGCCATAGTAAGATTGGTTCTGTCATTGTAGGCTACTGGAATGACCCACCCTGGGTTCCCAGACTTATGCTGTCTATAGACACTCGATGCTCATTGTGGACCACCTTCTGCTCATCTGGTCCAGGGGAGATGATTCTTCCACCAGTCTCTTCTATTGGGACATAGCAGACAGTCTTTCCTGGGCCTGAGGGAATATTTGGATTAGGATCTCAGGATTCACAAGAAACAACTGAATCCAAAGTTTCATGGCAGGGCTCAAATACTGGGACTCTAGATGCTTTCATCAAAGTAAGTATGAACTCTCTAAGGCCAGAGATCTGGTTCCATCACTGAACCAGTAAGCCCAATGAGACCTGGGGACATATGTAGGACTACAGGAGATGTAGTTTTGGTAGGTTCATTGATTCAGAGGGTGATGCCTACTTAGTGCACAGGAATTTCTGGGGAATAAGACTCTGGTTCCAAGCTTACACCCTGGACTGCCTCTGGACTCCAGGGTCTCCACTGAAGGGAGTATCTGAAATTTTGAGATAAGTACTTTTGGCATTCCTAGAGACATTTTCTTGGTCTCAGGACTAATGCAGGGTCTGTTTTAGGGAAAATGTTTTAGCAGGAGACTTGAGGTCAGGAGAACCTGATGTTTCAGAGTATAGTTTTCAAACTTGTAGTCATTGAAAGGCTAAGGATTATTTATTGGTTTACTGGGTTTGTTTTTTTTCTGCCACATTGCCAGGGAACCATTCAAATTTAGCGAATCTTCCTCTAGTATGAAGCTTTCATGTAGAAAATCAGAGTAGCTCATTGACTACAACATCAGATTTCTCTGTGTATCAGTGGAGGTCAGTTGGGGAATGAGTCTTGAGGATTATGGATTAGAAGGGTAAAGGTTTAGGGCTTTGATTTACTTCAGTGGTCTATGGTTCTCTTGAGTGGGCCAGCTCTGGATGCATGGTTGCTGTCTAGGAGGTCTGGGAGCAGGTATCAGATCCCTATACATAAAGATAGTAAAGTTCAGGAGCAAAAAATCCAGTCCTTGTAGGACTGGGTTAAGTAGCTAACTCACTATGGATGCAGAGGCAGGAACTCTATTATGGGAAAACCAAGTCCACAATAAGACTTGTGCTTTGCCCAATAATGATAACTAGATTTCATCTCAGGTACCTCCTTTAATCAACTAGTAAGGTCTACTTGGAGCACTGTGTTGAGAGGGATCCTTAGGTTCTGTATCAGCTCAGTAAGAAAGACTGTTTTGCTTGATTGATAATGTCTGTCATGGGCATGAGGTAAAAGAGGAGGGGTAGTACATATACCACATAGTTATCATCTCTGATATAGCTTTGGAGCTCTAGCACTTTGAGGACAGCATTCGTTCCAGAGTCTGGGCAAGACAAGCCTAACTAATATGAGTAAAGTAACCTAAGTAACTCACTTCTCCATTATAGCTGTGTGGAACCATTTCCATATTTTCCAAGTTCATAAAATCATTACAATTCAGTGCTCAAAAGATAACCTCTTCAGCCCTCCTGAAAGGAAGACATTCTACGTGAATTCCTTTGCTTTCCTGCCCTATCCCCCAATGTCTCTTTTCTTGCCCCATATTTCCTCTTGTGTTTTTTGTCTGTTTTTTTTTCATGACAGAGAATAAAGCATCCTTCCTCCCTTTTAGAGCTGACCTCTCATTCTCTTCTCCAGGCTCATTGCCCACAATTTAAAAGAAAATAGCTGACGTGGAGAAGCAAGGTTTTATTGGAAGTCTATTCCCAATCTCTGAGGCCTGTCCTACACTGCTCTGCCTTTCCCTGTGCGTGTAACTTACCAGTGGCCCTGGGTTTCACAAATTAGTGTTTTTCTTTATTTCAAATTAATTTTGCTCTATCATCAAGCTGTCACATTGCAGTCCCAATTCTAAGTAATTGTGCTTGGAATTTGCATGATTTGTAAAGTACAGACAAAGGAAAATGGAAATTCAGCTTCCTGGTTCCCACCACTTGCTGAGCATGTCTTACATTGGTTTGATTTTGTTTGATTACATGAGTTGAGGTTCATGTTTAAGTGTAAAGAAATTGAGTATAATGTTCCCATCTAATAGTTCAAAGGAAATGTAATTTATATCTGTTATTAAAATTGTGTTCTAGTGTATTTGAAGTGCTAAGATCTATGCTCAGAAAGAAGTCTTGAATATTACATTTCTAGTTTAATTGAAGTTGAGATTGTGGACTGTGATTATGTTTTCTGAGATTGCTGTCTTCCTAAGTTGACCTTATGGAGAAAGCAACTGTCTTCCTTTAAGAGCAATCCACATGTCTCATTAGCAGCTCACAAGCTTAGTAGTTTCCAGTAAAAAGTTTTCTTGATTACTTTTATAATCTTTAAGGGCTGAGTTTTATAATATTTGCCTGATCTTTCCATATCATATATCATCAGTGAAAACACATTTTATATGAACTATATATACACATGTGTGCATATATATGTATATATATATATATATAAATTTTTATGCTATGATTTTTTTTACCTAAAAGTGATTTTTTTAATTCAAGTCTTTACAAACAAGGAAGTGTGATATTCAGTATCTAAAATCCTTCTTTTTGAAGGAATGTGACTTTTTGCTGAAAAAAAAGAAAGTATACTTGTTGCATATTTCTTTAAAACAACAACAAAAAGGAAATAGTTCTATTGGTTGATTTCTTTAAAGATGCAGGGATAGAGACAGGGAGAGAAGGTAGCAAGAAAGAACAGAGCTGAAAATTACTTCTTTTTTAAGAAAGGAGGGAAAAATTGAAATTGCTTTTGCAAGAGAAAGGCACAGTATGGGGTGGCTTGTGACAAAATTTTAATGAAAAGCAAGCTTCTTTATTGAAATCTAATAAATAATAGACCAGGAAAAGTGGGCTTAGCCATTTTATTTTTAAATGAGATGATGAAACGCAGATAAATTGGACCTCTGAGTCAAGAATTTATTGGGTTCATTGGCCATTTTTAGGACAGCTTTGACCTTTCCATAAAGTGTGAAGGGTCCCTATCTCCCATAAAGTTGTGCCCTCAAAGAGTGAGCAGTGTTCATTCTCTAATAAAGTTATAAAGGAGAAAAAGAAAGTGCTCTGACCCATCAGCTGAGCAGTTGTAGTGTCTGTCACACAGAATTCTTTCAAGAAAATAGCTTTAAAGGCTAGAACCTAAGGAGTTCTGAGGGCAGCGTCCTCCTTTGATTTCTAAAGGAACTATTGTCGCTCCTGGTTTTCCAAATTGCAAATTAGGGTACTAGAAAAGTATTCGATGTGAGTTTGTTGAATTCCCTTGTCAGACAATCCATAAACAGAATTAATTGCCTACCATATATCCGGCACTAGAAACAGCCGCTAGTCTCAGTATTTATGAGGATAGTGGGTGTCCATTTAGAATGTATAATACCTGTGCTTTTTAAATTTGATGCTTAGCTCATTTAGCTTCTAATTCCCAGAGGGGCAGATGTACATATGCTTTCAGTTCTCAGAGTTCTAATGCAGTAATTGGGTTTTTTTGTTTTTGTTTTTCTGTGTTGTTAACATGACACGATCTAGGTATAGACTTGTGTTAAAACAAACTGGTAATAATGATATTGATGTGTACAAACAAGCTTTTCAAACCAAAGTCAGTACCTGGGCTGGCTTATAAACAATTTTTTCATAATCCCTTTGGTCTGAATTTGCAGAGTGATAGCACCTTTTAGCACCTTTTTCGTTTAAATATTCAACCTGGCCATCTTTGGATATAAAACAGAACCTGAAGATACAAAGTATATTCAAATACTGCATTCTTTGGACCTACCCATAGATCTTTGGGGAAACTAATTATGTGGTAAAATGGAAAAAAAAAAAAAAAAAGCTGGGATTCGTAGTTATCTGGGTGAACCTGAACATTGTGAAAAAAAAAATCTTCCCATGCTTCAGTTTCCTAATCTGTAAAATGAAGATGGAATTATATACAGTAGTTATAATTACTATCAACTTTGTCTATTTCCTCCTCACCGTGTTTGATATCCCAGGATTTACATACCTAGCACCTTCACACAGATGAGTTTGAGTATATATATTTTTTAAAGATTTTATTTATTTATATGAGAGAGACCATGAGTGTGAGGGGCGAGGGAGAGAGCGAGAACATCTCAGGCAGATTCCATGCTGAGCATAGAGCCTGACACGGGACTCAATCCCAGGGCCCTGAGAGCATCTCCTGAGCAGAAATCAAGAGCCAAACACTTAACCGACTGCCATCCAAGAACCCCGATCATATATTTTGATGTGGATGCTATTAGGTGTGTATTCATTAGCACATCCAAGGTAGCAGGTATGTTCTTCTTTTCCTAAGCCCGTGTACCGAGAAACCATTTCTTAAGCTTGTGAATTCTACCACCGCACCTAACAAGGCTCCCTCTTCTCCCATTGCTGCCCTGAAATTTCACCACTTAGAGTTTATTATTTTCTATCTTGCAGATTTTATAATTCTGAGACTCCCAATTGTGCTGCATCATGATATCTCTTAAATTTTCATCAATGCCTGAGGTTGGGGCTGGAGTGGGCCCCAGTCCTGTGACTAGACTCTCAGGAGAGCTGAAGGAAAGAGGAGGGAGCAAAGAAAGAGGTAGCCTATGATCGATGAAAAAAGGGACTCTGGAAATAGAAAACCCAAAATAACTTATTTCACAGATTTACCTGGAAATTTCATGATATGGCTGATAGCGGAATTATTTTTTAAATGTTTTTCTTAAAAGAAAACGAAAAAAATATGAAGTTCAAACTAAATATGACTTTCAGCTGGATTTTGGCAACTCATGTGAAGTTTTTATTGACTTCGACTCTCTCATTATTTTTATCTAGTACTAAGATTGAAAATCTAGGTTCACTTTTACTTGTACAAATTAATGCACGGCTTAGGCAGGAAGGAGTAAAAAGCCTTGCTTACTTGCCCTATAACCTAGTGCTTACCTTGAGGTTTATATAATGTGGCAGGTGGTGACAAACCACTGCTTAGGACATCTCCTGCAATATAATCTCACCACTCAATGACAAATGCTTCTGACAAACGGAAACCTGGTGCTATTCTAAAACAAGGGGGGAAAATGAATATAATTCAGATATGGGAATATAAAAATGGTTTCTCAAAACATGTCAAATAAATTAGACCTCTAAGGAGGGTCCATATTGCAAGTGGCAAAGATAAAATAGAACGGGTTTTTTTTTTTTTTTCTCCCTAGGATTTTGTTGTTGTTGTCAGTTGTCAGAGTGAATTAATACTCTTGGAAGCAGTCCTATTACCATGCCACCTTGTTCTGTTGTTTTTTAGTGGTTTGAACTGTTAGTGCTAATTGAAAAACTATCTGGGAAAGCTAATGGGGGGTGACACTAGTTAGTTGTGGCTAAGGACATAACCAGGATAATTGTAGATGATGGGTCAGATAAAGGGCTAAGCTTTTCTACCTCTCGAGTTTTAGCTAAGTTCACGAGTTAGTTGTTTTTAAATCATAAAATTTTAGTGTAAGACTATTCTTAGAAGGCAAGGGTAACTTCACACTTAATTGGGGGGCAGTTGGAAATGTTAGTGCTGTGTCGTTGGGCAGTTGGCATGTTCTCCTTAAGGCATAGTAAATCAGCAGTGAAATTAGGTGAGACTCAGCACATGTGTACACATTTATATAACAGCATTTCTCGGGCTTCGGCCAGCCACATGCCACCTGCAAGACTTCTGCTGCCTGCACTATTATTTGCTTAATATTTTTGTCTAAGCTATTATAAATGTTTGCTTTGTTTTCACTTATCCTTGACACAAGCAATAATATCCACAGTGAATTCAGAGATCTGATGTTATTTTCATATTATGCTTTAAAAAAAGCACATAATAATAAAAAAAAAACCTCCATATAATCATTGCAATTAAAAAGACTTTAATGTTATAAAAATAAAAAAAAAATACTGTGTACCACTAAGAGAATGCCCCGTATTTTGGGATACACGTATATGATCTCTGCAGGTACCATGCATTTTCATAACTACATAGTTTTATTTCTTATACTTCCAGGATCATTATTTTTTCCCCCTTTGTTGAACCAGGAAATGCCTCTGTGTATGTTGAAACATTGAAAAGGAGATGAAAATAAAACACACTTTATATGATTACTTGTCGGTCTTTTCTGGAATTATAATAGCAAGTACTAATTAGAGCAGGTACACTTTGGGACACTATATGGCAGAGGGTTCCTATGTGCAAAGGGATGAGAGGCAGAGCTGGGAACAGAAGGAGCTTGCCAGCCCCAGCCCACTGCAGCCATAGAGGACGAAGTCGTAATTCTGCACCATTGGCAGTGGCTGCCGGCTGCTGGTGTTGAGAACTGTGAGGCTGAGTGTTTACTTAGCAGGGAAGAAGAGTAGGCTTTGATAGCGATGTCTGCCCCAGGCTGGAGAGAGGCACGAGTATTGAGAGTATTGAGTATGTTAGGGATTTTCCATATTCTTCCTCTGGGAACAAGCCCCATGGTATTTCTCCAGTATGTATTTCTCCACTATGGTTTTACATGGAAATGGAATTTTTGTCAGTGGACCACTGGGTTTGTCATCTTGCCTTGACATCTCCATCTTTGTTTTTTAATTTGACTGCATGTGATTTTATTGAAATATGTATCCAATTTTCAATCATAACAATAGTTTTAATTGATTCTTCCTTTGCTTTCCTCTGATCATACTCTGACATTCTGACACTCACTCTTGTCTTCCATTCATATTTCCAAGGGCTGTCCAGGCTGTATACTGAATTCTACAAAGTAGCTGGGGACTAGCCTTTCTGTATTCTCTCTTATTGAATCTGAGGTTGGACTCGGTCACTGATTTTCTGCTGGTAGGTATATTGTCATCTTTTGTATTTCTCAATTCCTAACAGGCCAGGAACACCTGGATTCGTGTGATTCACATGTACGTTTTTGTACCCATGACATCGGAAACATGATGGGATGATTTATATAAATAATGAGAAATATCTTTTAAGACTGGGATATTCTTGGCATTGGGTCAAGGTAGCTTCTGGAAAGGTCCAGATATTCAGACACACAGATGAGGAGATATGAGACTTTTTTTTCTTCATTCCTCTTCAGATTCCTTCTTCTATTCTGCTTCCAAAGGTAGATGAGAAGACAAGGGTTGAACTGGTAGGTTCTACTCTAGTCTGAACTGGTAAACCAAGATTTGCATTTTTAAACCAAGTCTTGGCATTCCCACCCACCTGGTCTCTATATAAGGGCCACCATTGTTTTCTTTGGCACCAAATCCACTATTAGAGCTTCTAGAAAACCTGCTAATTAGCCAGGTTCTACTCTTGAGTATTCCCCATGTTCAGACCCTGTCCCTCAAGTATCCCAAAGCAGTATGCAAACCACCCCCAATCAAAAATGTCAAATTTTGTCTAGTAGGCCATTTCTCCAAAATATTCCTTGCTCTTTCTAAACAATGGTGGTTCTCAAATTTGAACCTGTATCAGAATCACCTTAGGGCTTGTTCAAACACAGATTGCTGAGCCCTACCCTCTGATTTCAGATTAGGTCTGCCTGGGGTGGGACCTGAGAATTTGCATTTCTAACAAGTTCCCAGGTTGTTGATGCTGCTGGTCTGGAGACTACACCTAAGAATCCTTGCACAATATTTCCCTTTCCCCTCCTTTCGGGCCTCAGTGAACTGAGGCTGAATTTATGTAGGTGTTAGTCTGGTTGTCCTCCAAGTGATCTTTGTTTATCCAAATAGTTGCTTGCAATATGTACATAGTTCCACACGTGGAAAGTGAATGAGAACTGTCAGGAGTGATCCTTCTGGTGTTTAATTGTTTCCACCACTCCTACAGCTCCACATTCCCACCCTTGCTCTCCCTCCCACCACCTTATTCCTTCTCCTTCTTCCAGTCCCCCAGAACACATGAACCAACAAATAATAGATCTAGCATACCACACAGTCTAGAATAAAAGAGGCTTAAATGCCTTGAATTGAGGTGTCATAGAGATGTAGAACTCCAGAGCCCTCATTCACAAAGAGAATCCACAAACAGAATTAGCCTCTAGCTCCTTGTCTGGCCTCTAAAAAGCCACAGCTAGAAAATACATTTGTAATAACTGATTTACTCCAAGAGGTAGCCTTGGGCCTAGACCAGTCTAGACACTTCACACAGCCCCACCTTCACCAAGAAGAACTCAGAAAACACTGTTTTACTTGGTTACTCACAGGGAAATCTTCCTGGTCCCACCCAGGAGCATGCCTCTTGTCAGAATTTCTTTCCCCAAAGAGACTAAGAGCTTGGGAAGAGCTTGGGAAGAGCTAGGGAACAGAAGGCTAGGGGCCAACCCTTACTTGCTCACCATTCCTGATTCAGTTTAAATCAGCCACCTCAATTTACATATTATTGTGTCTAATCCTTCCATAGCCTTGGGGTCTTATTCAATACCACACCCTTGGCTGGGAAGCTTGCTTCCTCCCTCCTCAGCCAGTTCTTACCCCTCATTATTCAGCATATGTTGAAATGGCAGGCATAGAAACTACCACTCTTGTGAAAGCATTGTTATATCAACTGGGAGAGAAAATGGCATTTTCCTTCCCCAACAGAAGGTCCCCAAATGGTCCTACTGATAGCCTTTCCAGGAGGAGGTCTTTGCTCTGTCTTTTGCTTTTAAATTTAATGACTGGTGTTTGGGACTAAATTTCCTTGCCTGGTCAGCTTTAGTAGCTCATCTGTGCCTTAGAGGATAATGGAAAAGAAGATTTTTTTCTTTTTTAATATGGAAGATTAATATGCTACAATCCATCTGCCATTTTGTGTGCC
The DNA here is from genome assembly GCA_028533885.1 of Nasua narica. Taxonomy (NCBI): domain Eukaryota; kingdom Metazoa; phylum Chordata; class Mammalia; order Carnivora; family Procyonidae; genus Nasua; species Nasua narica. Next base: position 86,606,475 of record CM052811.1, on the reverse strand, counting down.
TTTTGTAGGAAGATAGTTATTAGAAAGGTAAATTCTTAGACTGTCTTTCACTGTGTCCCTTAAAAAGTCCTCATCATCTCGCCTTTACTGAAAAACTCAAGGCAAAAACAACTTGTGGTTTCTCATCATTTCTGGGGCTAGCATTCCACATAGAATCTAGGAAAGCATCTTATCAATAAGGCTTTCTGTCTCTTCAGCAGGGCCTTCTTCTGTGACACCACCCACACATTATTTTAGTGGCTTCTTTTTATCAATTAATATAAAGTGACTGAATATCAGAAATTGAGACTCTGGCAAAGTTGAACAGCTAATAAAATATACATCTCCACTCACATTTCTGCCTGCTTGATTCCTTCTCTGAGAGGGTGGTTTGGTACAGTGCTAGTCTTACTAAAAATTGCTGAGTTTTATTTCACACTAATAACACCTGGCATCTTTATGTGCTAAGGATAAATTAAGCACTCAGTGAACACAGAGTAGACGGTTTTCACCATGATGTAGCTTATTCTATACTCGTTATATAGAGAGAACTCTGTGCTTGCGACAGTATGAATGTGTAGATAGGTATACATGAACTTTTCAAAAAATATGAATCATTTTGGCTGATTTCAGGTAAAGACAACATTTTTTATATATTCTGCTTGGTTATTAACATAGATCCTGAGAATATTAGAAGCAAAGTGGCCATTAAGAACCACTTAGTCTAAAAATCTCATCTTGCAGACTGAAGAAACTAAGAACCAGAGTGATTATTTTGAGGAATTTTAGGATGTGTCCTGTGAATTTGATCCGAATCAAAGCTGAAAGTCAAAAATTGAATACCCGGTCCAAGGCAATCTCCACCATACCATGTTGGTCTTCAAATAATGAACAAATTATCCAAGTACATGAACATTTGGGAACAATTATTTGTGTTAATTCTACAGAATTATAAGATACTGGTTTTAAATGATTCTTTTTTTATATATTCTTTTTTTTAAGACTTTATTTATCTATTTGACAGAGAGAGAGAGATTACAAGTAGGCAGAGAGGCAGGCAGAGAGAGAAGGGGAAAGCAGGCTCCCCGCTGAGCAGAGAGCCTGATGTGGGACTTGATCCCAGGACCCTGAGATCATGACCTGAGCTGAAGGCAGGGGCTTTAACCCACTGAGCCACCCAGGCGCCCTAAATGATTCTAAGATACACATTTTTTGGTGTTTTGATATGTTTTATTTTGAATTAATTTTGGACTTGCAGAAAAATTGCAAAAATAATTCCAAAAGGTGGGTTTTTTAAAATATATTTCTCATCCCACTTCCTCTAATGTTTGTATCTTAGAAAACTGTGGGACAACTATCATAAAGAAGAAATTAACATTAGTATAATATCTACTAAACTTCAGGCCTTATTCAAATTTTGCCAATTTTTCTACTTTTTTCTCCTTCCCTCCATCCCTTCCTGCTTTCTTTCCCTTCCTCCCTCCCTCTCTCCCTCCCTCCCTCTCTCTCTCTTTCTCCAGGAACATATCCAGGATATAAAATTTATTTCACTTAGTTGTTATTTCATATTAATCTCCTCCACTCTATAACCATTTCTGTCTTTCTTTGTCTTTTATGATCTTGACTTTTGAAGAGTACTAGTCAGTTATTTTATGCAATATCTCTCAATTTGGCTTTGTCTAATGCTTTCTTATCATTGGGGTAAGGTTATAAACAGCTCTGAAATCAGGACACATCTTGTGATTGATAGTATGTCTTACTTTAATGAGTAATATTTTTTTTTCTTTTTCTTAGTGGTGCATAAAATAATGGTTCATCTCATGATTCACAGTGGTTTAGAATCTGAAATGGAGTGAGTGTGTGTGTGTGTGTGTGTGTGTGTGTACACGATCAGTATCAAAAGTTCCTTCTGCTTTTAGTTCAGTGCAAAATTCCTTTCATTTAAGAGTTGAATAAGATTTTTTTTTTTAACTAAAAGCCTAGTAAAAGATAGAAGAGATAAATACTACAAGTAGAGAATTTCTTAAGTCATTAGGAAAGTGTCATGATTGAAAGAAATCACATGAAGGAGCAACGGTAAGGGAGCTATAAATCAAACTCTAAACAAGTTTTTGTTCTGTATGAAAAAAAATTATTTAGAGTATTCCTTCCTATTATATTACAAAATTTCAAGAAATTCAGAAATACTTTCTGAGTAACTGAAGTTCCACGAGGCAAGGGGAGAAAAAATTATACTCTAACAGATGTGTGGAAATACCAGGCAAACAGAACTCTATGAAAAGCATGCTTCCCCTCTTCCTCCTGTTTTCTTCTTCCTCCTTTCCCTCTTCTTCCTTTTCTTCTTTCCTTCCTTCTTCCTTTCTTCCTCTTGGCTTTCTTCTCCTTTTCTTTTTTTTTTCTTTTACTTCCAGCTCTTCTTTCCCCATCTCTTCTTCCTCCTCTGTGATGTTTGCCTCTTCCTCCACTCCCTCTACTTACTCCTCTTCCTCCTTCTGCATTCTATCCTTCCTTCCACTTCCTCTTCTTCCTCCTCTTCCACTTTCTACCCCCTTCAACTCACCTCCTTTACTTTTCTCCCCTATTTCCCCCTCCTCCACTTCCTTTCTTCCCCCTCCTCTACTTCCTCTCTTCTTCTTCCTCCTCATCCTCCTCCTCCATTTCTACCTCCTTTACTTCATCTACTTCCTCCTCCCCTGCTTCCTCCTCTTCCACTTCCCCTTTCTCCTCCTCTACTTCCTCTCTTCCTCCTCCTCAACTTCCTTCTCCCCCACTTCTACCTCCTCTACTTCCTCTACTTCTTTCTCTTCCTCCACTTCCTCCACTTCCTCCACCCCTCTCAATCCTCATCAGTGCTTTTTTCTCCTGTTTACTTACCTTTTTTCCTCCTCTCCCCACACCATCACCTCATAAGGGAATATCCCATAATATAATTCCATAAAACTGCTAACTGAAGCCTAGGATAGAAAACTTAAGAAGCTCCATTGCCCAAATAATTTAACATCTTACTCGCTTGCAGAATATGCTATGGAGAAAGCACATTAGGAGGCGGTAGTGTGCTGGTCTAATATGTCTGTTCCATCTTCAATTTATAGGATAGTATAGGAGTCAGATCATCATAATGTCTTAGCTGGTGTTACTTCAGAAATAAAATTGAAAACGGGTACCACATGTGTTTTTTTTTTCCCCTCAACTAAGATAGAAACCCAGAGCACAGTGCAGTGGGCATCTGGTCTTCTAGTAAATGGGGCTGGGGTGGACAGGTAGAGATTGTCGAATAATACTACATCACCAGCATTGAAGTTTGAATTTGGGAAAAAGTATGAGCTTAGAGAATCTGAGCACTTGCACAGGCTGAGTTTCTGCAGTCTTTTCTGCATCTGTCAGAAGTGCCCTGCTTTGCCCTTTCCTCACACCTCCTCCCGATAATTCTATTACTCAGGGGAAGGAGACCAAGGACAGTGAAATGACTCATTATTCCATTAAGCAATGGGATGCTTGGGTTTTGACTCAGGCTGCTCAGACTGCCACCATCCTGGCTTCTGTGGCAACCTGGATGCACAGGAAATCTGAGATTTAAATTGTGAATTCAGTATTGACATGAAAAATGCCACTTGTGTTGTGCTGAAACAGGCAGGCTGATTATGTAACAGCTTCCAACACATTCCCTGCTGGTGGTGGGTTTTGACTGACATTTTATGGGCCTTATTACTCTTGAAAACAACACTAAAAATGCCATGACAGGCTCAAGATGGAAATATGAATACATGATCCTCTTCCTGCTGAACTAGAAAATGACTTTTCAGAATTCTTCCTGGAAGAAGGTGGAAAAATAAAAGATATTCACATAGTTTCATAATGATAAGTCTTCTTTTGTCCCCAGAATGGGAAAGATCCTCAAATCGTAGAGCAATTTGACATAATCTAGATTCAAGAACTTCTCTCTCTCTGGGCTTCCTACAACTTACAAGCAAATGCTGACTTTGAAGTAGAGAATGAATTGCATAAGACATAGATGGTTTGATAAATATTGTCTTTACAGTAGTGATTTAGAGTTTATTTCATAACTCTTTGGTAGAGGGAGTTCATCATTTTAACAATATAGAGATGCAGCAGAAATTCAAATGCCATGAAGGAATATAAGGTGATTTTTTTTCTTCTATATACAACAAAGTTTCAACATTGGAATGGGGCTTCAAAAATATCAGTGAAATATAAATGGCATGTTGCATTTCTTTTACTTGAATTGTTCATTCTCCCCAAATATTTTGGAATAGCAAACACTCTGAATTAGAATTTTAATCTCTCTAATTTCCTTCTGACTTTATATAACTAAAATATATAGACTTAAAGATGCCAGCCAGCATCTTTGGATTCTGAATGACAGCTATCTGCTTTGTTATGTAATATAGTAATAGCAACAACAGAAATAATACCATTTATTGGTTTATTGAGTTATTTTTTAACTCTTAAACCCAAGCAGCCTGGCTTCTATAACCAGTATGCTATACTTCAGGGTTATTTCTAAAATCATGCTCAACTTAAAACGAGAAGGCAGTAGATTTGGTGTTATTTTCCCCTAAGATGAGGGTCCTCTGCCCTCTGAAGAGTACACACATGAATGTCACACATTCAAACAGATATAGGGAGAATAAGCACAGAATGAAAAACTATGTTTGTGAGGCACTTTGAAGGAAAGCTATTATGAATTTTTTTTTTAAGGTATTGGGTATATAGAGTTACAAATCATAGTACCATTGAGGCAGAAATTCTTCTAGAAGCACATGTTTGGTGTTGGCAAAGCTTAAGTTGTTTTTAATAAACCTGTTTTCATGTAGAAATTACTATAAATGGGCACCAGATGTTTGCTTTTAAGGAGTCTGCTTTTGGTTGGCCAGCAAGATAAGAATGCACGTGGTGATTGTTAAGAAGCAGCTGGTGTCAATTTAAGAGAATGATGTTCTACCCTCTTCTGCCTTGACCAGTCTTAGAGCCGCAACATCAATATTTAAAGCTGTATATTCAACATTTATTTATATATGCATATACACTAAGAACTTGATTACAGAGGTGATAAATTTTACTCTATATAGAACTGTGCATACCCAGAATTTAAACGAGTCTCCTTTTACCTCATCATTATAAAGTAACTGGAGGCATGGCTATTGTTATCCTATTCTGACACATGTTAACAACCAAAAACTAGAGAGGAAATTATGATGAGATTGAATATAACCTCTTTTCAGATGGAGTATGTTTATATGAATAGTCAAGGGAGATGGAAGATACATAAGAGATAGATACTTGAGAAAGAACTTGAGAAAACTAATGAGTTATTTTTCATGGGGCAAATGATGAGACAAAATCCTGAAGAAATCTCATTTTTTGGATAATGGTTTTTAATTCCATAAGCAATAAAACTGCTGGTGGCGGAATTATTTTAAATGCTACCTTTTGAAGATGGATTGATTATGCTTGTTCTTATCTCCTTTATCTTAATTTTAATTGTTAGGGCATACCATACAGTGCACTAATCTTAATCTGTATATACTTATATAAACCACCTCTGATTAAGATATAGAATATGTCCAACATTCCAGAATGCACCTTCATCACCTTCTCATTTCATCTTCTCCTTCATGCAAGGCAACCCTTATTCTTACTCTAAAGAATCCATTAGTTTTGCCTGTTCTTCATATGCATAGGCTCAAACGATATGTCCTTTTTTGCATCTGGACTCCTTTGCTCAACAAAACATTTTTAAATTCATTCCTATTGCTGCATAGTCAAGTAGTGTATTTTTAAAATCAATGTGTGGTATTCCATTTTATGTATATGCTAATATTTGTTTATCCATTCTTCTGTTGATGGGCATTATGTTTTTCCCATTCATAAGTTAGCTATTATGAATAAATCTGCTAAGGATATTCTTGACCTTGTTTTTGAGTGAACAATTGCATTCACTTGTTCTTGGGTGTATATCAGAAGTCGAACTGCTAGGCCATAGTGTAGACATAAACTGAGAATTTTGAGCATGCTAGTGGGAGAGTATTGGAATCTCACTGTGGTTTTAATTTGGATTTTGTTAAGAATGCTATGGAATACTTTTTCATATGTTTATCAGTCATTTAGATCTCTTCTTATGAGTGCTTCTTCAAATCTTTTGCCCAATTTAGGATCAGGTTGCTGTTTTTGTTTTTATTTTTTCCTCAATGATTTGTGATACTTCTTTTATTCTTTGGATATGAGTCCGATGGCAGATGTAGACTGATTATTATCATATTCTAGTCTGTATCTTGCCTTTTACCTCTCTTAATGTTAACTTTTGAGGAACAGAAATTCTTTTGTTTTAAATTTTTTTTAAGATTTTATTTATTTGAGAGAGAGCGAGCGTGCACTTGAGCATGAGTGGGGGGAGGGGCAGAAGGAGAGATACAAGTAGACTCCCCACTGAGCACAGACACCTCCTCCCTCCTGCTCCATCCCAGGACTCCATGACCATGACCTGAGACAAAGTCAGATGCCTAACCGATGCAGCCACCCAGGTGCCCTTTATAAATTCTTTATAAATTGAATTTCGATAAGATTATTTTTTTTTCTGATATAACTCGTGATTGTTGTGTCTGCTTAGGAAAACAAAACAAAACAAAAAACTTTTGCATCTTCCATTTCTTGTTTTCTTACTCACTTTTCTTCTATGTTAGTGGTTTTTGAGTTCTGTATGAGAAGTCCTTGACTATTTTATTTATTCTGAAACAAAATATTTTGAACAAAACTTAATGTTCCTAATAACTTAGGGTCCTCATTTTAAATAGTAATTACTACTGTCCGATAAATATTATAGTACCTGCCTTACAAGGATGATATATGTGGTAACTGTAAACTGTTGCCTTATTGTTATAGTACTGTTGTACTGTAACACTTCCTGGCCTTATTAAGGGAATAGGACTGTTATTTTTATGCTCGGGGGCCTTTGACACCTGTGTCTTAAGTTATTATATATGGAAGTCTATAGTAGGGTATTTACTAAACATACTTGCAATCATCAGGTATAAAATTTTTAAATTTATGTCGTAGACTAAAGAACATATTAGTTGAGAAGAATACTTATTTCTGAACAATACTGAAAAGCATCGCTCATCTCGCTTTAACATATAGACCCCGTGAAATAAAACAAAGTAAGTTATATTCCTTTTAAATGTATGTACTATCGTGCAGCTCCTCTGGCCAAATGTACTAAAGTTCTCAGCCGAGTTCCTTCCGGACTCGTCTCTCAATTTGTTGGGTAGATACATGTGTTAGAACAACAGTTCTCAGTCCTGGTTATTGATTAGCGTCATCAAGAAGCTTGTAAAAAATAAAGATGGTCAGCTACCAACCCAGGGGATCCTCTAAATTACTTGGGCTGGGGTAGTGTCATCAGTGTGTTGGAAAGGCCCCCCAAAGGATTCTAATGGGCAACTGGGACTGTGTTTCTCCTAATTATTTGCTTACTGCCATGTTACTCAGACTTCAACTATTTGCCTAGGGCAGTGTGACTCAGAACTGCTCACCGGAAGGGCTTGGTAATGCATAGATTCTTGGGCTTTACCGGCAGTTTATGATTCAGTAAATCTGGATGGGCCCAAGAATTTGCATTTTTCGAAAGTTCTAGATCATGTTGCTGCTGCTTACTGGGGACTACAGCTCAAGATATTTATTGCCCTTCCTGCCACATGGCTAACCTATTGGGCATCCTCATCCTTTGCAGATCTTTTTCAGATCCTTTTCAGATCTGCTGCTTTTAGCCCTGGCATTCAAATTCTGTTTTTGTTTTTCACTGTACTAAAAAATGTATTTATTTTCTCACTTTGTCAGAGAGAACTTTAGGATTGACTATGTATTATTTGACCTCTTTTCAAAAGAACTAAGTATCATCTTCAGTGTAAGCTGTGAAATGACTTTTGCTAATAGATGTGTGATGTCTAAGGGTGAATGTATGTCAAAAGAGAGGGATTTGAGAATGAAACCTTGATGCAAATGAAGATCACCTTAGAGCTATTCATTCAGCCAGAAAATCAGGTTACAAAATTAAAACACACGTCTTTGGTTTAAAAAAAAAAAAAAACTCTACAGAAATAGAAAAGAATATGGTCTCAAACACCAGATAGCAATAGAATCAAGGGTGTTTGGGGTTATTAATGATTTGGTGGCTTTTTAAAAAAAAATCTATATGTTCTAGTTATTTTTTCCTCTAACAAACTTTGGTCATGAAAATTGAAACAATTGAAATGTTTAATAGAAACCAGAAGCAGAGATTCATGAAATGACCTTTACCCACTACTATGCCAATAACAGTAGTCTCAGAAGGAAAAAAAGACATTTTACAAACACAGGAGCTTACAGTCCTGTTGAGTAGACAGGAACTCCAGTTTATATTTTTGTAACATTTAGCAAGACATTGAGTCTCCATGTATTGGTAACAAAAATATATAAAGACATTAATGATCATTGACTGTGGAAGATAATTTCCTAGGTTATTGGTGCCTTTGATTCTTTTTTTTTTTCCTAAAGAAAACTTGAAAGGATTTGGCCTGGTAAAAGCTGCTTTTAACTTGAATCTACACCTTTTATTTTTGAAGTCTTAAAGAGTTTTACTCATTTAGATTAGATTCAGCTGGAAAGGGATCAGTTTTTTTCATTTTGGGTGATGGGTCTGCTAAGAGTATAATGATACTTTGTTCACTGAAAGCATGGAAATCTTTTAAAAATAAACGAATTATGACTCCATTAATAACCATTACTGTTCAGATCTCCAAAAGGTAGCAAGAACATATTTATAAATGAAATCTACTCTTCTGTTAACATACAATCCTTAATCTTCCTCCACCTTCCTCCTCCTCTGTCATCATCATCATCAGCATATCATCATCAATAATGTCATTATCACTGTCACAATATATAGTATAAATGGCTATTAGATTCTAAAGTCAGCCTATAAGGCAAAAGTCATGTTAAGTCAAAATGAACCTTGCGAGTCTCTTAGGAGTTTCTGTATTGGAGATCTACATTTTTCAATAGGCTCAGCAGAGCCAGTTTTTTCCTCTTATGTAGGGGAGGCTGTATCTTTAGTTGAACCCCAGATAAAATGATGGGGTTGTACTCATAGCCATGTTGCATAAAACAACAACAACAACAACAACAAAAACACTAAAACTAAAATAAAAGCAAAACAGTGTCTTTATTTTTAGGTTATTCTCAATGTATTATGAAATGCTCGCAATATCAAAGGTGCTTGGGAGCTAAGTACCACTGAAACAGTTAATCCAGATCCCCTAGCCCACGAAGATTGAGCTGCAGACTCCAACTGACACCAATAAGCAAAAAGGCCATAACATAGCTAAATTACTTATTTCTCCACCCCACTCCTCCTCTGGTCCAAATATCTATTACTATATAATAAATTACCTCAGAATTTAGGAGCTTAAAGTAATGTAGCAGTGTATCTCACAGTTCTGTGGGTTGACTGGGCTCAGAGGGGAGGTTCTCACTTAGGTCTGTTGTACAGTTGCAGTTAAAAGGCCTCTGGGGCTGATGTCATCTGAAGGCTGAACTGAACTGGATATACAAGATGGTATTCTCACTCACATGTCTGGGATGGCTGGAACACTTTTCTCCACACAACCTCTTCACATGACCTGTTTGGGCTTCCCCACAGAATGGCAGTGCAGGGTAATAGAACTTCTTACATGGCATCTAGTTTTGTCTTTAGTGAACATTTGAAAGGGTAAGACACAAAAACTACCAGGCTAGTTAAGGGGAGTAGGGGGAACTATCACAATGTTCCATCTACTGAGCTTTACTGGTCAAAGCAGTCACAGGGCCCACCTCAATTCAAGAAGATGCAGAAATGGGCTTCTCCTCTTGATTGGGGTCACAGTGCAGAAGGACATATGGGTTGGGGGATCCTAATGCAGCCATCTTTGGAAAATACAATCTGCCACACCTTCCCTTCCTTGTTCCTCCTCCCCTTTCCCTGACTCCTCACTTTCCTCTCTTCTCTAAGTGTAGGGTTGAATCTGGGCAAAGTAAATATATAGATAATTTGGCATAATGATAACACTTCCTATTATATTTAGTGCTTTACATATATTTTACTTACTAAATAAATCTTTATTTACATATTAAAGGTCTAAGCCCAGAAATAGAACTATTTTGTTTAGTGGTCCTATATATACTACAAAGAATTTGAGGAGACTTAGTAATTACAGTTTCAAGATAACCAAGAATATGCTCTTGAAATATTCCCTGGTATTCCATTTCAATTCCAGGGTATAGAATAGAATGGTTTGGACTCATTTAGGAAGAGTGCTTACAATTCCCATCTTATTCTCTGTATACATGAAGAGAATTCTAGAGGCGTGGATGCTTTATCAGTTCAAATGGATTCATGACATGACTGACTAGGGAAGATGTTACTACTCCTTGTCATTCAGGTGTGCTTCATTAAATGGTGTGTCATTTAGAACTTCGGCAGCCAGAAACTTGCTGCTATTTTTTTCATTCATTGACACAAGTTGATATGGAAGCTACTGGAATAATTAAGCAATGTTTTATACACTATTTGCAGTTAGAGTAGTTATATATTATGTATTATTCTATATTATATAATTAAATAATATATATTTTATAATATATTAATAAGTTCAATAATTAATAATCATACAGTAATATGCTAATTATGAATTACTAATTATGAATAATAATATATTATTAAGAAATATATATTTTTTGTTTATTCATCCCCCTATGAACTGTTATTTTTATCCTCATTATAGACTTGAAGAAATGAGGTTCAGAAATTCATCCTGGATCATACAGTTAATTAATGATCATGTGTTTTGGTCAATGTTCTAAAGTTCTATTATATCACATTGACACACAAAATAAATATCCTCGGGATTAGCTAAAGTGCTTAAGAGGTCAGTATTTACTTTTTATGAAGTGGCAGAGGAAAGTCTTTGCTATGCTGTCTTTCTGTTTAGACAGTGATAACTTGATTATGGAAATTCTGCTGGAAGAGAAATCAGGGAAAGTTTTCAGAGAGACATTATTTGGGGACAGTGTGAATTAACTCCTTGAGTCAATGGGATTATTTGATGCCACTGTTTATTTTCCTAACATTTAGAATGCTCTTACAGCTTTTGCTGCAAAAGAATATGCTCGTCTTCCTTATTCAAAAAATAAATAAAAAGATGTAACTCTGAAAGGCACAGAAACTGTAAAATTTTGTAACGCTTACCAACCATAAAGGGGGGCAATAAAATCATTATTCCATTTAAGAAGTACTTATTGTGGCCTTCTCTATGGAAGACAATATCAAGTACTTTGGGATTAACATATATGAAAAAGCACAATTCTACCCTCGAAAAACTTAACTTTAGTAAGAATAAAAGCTAGTTTTATGGTGAAAACAGAACAATGAAAGTGACAGTTACCGATGTGAAGTATATGACAGAGAATGAGATTTGTGAAAGGGGAGAGTTCACTTCTAGTTCCCAGAGAATCCTGGAAGCTTGCATGGGGTGATGGTATTGGCTTTGGAAATTGGAAAAAATAGAGAAGAAATCGGATACCTGAAAAAAAATGTGGACATCATTATAGCAATAAGAAATGATATATTGAACTACCGCAATAGCCAGTGGGAAAGGGTCAGGAGGAAGTTTAAGTAAGAAATATGTGGGAGAAAATTCCATGGGTCTTAACAATTGATTGGATATAGTGCTTAAGAGAGTAGGGGATGGTAAATTTTTGGATTGGGGTCACCAGAAAGTTGTTGGTTCTGTCATCCGTATAGGGAAATGACAATGGATGGAAAGTATATCAAAGTAGAAAATATATAACCTGCTTAGAAGCAGATAATTCAAGAAGCATTTATTTATGAAGGAATTGTTTCCAAATATTTGAGAATGGGGGCTACAAGAGATAGTGTAGTAACTAGGGCTTAGCAACTGGTTTATACCAGTACTAAACCTGAATGGATAAGAGACCAGAAAAGAAAAACAACCCAATTACCTGAACCTTAAAGGAGAGTCCTGTAGGAACAGCCACATTGCAGTAAGTGACTTCTAGTTAAAGAAAACGCACAGCCCAAGGCAACTCTCTAGGAAAGGAGCAAAGAGAATAATTACCTTGATCTCACTCTTCATCCCTGGGATCTCTGTTGCCAGGCCAGCTGGAGGCCCGAGGGCAAGGGAGCCCTGTTGATGTCCTCTGTATCAGCAACTTCCTGGGGTGCAAAGCAGGGTGGGCAAAACAGATGGAGGTATGGTGATGCCTTGCAGATTGTGTGACCTGTGAATTTGAGCCTAGGTGCGTCTAGAAGAGCTGTTTGCACAAAGGTGTATGCACTCACACATCCGCACACACACTCACATGCACAATGACGGGCAAAGCTAGATCTTGGCTAATGGGTTTATTTAGAGCAGATTTCTTGACTTTGGCACTATTGACATTTTGGGCCAGATAATTATTTGTTTTGGGGGGATGTCCTATGCATTGTAGAATGTTTATTTAGCAGCATCCCTGGCCTCCTCACACTAAATACTAGTGGCACCCGTGCCCCCAAGTTATTAACAATGAAAAATGTCTTCAGACTTTGCCAAATGGCCCATAGCAGTGTGTGGGGAGGAGGACAGGGAACAAAATCACCCTCCCTCGGGAACCGCCAATTTAGTGGAATCAGCGATTTGATAGAAGAAATGGACACTTAGGGAGAGTGTGTTCTGAAAGCCTGACAGAAAGCGAGCAAAGGCAAGCAAAGTGGGTGTTGCCAACCCTGGAAATGCCATAGAAAATTCTATGTGGAGACAAGATTCTGTCAAGAGGCAGAAAGGATCTCACAGGCTGAGATGGGCAGGTGGTGAATGGGGGCAGCCAGTGCGGCTCTAATTTGGCAGCAGAGAGGAGAGAGGAGAGAGGGAGAATGGCAACTTCAACAGGTGGGCTTATGATTTGTTTAGGGGTGGAGAGAACTGAACATCCTGGTTGGCTGAGGGGGTGAACCAGTGAAAGACGGAGCTCAGAGATCACAGTGGAACCAACACGGAGTGCAGAGTGGGTGCCGGCACCATCGTAAGGGCTTTAACGTGCTACGATGTTTGACACCCCACAGCACTCCTGGAGGTTGTCAGGGGCTCTTATGATCCCCAGTAGCAATGATGGAACCAAGACCAACAGTGTTTCCTTACATAGAGCAGTTATTTACACAGAGTCTTTATTTATAAACCTAGTACATGATAAAATGGTGTTTGAACATGTGCTGCCAAGGAGGGAACATTCCAGTGGCAAAAGAGGGATGTATGTCAAACACACAGAAATAAGGAGAAATTAAGCAAAAGTATATACATATTTGATGTGTAACAGGAGGGAATCTACAGTTCCTAGTTTTGTATTAAATGATTTGTCTCAAGAAGATGGTGTCTGAGGCCTTTTGCAGAGGCTAGAAACACTGAGGCCTGGGGCGCCTGGGTGGCTCAGTGGGTTAAGTGTCTGCTTCAGGCTCAGGTCATGACCCCAGGATCCTGGGATTGAGCCTCACCTTGGGCTCCCTGCTTGGTGGGCAGTCTGCTTCTCCCTCTGCCCCTCCCACTCTCTTTCTCTCTTTCAAAAAAAAAAAAAAAAAACCAATAAAATCTTAAAAAAAAAAAAAGAAAAGAAAAGAAAAGAAACACCGAGGCCAGAACTTATTTAGAATAGACCGTGTAGGAAATATTCCCAGAGAGATGGCTCCTGCTTTAAAATGTTCCATTTATTCTGATTGTCCACAAATGCTTCTCGGCTAAGTTCAAGGAATTCATTGTTGTTGTGCAGTCGTTTTCCTCACTGTCAATGTGTGTTCACTTCCTGTAACAAACTGCCACAACATTGGTATCTGAAAACAATATGGATTTACTCTCTTAGTTCTTGAGGTACAAGTCTGAAATCAGTTGAGCTGGGCAAGGTGTTGGGAGGGTTGGTTTCTTCCAGATGCACTAAGAGGAAAGTTGGTTTCCTTGCCTTTTTCAGCCTATGGTGGTTGCCTATATTTTTTGGCCTGTGGCCTCTTTCTCCAGCTCCAAAGCACATCACTCCAATCTGCTTCCATTCTTGTCCTCACGTTGCTTTTCCTCTGACTCTGACTCAGAATTCCAATTTCCTCACACAGGGACCATGTGATTACACTAGACTCACCTGGATAATCCTGGACAGTCTTCCCATCTCAGTGGTCCTTAGTTTGATCACATCTGCAGAGTCCCTTTTGCCATATAAGGTAACACTCACAGGTTCTAGGAATTTTGGTATGGGGCTGCTGTTTTCAGTCCACCACAATTGGTTTCTCGAGTTGAATCTAAATGAATGGAAAAGTGTTTTAGCCTAGAGGTTAAGGACATGATCTTTATTGCTTGGGTTCAAATTTTAGCACTACCACTTCCAGCTTTGGGTCCTCGAGTCAGTTATGTAACATCTCTGCGCTTCTATTTCCTCATCAGAGAAGGGGGGATAGTAGCATTCTTACGCATTATTTGGGGATTAAGGAAATGAATCATGTGTAATGTGTGAAATATAATGTTGACCCTAGCTGAATATTCAATAAGTATAATCAATTATTATTCTCATTCTCTTCTTATTTTATGCAAACACATTTTCATTAAAGCATTTAATTAGAAGAGTACTGTCCATTTGATTAATTATTAAGCCATTTCTCCAAAAGCAAAGGCCACATGCTCATTCCGGCTAATGTTATAAGGAAATGGAAAAATAAGGTTTATATCAATGTAGTTTCTCCTGGGTAAATATAGATAATTACCTTCAAATTAGCCCGAGGTCAGAATTGGCTTTATTTACAGTCTAGGAAAAAGGCTTCTACATCTTTCTTTTAAGAAAAAAAAAAAAAAAAATAATAATAATAGCCTTCCCTACCCTGGGCAAAGCAAAAAACAATACTTTGGGCAAATCTTCGCCAGACATAACATTTCAGGTCAAGCTCTTTTTAACACGTCAAATGAAAAAAAAATATTGCCACAGCAGCCAACTCATTTTTTTTTTTTCATTTTATGCTATTTTCCTGTGACCACTGATAATTTATGACATTTTTAGGTCTATGCTAGTAGGTAATATATAAGAGCAAGGGTTCTGAAATTAAAAAAAGAGAAAGAGGGAGAGAGAGTGATTCCAACACACACACACACACACACACATGCAATTAGCATCTGGAATGACCTGAAGACCAGACTGGGCAAACTGGAATGGTTGGTTACCCTAGGTGGGTCCTTGGGCAAGTCATGTATCCTCTATACCTCAGTTTCCTCAGTAGGAAACTGGTGATAATGATACCCATAGTATAGGTTATTGTGAAAAACAAAAGAAACAATGAAAAATTTATTTATTTATTTACTTATTTATTTATTTGGCAGAGAAAGAAAGAGAGAAAGAGGGAGAGAGTACAACCAGGGGGAGCAGCAGGGAGAGGGGAAGGGAGAAGCAGGATCTCTGATGAGCAGGGAGCCTGACTGACTTGGGACTTGATCCCAGATCCTGGGATCATGACCTGAGATGAAGGCAGATGCTTAACCAACTGAGCCACACAGGCGCCCCTAAAATAGATAATGAGTATAAAGTGCCTGCCTTTTTGTCGCACATTATAAGTGATGACACGTAAGAATGGTAATGATGATGGTGGTAGTGGGGATCATAGTGGGAATAAAAAGGAGGAAGAGTGATAAATAGTGGAATTTGAAAATAGTGAAAGTTTGTTTCACATAAAGTGAAACTGGCAAGTCTAATCTGGGGAGAAAAAAAAACACAAGGAAATCATTAATTTTATGATTTGGAGTATGGCTAGTGGCTAATTATATATTCTGTTAAATTTATTTTCAAATAACACCAATACAATGGTATTATGGGAAGAAAACACCATTTGAGAGTATATTATTTTATATGAAACAAACTTTCAAAGCTCATTCTTGCCTATGTTCACATTCAAGTCTCATATTCTTCCCTCCAGCATGCTTGGAAGGAGACTGTCACAGAGCCTGCTTTCCATATCATGATTAAGTCAACCAAAGTAGACGAGTCATAACTAGAACCCAGTGGACTTGATTTTTCCCTCAAGCTGCCATCATTTTTTTTTTATTTTTTTCTCCCCAAATATGTTTATTTTAATTTTTCAGTGTTACAAGATTGATTGTTCATGTACCACACCCAGTGCTCCATGCAATACGTGCCCTTCTCAATACCCACCACCAGGCTCACCCCCCCACACCCCCTCCCCTCCAAAACCCTCAATTTGTTGCTCAGAATCCACAGTCTCTCCTGGTTCATCACCTCCTCCGATTTCCCCCCATTCACCCTTCCCTTCCTTCTCACGATGCCCTCCATGATTTTCTTTATACTCTACACGTAAGTGAGACCATAAGATAATTGACTCTCTCCGCTTGACTTATTTCACTCTGCATAATCTCTTTTAGTCCTGTCCATGTTGATACAAAAGTTGGATATTCATCCTTTCTGATGGAGGCATAATATTCCATTGTATAGATGTACCACATCTTCCTTATCCACTCATCTGTTGAAGGGCATTTTGGAGAACATAGGCAATAACCTCTATGACATTAGCCACAGCAACTTCTTTCAGGACATGTCTCCAAAGGCAAAGGAAACAAAAGCAAAAATGAACTTTTGGG
>CM052811.1:86446053-86589296 GCA_028533885.1 Nasua narica | reverse complement strand
CAGACACTTCTCCAAAGAAGACATACAAATGGCTAACAGACACATGAAAAAATGTTCATCATCTTTAGCCATCAGAGAGATTCAAATCAAAACCACACTGAGATACCACCTTACGCCAGTTAGAATGGCCAAAATCAACAAGATAGTAAACAACAAATGCTGGAGAGGATGTGGAGAAAGGGGAACCCTCCTCCACTGTCAGTGGGAATGCAAGTTGGTGCAGCCACTTTGGAAAACAGTATGGAGATTCCTCAGGAAATTAAAAATGGAGCTACCCTATGAACCTGCAAATGCACTACTTGGTGTTTACCCCAAAGAAGCAGATGCAGTACAAAGAAGGGCCACAAGTACCCCAATGTTCATAGCCGCAATGGCCACAATAGCCAAACTGTGGAAAGCTGCCATCATTTTAAAGAAGAACCTAAGATTAGTTGTTACAAGAGAGAGAACTCACATGCAACATATTTTGTTTTGAGAGGCTTTTCCATTTCCCACAGAAATAAAGATAAAAAACATGTTATAATATATATCCATTCAGTACTAAGTTATTCTACATTAGAACACAAGTACTTTGAAATTTCTATTGAAGTGGCCTCCTGTATCCCTATCACTTCTGTGATGGGACACTTTTTCTCCCGAAGGTGGCGAATTCAACCAGATTTTTAGCGTCATCAGAAACCACTAAGGAGTCACAAACCATTACTTCTAAAGGCAATGACCAGTGTAATTAAATATTTTACCCCTTCTGGCTTCCCTAGTGAGCCATTATCAGTCACTGGGCTCCATACATATTTGTGGGTCATCAGCCACCATCTAGTTATGTAACCTTGAGAAGGTCACTTACGGTCTCCAGATTTTAGATTTTTCCCCACAAAAGGAGGAAGGAGGACACAAATGCTCCCGAGGGTCCATTTCACCTTCAGAACCCAAGGCCATGGTTCTGCAATGGTTTAGCAACCTGCTGAACATGTGAAAGTGAATGAGAAAGTGAATGTTCTTTCCAGCTCTGCCCACTCTTTTTCTTTCTCTAGTTGCATAAAAACTGCCTAAGGTGCCTGTGGTTTGCAAAGGATGGCATCACTATTGATATTTTAAGGAACACAAGATTATGGGACAATTTGTGAAAACATTTATTTCTAACTATTCTTCAGGGATTGATCCAGATAGAATGTGCATGTGGGCAAATATTGTATTCCAGTGAACTATATACTTCCATTGTATTTTGAAATATAAGTTGGCATAAATGAACTGATGAAAAAGTCATTACAGTTTTACTATTCATTGGCAGTAAGAGGAAAAGAAATATTCTCTGAAAATGAACAGGAATGCCCTGTTAAAGGATTTTTTTTAAAGATTTTATTTATTTATTAGAGAGAGACAGACTGAGAATAAGATGGGAGAAGGTCAGAGGGAGAAGCAGACTTCCCGCAGAGTCGGGAGTCCGATATGGGACTTGATCCCGGGACTCCGGGATCATGACCTAAGCCAAAGGCAGTTGCCTAACCAACTGAGCCACCCAGGCACCCTGTTAAAGGATTTTTTAAGAAGAGCATAGTTTAAATTGCTTATTCAAAGAGGTATACTGCTAATACTTAGAGTTTCATGGAAAAAGAAATGTTTTGTTTTTTTTTATGAGTTATGAATTCCATTTCAACATAAATGTCAATGTTTGACTGGAAGTTTTTTTTTTTTTTTTTTTTACAAAAACTCCCACTCTGGGAGGTCACCTAGTTCGATGAGTCATTTGCTTAATGAGGAAGCTTAAGTTGTCATTTTTATCATTTGCTCTCACATGAGAGATCCTTCAAAAAGAAGCTAATCATTCTGTTAAAACAGAAGAATATGAACTTTGGAACTAGACAAAACAGATTTCAGTTTGCCATTAAATTAACTGAGTGGCACTGGTATATTCTCAAAACCCTCAGAGATTCATGTCCCCATCTGTCAAGTGGGGATGATAAATCTTTCTTTTTAGGACTATTGAATGGATGAGGTAGCACATGCAGTCTGCACACAGGCCCATCCATGTGACAGTAATAATAAGAAATAATAAGAGCTAATATTTACCGAGTGTTTATAGATGGCCAAGTACTGTCCTAAACACTCAGGATATATTACCTTATGTAATCCTCACAACAGCCCTATAGATGGATGCAATCATCAATCTCATTATGTAATGAAGAAACAGGGGCAAAGGGAACTTATATAATTGACCAAGATCAAGTAATCACTAAGCAGTAGGACTAGATTTCAAGTCCCCATAGTCTTTTGCTCTAATGACCCTATTTGTGACACTACAAATACCCAGGCAGATTCTTAGGAATTGTTCACCATTTGTATTGACTGGGATAATGTACATAAAGCACTGGTTTAGAAGCTGGCTAGGAATCCAAGTGTCTTTCTGGTTTTCTCTCTCACTCACCTAGGACAATCAAGCCTTGTGCAAATCATTCTATTCTCTTCTCTTAGACCTCCCACTACCTCCCTTCAGTCTAATTTACTTTATATCCACTGTCTTCACCCTAATATTAGCCATTTTATTCTCTCTTTTTCCAGGCTAGCACAGAAGCCTTCTCCCAGCAAGTCTCCTTAGCTTCCCTCTCCTCTGGAGTATAGTCAGAGGGATCTTTGAAAAACAGAAGTATGTATGTATGCAAGTCCCACCTAACTTTAATATTTGGGGCAGCTTCCCATTTCCCATGGCTCTTAGGAAAAAGACAAGGGCCCCCATCATGGCCTGCAAGGTCCTGCATTAAGGTAAGCCAGGTGAGCTAACTTCTCCAGCCTGGTCAGTAGGTCCCTTCCTTCACTTGCTGCACCAGACATACTCTTGGAAATATTAATCCTCTTCTTCTCTTCTCCCTCAGCCTAGGTATTTTTTGCCATTTCATCATCTCAGCTCAAACTTCACTCCTTTGAATAAAGCCTTAGTCTAATTCTAATTGTATGTAGATGTATGTACGTGCATGTATATGCATGTGTGTCTGTTTTGAACAAACACAGGCCCTCCAATAATGGTAAGTGGTGGTGATGTTGACAGTCTGAATGGTGTTCTCTTGGTAGTAATGAAACCCTTCTTAGGGAGATGTGACTATTGACACACAGAATTCATGTAAATCATTGGAATGTACCAGTATTTCTGACTTATGAAAACTGGCCTTGTTGCCAAGGCAGAGCCCACAGGCCTGATCTCCACTTGAGGGGATTCCCTCCTGCTATTATATTAAGGACAGATACTGAGCAGAAGTTAGCTACTGGTTAAAAGGGCTGGAAACTCAAATACCTACCTAAGCACAATAGCTCTCTCCACTGAAAAGACTTTGTGATTGCTTTGTTTTCTTTCCCCTTAAAGAAGGTGATTTCGATTTACACCCTTTAGGGTTGTAGAGCTGTCTTGGAGTTTAATTTTAATACTATTTCATATGTATATTGTAACATAGGGGTTTAGAGGGTAGGAGGGTAAAAATGGTCTGTAGGATGGGCCCCAGGATAGGTTTGAGCACAGAGCCAGCAACAGAATGATTAAGTGGTAAAAGAGAATAGTCTTCTGTTTTGTGCAGTTTCTGGTTAATTTTTGTTTTGTCTTTTTGTTTGTTTACTGAAACTCAGATATCACTTCCCTTTGGCCGGTAGGCAAAGCCAAAAACATCGAAGTACTAAAGATGTGCTTAGTTACCTCTGTGGCTTAGACGCTCCCCTTTCACTTTTTATTTCTCTCCTTTTTTTTAGTGACTTATAATCAACTGCTACTTTAATGAGAAAAAGGACAGTTCACATTACATCTATATTGGAGAATCTGCTAGATGGGCAGAGTCGAGGCAGTTGTTCAGGTGGAATATGATAAATGATAGTAAGTAATTAGTACAGGTGTCATGTATCTGAAGGAAACGAAAAACTATAGGGCTGTGGGGAAGGGCAATTTTGGAGCAGAGAAAAATCGCTTCGATTTGACAATAATGAGCTGAGAACATGAGAAGGGAGTCCTGCAGTAAATAGATTTGTGGGTACTGTGTTGGGGACAGGTCTTGGGAGGCATTCATTCAGAGAAGGGTAAATATAGAAGGAGCAAGAAGACTTTCTGTTTGTAAGCCACTCCCATGCTCCCCTCCTCCCTCCAAGCTTCTTGGTTTAATGATCAGATTGTGTTGAAACCAAAAGCCAGATAAGAGTAAAAAAGAAATGGCAGTTCCAGATTCTGCCATCCTTTCATTGTCTCTGAGAATAAGTCCCCTTTAAAATGCGACAGCAGTGTGACCCTACCAATCATCTGACTTATCTAACACAGGACACTTGACTCAACTGCATTTTGAGTTCTTCCTGACTCAGTCACATTTTCGCTTCAGGATGCCAAAGCAAACACTAGTTCTGACCTTGGCCTCTTGAGCTACGTTTTCCTCCATAATATCCTTTCGAATTTTCTATAGGTATCTTCACCACCGGCATGTAGAGGAAAGAAGTTCACTCTAATAACTGTGTGATTTCTAGTGGAGTGATTGTTTGTCTCCTCTCTTTGCCTTCCATGAGCCTGAGCAGTGGGATGTGTGTAGGAAGCTCTGCCTTCCCTTGACAAGCCTCTAAGGTTCCAATAGCAGAGGATTCCTATGGGGCTACTCACAAAAGGCTCACCTTCCAGAGGAAACTTGTCAAAGCTCAGTTGTCAAAGCTCAGGCAAGATGGATAAGCATGTGCTGCTTCCAGTTAATGGAACAGCTTTTTGGTGACTTATTGAAGGTGCTTTGAAATCTTCAGTGTATTCACCTTTAGTGATGATGATTTTTTTTTTTAAGGCTGATAAATGATTATGGTTCTCCCTAATCTAAGAAAGGCCCACTTTCACAAACCCTGTACTAAGGTATTTGGGAGTGGTCATACCCTATGGCCTTTGATTTTAGTTTGAATATTGAAAATAACCTTTGGATTTTATTTTGATAAGGAAGTTGTCCTCAGTGGAGATAGACCTCATAGTTGGCATAGAAACAGCTGCTGGGCTATTCCCAGGCCATTGAAGACATGGCACCTGGCCCAGTCTGAATGGCTGTTCTTTCCTGGTTGCCTGTTTAAATAAAGGTCAAGAAAAAAATTCCCTTTCTTGGTCTAGACTTCAGGAAGAAATAAGGGAGTGACCACAATGTTATCTTAAAATGAGCACTTCCTTTTTCTTTAGGCATCTCTTTATGGCCCTAATTAAAGTTAATGAATGTCCCAAGTGTATGACAAGTGTTGAATGCAGTAAAGCTCACCTGAGGTTCCCTGTGGTTGCACACTTTTACAGAAAATGTCCTTCAGTTCCTGCAGATCCATTGTTAGGCAATCTCTTAATTATAGACTTTATCTTCCCGAAGCGTTCAAATCACCTGTTAGCCAAATAACTTAGATGCCTTTCTAAGTGCTGGAGCTCTTAAGTCAAGTTAGCAAAAGAGGCTAAAGTTTAGGTAAATAAAAGGGCGTGTTTCACAAATGATTCTTCACCTTAGGTGTTCTAGGAAAGGCTCTGAGAAGCTTTTGAAAACAACAAAGGCATTTAAAAAAAAATCTTAGCCCCCAAACATAAACATTAATCAGCTAAAAGTAGAGCTTCTCTGAGGCAGGGAGAAGGGTGGAAGGAAGAGGGAGAAGTTGGGGGAGCATCTGGGCTCACCTTGGCCAAGTTGTCTCTGCTAGATGTTTTAGGCTCACTTCCCCCTCATCACCTACTTAGACTCTCAGGAGACTGCAGAACCAAATCCTTGTTCAAAGGCACAAAATTTGTATGGCCTACAAATATGCAAAATATGATTTGACATTGAGTTCTTAGGACCCTATGATCCTTTTAGATGGTATGGCTATAGTAAGAGGTGAACTTGAGTCTTCAACACATTTACCCAGAACTCCTGCATAAAAAACAAGCGGTAGTATCAATATTCTTACCCTCAGGCAGTTAAATATTCCATTCCTCTGAAACTTTCATTTTCCAAAAAATTTTGGAATTGCCTATGGCTTACTTAATTAAAGGCCATAAGAAAAACATTAATTTCATTTTCTTTTATAGTCCCACCTCATTTTTAGTCCTTAGGCATAGAGGTATTTCCAGTTGTTGAAGAAGTATTTTTGAGGGGCACCTGGGTGGCTGAGTCATGAAGGCGTCTGCCTTCAGTTCAGGTCATGATCCAGGGTCTTGGGATCGAGTCCCACATGGGGCTCCCTGCTCAGCGGAAAGCCTGCTTCTCCCTCTCCTACTCCCCCTGCTTGTGTTCCCTCTCTGGCTAGCTCTCTCAAATAAATAAATAAATAAATAAATCATAAACAAACAAACAAACAAATAAATCATTCATAAATAAATAAATAAAATCTTAAAAAAAAGTACTTTTTGAGTCTCAAATCTAACACCTGATTTGTGGCAATCGTTTCACCTCCTAAGGGCCTCAGCTTTCTCATCTTTACAATGGGATCACAATCAAACCTGCTTATAAGGCTGCCCTGAGGAGTAAAGATGAAGAATGTAACCTAGTCCTTATCAACTAGTGAGCATTCAAAAGGGGTTATCTACTATTATTATTGATGTTGTTGCTGTTGTTACTATTAAATAAGTTGTTCACATACTTTTTCTCACTATGCTTAGCTCTGAATTCTTTCAGACTGTTCTGAAAAATCAAATGGATCTTCAGTGTGCAATTCCTAAAGTCACTATTCCAGAGGTTTTGAAGAATAAGTTACAGAGCCTGAAGGAATTTCCAAAAATAGGTTAAGAGAAGATATATTGGGTATTTTCCAGCCTCTGAAATGGCTATTTCCAAAGAAGATGATGCTCAGGAATATGTTGTAAAAGAACAAAATTTAGTTTACTCTGTAGACACATTCCATAATTTTTGCACCATTTCCCTGTTTCACTAACTTGTCAAATATGTATTGAATATATCTTATATGCATGATATGTGCTAGAGTCTCTGTAAGAACCCATTATATAAATCTTCAGAATTCTTTTTAATAGGATTCATTCATGGCCAGGACTTAAGATACACGGTAACATCTCATGAGCAGAAGTTTCAGAAATCAATTCATTGCTAGTCTGAATTCAGGAAGAAGGAAGTCTTCAGAGTGAGCCTCTGCAGCTGGGAGAGGTGGAAAATTACCTCCTCCACTTGTTCTCAGGATGTGGCTCCTGTGACTTCTATGCCTGGAAATAGAAAGATCTGAGTTAGTGTGGAAGATCTCAATGAGTATTTTCCAAAAGTTAGATTTTACAAGTATCAAGCATACTCATCCCCCTGAATTTATGGTAAGGGGGGCATGGCAGCCAAAGTCTTTCCCAAGACAGGGTTTAAATTTTCCAGACGAGTTTAATTCTCTTACTGATTGTGTCTTTGTGAACCCCTCCCCCCAAAAGGAAGAGCTTCTTCAGAAGTTCCTGGAGGAACGGGTGTCTTCAAGTGACATTGATGCTTCATGTAATGCTTGTCGCTGAAGATAGAATTTATTTTACTGCAGACTAAAAACTGCAGATTTGGTATATCTGAGTGGCCTGTCAGTACGCACACTTAGGGTTTGCACTGCCAATTCTTTGCACAGGAGCTCACTTTTAAAGTCCACAAATCCAATGTCGATGCTGGCTTGAATACTATCTAACAAAGCTCATTTTCAAACATAACTTCCTCTGGTAGGAAGCTGATGAAATACAGGCAATCATAGGTGAGTTTTATTTTTAAAATTTCATTTAAGGGATGCCTGGGTGGCTCAGTCAGTTAAGTGTCTGCCTGTGGCTGAGGTCATGAGCCCAGGGTCCTAGGATAGAGTCCCACATCAGGCTCCCTGTTTCTCCCTTTACTTGCCCTCCCTCTGCTTGTGCTCTCTCTCTCTCTGACAAATAAATAAATAAAACCTATAAAAAAATTTAAAAAATAAAATTTCATTTAAAACATCTATGTGGAGGGGTACCTAAGTGGCTCAGTCGTTAAGCATCTGCCTTTGGCTCAAGTCATGATCCCAGGGTCCTGGGATCGAGTCTACTTTGGGCTCCTTGCTCAGCGGGGAGTCTGCTTTTCCCTCTGCCTGCAGGTCCCCCTGCTTGTGCTCTCTCTCTCTCTCTTTCTCTGATGAACAAATAAATAAAACATTTTTTTAAAAAATAAAAAATAAAGCATCTATGTCCAGAATTCTTCAGGATATTTAAAAAAGTACTCTTTAAAAAAATAAATAAAATCGTAAAAAAATACTCTTTAATATTTAAATTATTCGAAATAATTCTATAGTTTTCACATGGCAGTATGCATTTGTAGAAAATAATAAAGTCTTCATAGATTTGAGGAAGGAACAGATAAGATTGTATTTATTAAAATAAAAGCGTTGCTTATACAGGTGAATTCATCAGTAAGCATTCTGTGACTACTTAGTATGTACAAAGTAGTGTCAAGATACATGTGTATAAGTGTGTGATAATTACATAACTTAAAAAAATAGTCACCTTATAGTAGCATGTAGGATTTAGTCTTTTGGAAAAAAAAAATCCCAGTTATTTTATATATTGCTCTTCTGGATGAAGGAATGATATATAAAAATGTCATATAATGAAATAATCAGTGGACCAACCTGACAGTGTTTTAAGAACAGAGAAATATCCTGGGTGAAGGAACTCATCTTGATTTTGATTTGGATCTGATTAATAACTTCCAAACGAATGATATTCTCTGGAGATCTTAACGAGCTGTGGTCACAGCTATAACCATTTGGATCCAAAATCCACGATTTAAAATGATTCTCAGGGGCGCCTAAATGGCACAGTCCGTTCAACTCTTGGTTTCAACTCAGGTTATGATTTCATGGTCGTGAAACTGAGCCCTGTGTCAG
Source organism: Nasua narica (assembly GCA_028533885.1). Taxonomy (NCBI): domain Eukaryota; kingdom Metazoa; phylum Chordata; class Mammalia; order Carnivora; family Procyonidae; genus Nasua; species Nasua narica. Next base: position 86,580,476 of record CM052811.1, on the reverse strand, counting down.
GCTCCGTGCTCAGTATGGAGTCTGCTTGAGATTCTTTCCCTGTCCCTCTGCCCCTCCCTCCCATACTCTCTCTCTCTTTTTCTCTTAAAATAAATAAATAAATATTTTTAAAAAATTTGAAAAAAAATGATTCTCAGGTTGGATCGGTTTTGATACATAGCTGATGGGTTAGGGGAGATGGAATGTTAAACTGATCATTTCCCTGGGATCCATCAGTTGATCTGGGGTTTTACTTGAAGCCATAAATCCTAAACCTCAGAGAGGAGCCAGCTTCCCTATGTCAATGAGCAAGTTGTGGAAATGTGATCAGCATGAGGGTGAATAGGTGGGAGATAGATAACAGATTTTTTTTAAAACTGTGAATTTAGACCTTTGGGAAGGATGGGGCTTGAATAGTGCTAAAGAAGGAGGGACACAATTTGAGTGAGTTAAGAAGCTGAGGGTGTTTATTTTGTAAGTTGCAGATTTGCTAGTCTCCTTTATTCAGATACCTTTGGAGACAAGGGGTCAACTCTACCAGGACCTGGGATTTTCGCTGAAAAAACCCACATAAGGCCCCTGTTTCTTTGAGGACCAAGAGGACTGTGAACAGTGTTTCTCAACTTTATTTATTTATTTTTTTTCTAAAGATTTTATTTATTTATTTGAGAGAGGAAGAGAAGAAGGTCAGAGGGAGAAGCAGACTCTCTGTGGAGCTGGGAGCCCGAAGCGGGACTCGATCCTGGGACTCCAGGGTCATGACCTGAGCTGAAGGCAGTTGCTTTACCAACTGAGCCACCCAGGCACCACCCTGTTTCTCAGCTTTAATATGTAGAGTAGCTTCAGTAGTCTGGAACACTAATCAGCAGCCTTTAGCTTGGGGGAGTGGAGGGGGTTAATGAAAGGTACTGAAAGAAAAAGGGTATCTCTGAGTACTCATGTGCTTTACTCTGGGATCCCCTTAAATCACAGAGGGGGTGGGGTGAGTGAGCATAGGAATATATCTGTCGTTGAGATTGCCCAGGATTCTAGACTGGGCACTCAAAAGGTTCTAACTGTCATAGAAGTAGAAGCTGGGTAATTTAAAAAATAGCCAGGAAGAGAGAGATCAAGAAAGGGCAGGATTCTGTACCTTTCTGTGAGACTGACCTTTTCCCCATATTTATTTAGTTTCAATGTGAAATTTCTCAGACCATAGTAAAGTAGCTCCTTGCCCTGTATATATCTGACTGGGCCTGCTGCTGCTTTTGATGGCCTCCCAAGCAAGGGAAATGACTCCAGACACCGCTGCTTTTCCCAATCCTTCTTCTTTTTTTTTTTTTTTTTAATTTTCATATATTTATTTGATAGAGAGACAGAGAGAGACAACCAGTAGGCAGAGAGAAAGGCAGAGAGAGAGGGGGAAGCAGACTCCCCGCTGAGCAGAGAGCCAGATGCGGGGCTTGATCCCAGGACCCTGATATCACAACCAGAGCTGAGGGCAGAGGCTTTAACCCACTGAGCCACCCAGGTGCTCCTCCCAATCCTTCTTAAACCCTGAATGATGTCTGTACAAACAGCAAGTGAAAAAAAGCTTTATTCACCTCATTCCCTGGATGTTTGCTTCCTGGCTATACATGGATAGGAGTACCTTACCCTGGGAGTCACTGAAACCATAAAAACGACCTGCAACATTTAATAACAAGAAAAAAAGCATGACTACACATCAAAAACAGATAATCTGTTCTTGGGTAGACTCCAACTAAATGCTATCATAAAGAAAGTTCTCAACCTCCATGCTGAGTATATTTAAACCTTAATTTTTGCCAAACGTCTTTGTGAGAAAGACATTGGGAATTTATCTTGTGTACTTTGCAAAGGAGCAAACTAAAGCTTACAAAGACATAATGCCCCTAACGCCTCTTAGCTTGAAAGATCTTAGCTCTAGTCCTCAATTAACTTATTACTTCTTCATTGCCTACTTCAGAAAGGGATTTGATACAGACTGCAAATTAAGTTCTTTTTCAAAATAGATCTAACTTTTGGGGGGAAGATGGGCCTGTAAAAGGTAAATGCAAAGTAAGGTGAAAAGTTTTAGTTGGCAGTGGGATGGAGTCTGGACTTATTTGGGCATGGAGAGGATTGGAACTCAGTTATCCTACCTGTACCACTTTAATTAAGGCTTCAGGTCATCAAATATGCAGTGAATAAAAGAAACTGAGACTATTTGGATCAAAATGGTTATAGCTATGACCATCCACTTCTTCATCCTTTCATCCATAACTTTTATTAAGTTCCTGGGACACCTGGGTGGCTTAGTTGGTGAAGTGTCCAACTAGTGATTTAGGCTCAGGTCATGACTCATGGGTCCTGAAATTGAGCCCCGTGGTGGACTCCACACTTGGCGGGGAGTCTGCCTATGATTCTCTCTCCTTCTCTCTCTGTCCCTCTCCCCACTCATGAGCTTGTGAGCATATATTCTCTCTCTCTTTCATAAATAAATAACTCTTTAAGAAAAAGACATTTATTGAGTTCCTATTAGTTATCAATTGATTTTCCTTCTTTTGAAGACTGCACTCCTATGTACAAAGCATTAAGATGGTTTGTGATCTGCCATCTTGGATCAGGGAAGGAGGAGATAGAGACCAGTTAACAAACTCATACAAACATAATCACAAATTGTGGTAAATTTGTCAGCCAATGTTTTTGTTTGTTTGTTTTTTATTTTTGTCTGTTTTATTTTATTTTGTTTTTACATCTAGAAGTTATTTGAGGCTATGCAATAGAGAAAATGATGTATTTCTTTCTGGATAAGTGGCTTTAGGATCACTTTCCTGAGGTGAAATCTTTTCTTAAAACATGGATTTCTCTTCTGCAGCATTCTTCATAGCAAGCTTGCAGCATTGTGTCAGAACTAGTTTAATGATCTTGCTTACAGAGTAAATAAAACACAATGGTGTCTCTATCTGTAGAATTTAAGTGTTGTAATGCATCTGTCTAGAAGCTAGTTAAAATGCATGTTGTCCTGACATTTCAATTAGAAGTAAGCTGACTTGGTTGTCTAGCACAAAAAATCAATTGCTTTATTATCTTATTTTTTATTATTTTAGATGGGTCAAATTATCATCCAAACTTTATTATCATTGATAATACACTAATGCAGTAGGCTGACATAGAGATTGACTAGTTGACTGTTGAAGTATATAATTAATCTAAGGTAATGTTATACATTTTCCCTGACTCTGTGTAGTCTTTCAGATATAAGAGGATTTAAGAAAATCTTTTGTCCCACCATTTTCAGAGATTTGATGTTATGGAAAAGACTGAAAAGATGAAATGATTTGATAACCCTTTCAAAAGAAGGTTATAATAGCCTTAATGGAATATATGCCATAAACCAGAAGATTTTTGAATTTTTAGGCATGCGTCTAGTGTATAATTCCAAAAATCAAATGTATATACTTGAATATGTACAAATAATGGTTCACATGCATGTCACAAGTTATAAGAAATTAAAAAAAATGTTAAGAACTAGGAAATTGTGAGGTTTCTTTCTTCAAATTTTTTTGAAAATCAGATTTTAAAAAACCCTTCTGCCTATGATGTTTTAGAAATATTACTGCTTGAAAGCAAGAATCTGCAATAAATGCAAATGACGATAGCTTTCTAGGCTCTGATCCTGTGTTCCCACCAAAAATATCTTTTGGGTGGGCATGACATGAACCATCCTATCTTACAAATACTGTAGAATATTTAATGATCTTCTATTGTATTCTGGAAGATAGACTTGTGTTCTCCTCTTTCTTTCTCTCAAACCCTCCCCCTACTCCCCATCCTACCAGCTCTTTCTGGTACTTTGCCAAAAACTGTCTGCTTCTTTCTTGGAGTCCGGTAATTGAAGGTAATTTTTTTGGAAGATGGTTTCAATTATCTAAAGCCAGTGGAATGTTTAACTGCCCCTTGCTATTGGTGAACTTGTTTACATTGGGATTTCAGATGAATTCAGATTACATGCAACCAGATGTTATCTGCTGTAGTAGCTTTAAAAACACACACATACACATACACATACAAAAATTGTAAGAGAGAGGGGATTTTACTACCATATTTGAGTCAATGACCCTCAAACTTTATAGACATATACCCCTTTGGGTAAACATTTGGGATAAACTTTTCATGACAACCAGTGAATATTCAACTATGAGAATATATAAATAAGATTTAATTTTCCACATGTCTTTATAATATGTGATATGTAATCAGAAAATTCTGTTTCACGAAAGCATTTTGTCACTTGTCTAGTTGGAGATAGTATAATTAAATATTAAAATTAATTCATGTTCATATTGTGCTTAAACGTCACAGATTTACTGTCATGCTACCAGATAATAGAAAATAAATGTTGTGATATTTAACCAGAAAAAAAAATCTGAAGCAATATAAGTCACCTGTAAAACAACAACTAAATATTCCATCTGTAGACAATTGAAGACTTATTTCCTTAACTGACAGCTTAAATGAAGGCTTAGTAATATATATTATTTATACAGGTTGAACTTTAAAATCTAAAAGAAAAGCTGAATACACAAATTTTAACTTAGAAAACAGATAAATTAAGGTGGAATTAATCATAATGAAAGAATTATTTGCTTTATGAAGGGATCCAGAATACACTTAAGAAGCTTTTTTTTTTTTAAGTTGGCTTTCAAGGTGATTAAAATATGATTTAGCTTTCAAAGTTTAATTGCATATAAATCTTCAAAAAAGAAAATATCTGTGTTGAATCTTTAAGTAGGCATCAGGTGTGATGTCGTCGCTATAGGTGGTAGAAAGCCATCCAAGAGTTGTTTTAGGGATTAAATAAGAATACATACAAAATACACATACGAATATATACTTAAAACATGCATGCACATGTATGTACATATACATAGAATATATGCGTATATATACATGCATACATGTAATTTTTTTTTTCTTACCCTTAGTGCACTAACTAAACATTGTTGACATTCAGTTGAATGAATGAGAATAAATGAAAGTTTCCAGGATCTTCACAAATAGAAGGGATACCTGAGAGGAGCTGTCAACCTTTGAGAGTTGTAACCACTGTCAAAATCTTGGTCAGAGAGGAAAGACTAAGGTTAGGGGAAGGGAAAAAAAAATTCTTCACCTATCTTCCCACCACCTGTTCTACTAGGGCCTCTCCTTGTATTCACCTAAGTGGAAGCCAGATGGATGGAAGAGAAGATATTCAGGGTGCCAGCTGAAACAGCACATAGGGGGTCAATTTCCTACTTCCTTCCAGGCAAAAAGTAGGGCAAAGAAGTATAGAGATGGAAACGGAGGAGAAGAAAAGGAAAAGCTCACTGGTATCTCCCATGGCTCTACCGAGGGCAGTTCTCATAATTTGAACCTAGTGGAAAAATGTCATTGACAGTTATTTTATCTCTGTAAATTATAATCATTATAGACAATGAATCTAATTAGTAATCCAAACACTATTTCTGTTTGATTCAGACTTGTTTTTTTTTAAATGAGAATTCTCATTATGAACCAAATATTTAATGAATATTAAAACTGAATAATTTGTTCAGTTTATTTCTTTTCAATATGTACTGTATATGGCCCCTTAATAGTTAACTATACACACAAAACATGCTTGACAAATCAATGTTAAGTTGTAGAATAATTTAGAGATAAAATATGAAATACCAACTATCATTTTTTGTTTGAATTTTACCCATCCTATGGATTCATATTTACAAATAAAACTTAAAAAAATGAGACTAATTATTGGCTAAATTATAAGAAGAATTCAAGTTTTTTAAGACGATTTTATGGAAAAGTTAGACAAAGATTAATTGAAAAAGTATCAAGTCTAAAATAGTCAAGTAAAGCTTGTTAAATTTCAAAGAGTTAAATTCATATAGATATTATGCTTTAAAACTCATAAAGAGTATATTTCTGACAGTAGAATTAAGCTAGATATTAATAACAAAGTGTTAAATTAAAAAATATCTAGTGAGCAATTAAGAAATGACCTAAACAATCATGGAATTAAAATATTATAGTGGACATTAGAAAATATTCTGAAGTGAATGATCATGAAACCATCCCTATCAAAACTTGTGAGATGCAGCTAAAGCAGTGCTTAGAGGGAAATTTATACCCTGACAGGTGTGTATTAGAAAGTAAGGAAGGCTGAAAATTAATGACCTAAGTATTCATATCAAGAAGCAAAAGTACAAGAAAGGTAATGAAGATAAGAGAATAAATTGATACAATACAAAACAAAGACATACTAGAGAGCTTCAACACAGACAAAGATTGGTTCTTTAAAAGATTAGTAAGATTGCTAAACTTTAACATAACTGATGCAGGAAAAGAGTGAGTAAGAAAGCATAGTCTACCAAATGTCAGCAATAATTATCAATATTATGAAAATGTTTAACAAAGAGAAGATATGTGGATAACTTGATGCTAATATATTTGAATATTTTTAAGTTCACAAATTCCTTTGACTTAAAATATCTAAATGCTCAGAAATTTTAAAAAGAAATTCAAACTATAATTAAAGCTTTCCCACAAAGAAGATACGTAGGTATCTTTATTATACTAGATATCTTATCTTGTACACCTTTGGTGGGGATGTAAATTGGTACAGCCATTATAGAAACAGTATAGAGTTCCTCAGAAAACTTATGGTAGTACTACCATATAATCTAGCAATTCCACTTATGGGTGTATATCCAAAGGAAGTAAAATCAGTGTTTTGAAGAAATATTTGCACTTTCGTGTTCATTGTAGCATTATTATGATAGCCAAGATATGGGAAGTTTCCATTAATGGATGAATAGACAAAGAAATTATGATCTATATCTGTATCTATCTATCTACCTATCTATCAGCTATCTTTCTACAATGGAATCTTATTCAGCCATAAAAAGAAGGAAATCCTGTGATTTGTGACAACATGGGTTGAATCTGGAGAAAATCATGCTAAGGGAAATAAACCGGATGGAAATAAATACTGTGTGCTTCCATATTTGAAATCTAAACAAGTCAAACTCATAGAAGCAGAAAGTAGAATGGTGGTTGCCAGGGAATGAGGATGGAGTAAATGAGGAGATGTTGGTCAAAGGATACAAACTTGTAAGCTCTGAGGATGTAATATATAGCATAGTGACTGTAGTTAACAGGAATATACTGCACACTTGAAATTTGTTGAATAACTCTTTTTTTTAACTATTTTATTCATTTGAGAGCCAGAGAGAGAGAGAGACAGAGAGAGATCATGAATGGGGAGGAGGAGCTTCCCTCTGGAGAAGGAAAAGCAGACTCCTAGTGAGCAGGGAGCCCAACATGGGGCTTGATCCCAGGACCCCAAAATGATGACCTGAGCTGAAGGCAGATGCTTAACTGACTGAGCCACCCAGGCTCCCTTCTGAGAATGAATCTTGGGTCTTCTGAACACACACACAAATGGTAACTATGTTAGATGACAGACATGTTAATTAACTTGATTGGGGTAATCATTTCACAGCATATAGGTATATAAAATCATCCCATGTGATTTTATTTGTCAAAAAACAAAATACATATAATTTTATTTGTCAAAAAACAAAATAAAACTAAAAAATAGCCAGAAAATTAAGCCAGCAAAATTAAAATTAAAAAAGTATGTGTGTGTGTGTGTGTGTATGTGTGTGTGTGTGTGTATAGGTTTTAAAGAAAAAAAAATTGTGCAATTTATATCTTCAGAAAATACCAAATTTTTAGAAATTATTAGATTCCTAGGAATCAAACAAAATACATGCAAGAGCTCTAGATAGAAAATTCAAAACATTACTAAGAAAAATAAAGTAAGACATAAATCAATGATAAGATATGCCATGTTCAATGATTAAAAGACAGGAAATAAGACATCGTTTTTTTCCAAGCTGTCTCTTTAGTGTAGTAAACAAAAATTTCCAGCAACTGTCTGTGTGTGTGTGTATGTGTGTGTGTGATGTAGCAAGATGATTCTAAAAAAACAAATAGAAATGTAGGGACCAAGAATTGCAAGACAGTTTTGAAAGGAACAGACTTGGTGGACTTATATTCCCAAATATTAAGATCTATTATAAATGATTGGGAGTAGGTATAAATGAGGCTTCTGGGATTTTGGTAATGTTCCATGATTTGTTCTTGGGGGGGTGATACAGGACATTGTTCATTTTGTAGACGTTCACTTAGCCATACAGCTTAAGATTTGTCTACTTTGTTGTTTGTGCATTATATTTGAATGAATATTTCCAAAGTCAATTATGGCAACATATTAAAATTTTACATAGATGGGTGGGAAATACACAGATTATTCTCTGTGGGTTCCTACATGCTTATAATACTTTAATAATTTCAAAAGAGATAGTTCATAAAAATATTTTCTATTTAGGCTGTACTTTGATTACAAATTTGTATATGGCAAAACAATCCCAAGCCTTGCCTCCACTGTACTGTAGTGCAATTTTCCTTTCATCGGACCCTAGCAAAAATGATTCAGAGTGAGAAGATATGGAAAGCCTGGTAAATGCTGTAGATTACAAAATTCTCCACACCTATGATCTGAGGAATAATGGTGGAGTTCTGGACACACAGGGTTAGATTGATAGCCAGTAAAAAGTCTCAACAGCCATAGAAAATGGGTGTTTGGGAAAGAGAAGGAGCCAGAACACTCTGAGTACTACAGCTGTCAGTGAGTAAATGTTCATTTGATAAACTACCAGATCACCTCTAAAAGTGCTTTTGTCCAAGGGCAGTTCACTCAACACTCAATTACTCCAGGACTCCGTATCCGGGCCTTCAATTTTTCTCCTTCATTTTCAGAGGCACTGTCTGAGGGATAAGAGACGAAAGGAGTGCCGCATTCTGCTCCTTCCTATTTGTTGTCTGCTGTAGGCTTGAGAGGACTTTTGTCCAGGATTCCTCTAAAATGTTAGGGACAAATGGTCAAATCTAGAGTCAAACTTTCTGTGTTTAATTATGTTTTAATATTTCGTTAAGATATACTATCATTGTTAATTTCTCATTGACTTGGGGTGCAATGTACAGGCTCTGTCTATTTTCAGTTTGACTAATTTGAAAACAAAAGTTTAAGGACCTAAAATTTGAGTTTTCTAATGGGATTTATTTTTTGAGGAGTGCTGATGATGTCTAGGACATGTTACCTTACTGGTTGCTTTTCATATCATTATGATCAATGATCATTATCAACCAGTAATTACTGATTTTCTGGTACATACACAGCCTTATATTAGACACAGAATGGGAAAAGAAGAAATGTTTAGGTTTAATGTGGGTGCAAACTCAAAGGCCTATAGGGACCAGGGACATAACATAAGAAAAGCAAAGTGTTTGTGGTTTGAGACAAACAAGAAAGGCTGTGCCATTATAAGTGGAGCCTGATAATTTGCCTCAGTGCCCTGAAGACCATGGGGTGTGGTCTTAAACTGGAATTTTCTGAACAGGACCAGCTCTACTCAGTTCCATCTAGTCATAGCCATAAAGGAGTTTGGGCACTCTGCTGCTATCAAAGCTTGATTTTTCAAAAGAAACTTGAAATCTCTCTCTCTCTCTTAAACAAACAAACATGAAATATTTCAGTTTCAAAACCAATCCAGTTAGAAACTTATAAGCACTATTGCAATCACCATGCACCAAACAAAATACTTTTTTTCTCTTTTTTTTCTTTTTCTTCTTTTTCTCTTTTTTTCTCTCTTTTTTTTTTCTTCTCAAATTTCAAACAAAATACTTTTTAAGGGCTCTTTATGGTGTGGACCTGTGAACCTCAGCCTTCCAACATAGTCAGGGGAAATAGGACACACAGTTTATATAAAAGGATATGAAATAATACTAAATACTACATGCATTCACATATTTCTTCACTCATACAATAGTATTTACTAGGAGCTTTCAAGGCTGCACACCGTGTGTGGGTTACCAGGGTTACTAGGATGAACAAACATGTTTCCTATTGTCACATATCCCCTGATCTGGGAGGAAAAAAAACAAATCATTAGATTAGTTATTAAACAACTCTAATAGTAATAAGAACAATTGGTGTGGTTGAATATCAGAGAGTGAAGGCTTTGCTGACATTTTTCTTAAGGCCACAGGAAATAACTGGGAATTAATGAGCCCTCCCTCCTTTTTTTTAGTAATTTATAAATGCTATGTCTCATCTACTTTGGCTCCCCTTTAACCAAGATAGAAGAAGCAAAAACAAGTCATAAAACTACTTCGCAGTCAACTTCTAAAGGAAATCCTGTCACGGAAGTGTGAGAATGATGGGGAATCTCTCATTAACTAGTAGTCTCAACATCCTTTGTAAGCATATCTTTAATTGCACTAATGAAGCAGAGTTAGTTCTTCTAAATGGGTATACTATCACGTAGTTAGCTAGCTGTTTATCTGCGCACACACAGACACATCCACATAGTATTTATTTCTTTTGCCACTGAAGATGATCTTACTTTAGCTTCAAATTAAATAATAGCGACAGCCACTAGTTTTTTCCACTTCCAAATCGTGGTGCAGCCACAAAGAAGGCATGTTAAGTGAATAAATTGTCATCAATTCTAGGGCCCTTTGGTTGTGATAAACGGAAGCTGCATTCTCTGAGATTTCTGAGTGGATTATTATTCAAACTATTTACTGTTAAATGTGTTTTATTCACCAACAGAGGCAGTGAAGATCCCAGTGCTCCAATTCTCTGAATAGTCTTATAACCATTCACTCCGGTCTATATAACTTTGTAGACTTGGGAGAAGGAGTGCTTGATTCCTACATATCTTCAGAACTTCCCTTTAGGTGGTCTCCCCCAAAGTTATAATTTTGTGAAGAGTACGGAGGAAGTTAAGGATCACTATTTGAAAGTTATTTTGTCTTTCTGGATGGAAGAACAATGTATTCATTTGTGATAAAAATCTGGATATGAATGATGTAATGAAGTATCGGTTTAACTAATGAGATGAGAAGCTCCAAAGACCTCCTGGCTGTTTTTGCTAAATAAAATAACCACCTTCAGACGTAAAAACAATTGTTGAAAAAGCTTCTGTCAAAAGTAAACCCCTCAGTATCATATGGCAGGTGTTATTGACAAAGTGGAAGAGACAGGAATTTCCTATAACTGTGGTTGGCTTTAAGGAATACAATTTTTAGTGTGTCTTCCATCATTTTAATAATATGGTAATGATTAAATTCACCTGCAGAAGCCCAAGGCATCTGTTTGTTTCATGGGAACTTCCAAATGTCTTGTGTACAGACTTGTTCAAGTGGGAGTGTGTGAATGTAAGAACAGTAAACTCCACCTTATCTCACATGGTGAAGGAATGGTATGTTCTACCTAATTGAATATTCTTGTTGTTGGAGAGCTCTTGCCCATACCACACATTTTAATTCTCGAAGAGTGAGCTTTAGTTAGCATTAAAGTGGCACTCACATGGCTTATAGCTTGCTTTGGTCCAATCATGGAAGTCTGTCTCCTTTATCCCCAAGTTGTGGTTCCTCTATCTTTAGGTACTTTCCCAGTTTTGGCTAGAATTCAGCCCCACCTATTGTAGTTCTTGGAGAATGGAACCATTCCAGCCCCCAGATGTCCCAGAATTTATGCTCTTTTTCAGTCAAGGCACCCTATCAATCAAACTTCCATTCCTTAAGGGCCGTTCGCTAACTGGCTAGTTCCTTGTTGAGTCAATTTGAGCTACAGTGTTTTGGTTGATAATTGTGTCATCTCTTGACCTTCCCTGAATAATGTTTGATTTAAAGGGCTTGATTTTGCCTCTTGTGACTGACTTAGAATAAATAATTTGAAATCATACAATTACTACAACCTTTTGCAATACAGAGACCTTACATATTACCTCTAGCTGAAATTCTTTATTTCTGTAAACACAGTAGTTGTATTCATTCAATGCCTATGGTTATTCTAAGCCCTGTGCTAGGTGCTTTATAAAAAAAATATTTTCAGTCCTTATGAAGGACACACAAATAAACAACACAAAACAACTGTAAGATTGGTTCAGTAGAAGTTTTGGAAATTATCATCTCCTAACAGAGTCAACAGAATGAACATGCCTTTTTTCTGTCAAATGTCTGTGTTATGATCACAGCATATTGAACTTGGCCTGGCTGGCTACTCTTTAGGAAGGCTGGGGGCTTTGCTTCCACCAACTACAATGTTCAATTGATGAGTCAGTTTTCCCTTAAACCTGTTTATGACAATTGATTTAACATTATGTGAACAAAAAGAGAGTTGGTCTCTATGAAAATAAAGTTTAAGATGCTGTAAAACTTTGGGGCTTCTGGGTGGCTCAGTGGGTTAAAGCCTCTGCCTTCAGCTCAGGTCATGATCTCAGGGTCCTGGGATCAAGCCCCATAATGGGCTCTCTGCTGAGCAGGGAGCCTGCTTCCCCCTCTCTCTCTGCCTGCCTCTCTGCCTACTTGTGATCTCTCTCTCTGTCAAATAAATAAATAAAATCTTAAAAAAAAAAAGATGCTGCAAAACTTTGATGAAAGCCATTTGCTTTAAAAAATGTTGTCAAAGTAGATATGGGTAAAATCCCTATAGAAAATCAGGGGAAAGAATAGAAAACTAGGAAAATTTTGTACTCAGATTGCCTTGTCATGTACTATACTCTGGTTCAAATTTTGAAAAAATAGAAATAATAATAATAATAATAATACATTATAAGTGAGGTTAGTGCAAGAAAGACAACTTGAAATTTCATCTAGTGGACTCTACTATACTAGTCAAGGTTCAGTTTCAAACAGAGCTAGAAACAGAAACTATATATCTATCCATCATCCGTCCATATATCTATTTTTTTTTTACAAGTATGCACACCTACTCTCTGACATTCAAGGAAATTTTTGCATCTGACCCTCTACTCAGTCCTTAATTTATCCCTTTTCTTATTTCACTAACTAGTGAGGAATATCATTTAAATGAGGACCTCTACATGGTAAATATGGGGCAGAAACACCTTCCATATGAAAATGTAAGTAATCTATATGATATGTGAGTGTGACAATGAATTAGGCAACTGAGGGGAGCCGTTAAGGGGTTAAGGGACTGAGATGGGAACCCAAAATGAGACCCTAAACCTTTTGTTGGGATGGAGCTCCACGACATAAGGGAGAAAATGCTAGATTCATCCTGCAGATGCATGAGAATATGAATGAAAATGGGGAAATGGGTTGATGAATAAAGACAAATAGGACATGGAAATATCATCTACTGAACTCTCATTAGAATATGAGTGAACCGGGTGCCTGGGTGGCTCAGTGGGTTGAGTGACTGCCTTGGGCTCAGGTTGTGATCGAGTCCCACATTGGGCTCCCGGCTCCATGGGGAGTCCGCTTCTTATTCTGACCTTCTCCCTTCTCATACCCTCTCTCACTCTCTCTCTTTCTCTAATAAATAAATAAATAAATAAAATCTTTAAAAAAAAAAGAATATGAGTGAACCATTGAAAAGGGTTCTAGTTTGAGGAAAATGAATGGGTTCTTAAACTAAAAGAAATATTCGTCAAAGTCAAATACTAAGTCACAGTGAACAGACAGAAAAACAAAGCAGGGTTGAAATATTTAGTTTGAAAAATATTCAGAAAAGTGTATTGTAGAAACTGATTTAAGAGCAAATAAGCTATGCAAAGTTTGTTGAAATTTCATCGTATCAAAAAAGGCTTCTTTCAGATAGTGATATTTCAGGTATTTTAAGTTAAAGAGCATGTTAGACAGGCAGGAAGGTGCTGATGACATAGAGGAAAGGAGCAGGGAGATGAGTCTCTCTCCTGGGCCTCCAGGAACAGTCCATGGGAATTGGCCCACCCGGGGAGCTGCCCTCCTCCAGAGGTTCAAGATGGTAGAGAATCAGGAGGCTTCTGCCACCACCAGCACCACAAGTGCCTTTTAATGCTCCCCAAGCAAGCAGCTGTTCTTGGGATGCTGCTTCACGAAACCCCCATCAATCTGGAACGAGCCTTGCCTGTCAGAAACAGCAGCCCAGGAGCTCCCTTCATCCATTCTTCCTCCTTCCCCAAACATGTACAGGCAAATCCAATGGAAGAAACTCAATTTACATTCAGAATCCTTGCTCCAAGGAAGTCTAGAGACTGGAGGCTTTTGCTGTCTGTTCTCCGCAGTACAGGAAAGCTCAGTAGAAGGATAGGATTGATATGGGCGTCAAACTGCCTATCAGATTCACCTACAAGTGAATAGGCTTTGTCCCTGTGAAGAGATTGGCAGATCAAGGGCCTATTATGTATTTAGTTAAAATAAAATGTTTGTTTTGTAACATATTTCACCCACCAATTTTAAGACTCCTTAGAGTTTTATAGAAATTTAAAATAATGTTATACTGTTCTTTTTAAAGCGTATCTTAGAAGCAATGAAATAGAGCATAAATCACTTTTCCATCTCCACTTTAACTTTGTTCATTAACCAGCAAAATTTTTGTCACAATTTTGTAGAATAGGAAGAGTTTTAATGCTTTATTTTTCTCCCATTTTTCAGATGAGTTAAAATTGAAACTTCACGAGGCTCTGACTGATGCCTCAGAGCCAATAAGGGAAAGAACCACAACTGCCTTAGCTAAAACCCGTCTGCCCTATCACTGGGTTGTTCTTCCAGTGCCTTTTGACAGTATCATTGACCATTAGCTTTTTGTCACCAGGTTGTTTTTTTAACTTGACCACATTAGAAAAGCTGTGGTTTAAAACCAGTCACTTGATGCCCAGACTAGCGCATTTCCCACTCATTCCCTTTAATCCAAAGAGGAAAGAACTGCGGGGAATTTGAGTTCTGATCAAGGGGATTGTGGGTAATTACTTCAGGGCAGCAATCAGCTCACCCCTCTGGAGAACAGAGTTCCTCTGCCCTGCTTCCCTCTCGAGGCTATCACTGAGCCTCACATGGGTATCTGCTTGTTCAGCCACACACCAGCATTTACTGGACTCTCGTGTACCAGACACTGTGCTCTGACAGGCACTTGGAATCCAACAGTGAGCAAAACAGAAGAAAAAGAAAAAAAATCTCCCTGTCCTCATAGAACGTATGGTCTAGTAGGGTAGAGGAAACAAACAAACAAACAAACAAAAAAGAAATTTCATGTTGGTGATAAATAGCATGAAAAAATTTTAAAGCCAGGATAAAGAGAGCAGTTGTCACTATATTGTTTTCACACAATCAAAATATTAGGGGCTGGAGACTTTCTGACCCCTGCACTGAACAGGTAGGATGGAAGTAACATCAACTTGGTAAGTGTGGGAGGAGAGGCGAATCCAGGGATGTATTTTAATTACTGTAAACTGCTGTTAAATGATTTAACTTTTACTTTTTAGGAAGGGCAAACATCCCAGGGATGTGTATCCCTTTCCTAGGGCTGTTGTAATGAAGTTCCACACGCTTCATGGGTTCAAACACTGGAGTCTGTCTCACGGTTCTGGAAGCCAGAAGTCCAGAATCAAGGCATCTGTAGCACCATGTTCCTTCTGAAACTTGTCTAGGAATCCTCCCTTGCCTCTTCATAGTCTCTGATGGTTTGCTGGCATTCCGTCATGTTCCTTGGCTCGTAGCGGTACCCCATCTTCACATGGCATTCTCCCTGTGTGTGTGTCTGTGTCTATGTCCACATTTGTCCTTCTTCGTAAGGATACCAAGCATGTTGGATTAGGACGCACCCTAATGACCTCATTTTAGCTACATCTGTAAGCCCCTGTCTCTGAATAAGGTCACATTCTAAGGTTTTGGAGATCATAAACTTGGCATTTCTCTAGTGAGGAAGACAGATGTGCATGCAGATGACTATATTATTAGGCAGAAATAAGCAATTGCTGTTTAGAAAGGAGGACCAGTTCTCTCTTTAGAAAATGGGGAAGGTCCACATAAACTGGAGGGATTCAAACTCAGTAAAAATCCACATCGTGGATGGATCACATGACTGGAGTCGATTTATGTAGTACTCTTTTATTTAATGAACTATGCTTATTACCCCCTTATTAAGATAGCTGTCTCTTAGCCCACTTAGTTGAGAAGTGTTGATACATTTTATATCATGCTTGGATGGATTTTTCCCCTTCCTTTTCCCTATTCTGTTTGGTGGAGGTGTTGGAGAGCTTAAAAGTCTGACTGCCAGCAAATGTAGTCATGTTGTGTAATTGGCCGTCTCCACTGGGGCAAACAGGAGAACCTGTGGGGTTGAGCAGGCTAGCCTGTGACAGAACAATGATTGTTTAGGAGGCAGTTGGTCCCTTACTGCAAATGCTGGTTGCAAAGCTCCAGTGTGAGACGAGGCACTTTGTCTCAGGAAAAAGCCAGCAATTGTACCGTGCTTTCCTGTATCTTGATCCATTCATTATGGGTGACACTGGGGACAGCCTCGGTCAGGCTGATCTGGGGTCTCCAGACATTCCAGTAAGACAGCAAGTTTAAAAATATGCCCCTTAATCTGATCCTTCCCTGAAGAAGCCTAAAACATATAGGATTCGTGGCAAAATCTGTCATCATAACATTATATAAGATTTATAAAACCCTCCTAAAGATTGCTATGGGATTCTAGAAGTTCCTTGGGTGCCTTCTGGCCCCTCTGATCAACTTTTCACACTAATGGGGCGGGGGAGAAGGAAAACCATCACCACCACAGGTATGTGTCTTCTCACACTTGCCGTTCTGGATGCAGATGAGAGAGGTCTGAAAACAGGAATTAATTATTACCCCAGATTTCCATAGAGAGCTTTTTTTGTCCTTCCTAGCGAAAGTGTAGCATGACACTAAATATCCCCCTTGGGTTTTTATTATAATCAGGCCACATTTTTTCCTGATTTTAAGAAACTTAAATATCTTATGATGGAAGATAAACTAAACTCCCTCCCACTTTAATTTTTTATATATATATAATTTTTCCACCCTTTGAGTCACAGAGATCTCATCCCACACTCCCTATCTTTTTTTTTTTTACACTGAATAAATTATTACAGCTTAGTTATGGTGTTTCCTGAAAATTTATCTTTTGACTTCAATGGAATTTTGATTTAGAAGCAAGTGTTATTATTCTCTCTTCTTTCCCCTTTATAAAGTGTCTATTCCTAGTGTATTGGCAAGATTATGTTTCCTTTGTTGTTTTAACCTCAACTTTATAAAACTGGCTCACATAATGCTTTTACTCTAGGATTGGAGAGTTCAAACATGTATAAATCCAAAAACAACATGTCCCTATACAGACACTCACCACACTGTTGAGGGACGTGTCATAATGATAGCCAGAAATGGTAAGGCCAAGCGTAAAAGGAAGGAAAAAAAAACATTTTCGAAATGTGAGCTTTGTAAGACTTGTAAGACTAAATAAATAACATTACCCATCTTCCTTTTAAGTAGAACCTTGTTTTAGAAAATCAGCACGAGCCGAAAAGTATGGGAGCCGCCATGCCACCATTTAGTTACCCATTTATTCTAAGAACTTCCTTAAAATGTCTGCTCAGCCACCTTCATCTCTTCCGCTGTAGCAGAAGCACACAGCAGGAAAAAGCACCTAAATAATTTATCGTTATCCCGTACTTGAAAAAATGAAGTACAGTTCCACATTATTACAGCCCTAACAGATACACCTAAAACAAATATACAGGGCAGGTCATTTGATTTTATGATTATAGGTAAATGAAGCCAGATGACAACAAATAACTTTAAATAATGATTAACATTCATTCTACACACATATACACAAGATTTGGGGACAGAACATTCCTTCGATTTATGCGTTGTTTGGGTGTTTCTTAAAACAATGTTTGTGCCTATTAGTCCATGAAATAGCCATAATATCCATTAATTTACTTATCTATATTTCCATTGCTTTTGATTTTTTAAATATTTTTACCTTAATTACATAAGGAGAGCAAAAATAGAAATGATAGTAATAGGGGCACCTGGGTGGCACAGTGAGTTAAGTGTCTGACTCTTGGTTTCTGCTCACGTCAAGATCCCAGAGTCATGAGATCAAGCCCCACATCTGGTTCCCTGCTCACTACTGAGGCTGCTCAAGATCCTTTCTCCCTCTCTCCCTCCCCCCTACATGTAGTCTCTCTCTTTTTCAAATAGATAAATAAAATCTTTTAAAGAAAGAAATAATAGTAATAAATAAGCTAGGAAGCAAATTAGCCTCTAGTTTTGTTTTGTTTTATTTTGTTTTGTTGTAAGTAGGCTCCACACCCAGCATGGAGACCAACATGGGGCCCAAACTCGTGATGACCCTGAGCTCAAGACCTGAGCTGAGATCAAGAGTCAGACTCTTACCCCAATGAGCCACCCAGGTGCCCCTACAGTGTTATGTTTTTAAAATAGGCGTCAGGGACTTGGCTGCTGTGTCTGAAAATGTCTAGCTTGTATCAGGAGCTCCCCAAAAAGTTCATGCCTAATTGCACAGGGAGTCGAAATACCTATTTTTAGTTTGTGTCTCTTATGGGTTTCCTCCAAAGTCACTGAGTGAACCTGGCTTCAGTTTACTTATTTTAGAGTGACGTCCTCAGCCTGTGCTGTGGGCCACCGCTGCCACATATAAAGATAGAAAGAAGCAATGCCGTTGGTTGCTAGTGACAACTACTTCCTGTGTGACAGACAGATCCAAATGGATTAACATTCATGTCAGGCCCTTTCACCTCTACTCTCTCATGAGGACTGACAGAGCGGTGAATGTGGCTTGTCCACAGACCTCCTGACTCCTCTGCCACCTTTGAGTTGACACCACTTTCTGATCTGAGATACTGTGTCATTTGGGGTCAGCGGTTTTGCCATTTGTGAAGTCTTCTGATGGATTTCCTATGTGGTGGGAGGAAGAAAGGTAGAAAGAAGGAGGGAGAGAAGGTGTGTGGGGGAGGGAGGGAGTGGTGGGAGGGAAGGAGAGAAAGAGAGGGCTAGGGAGATAGAATCTCCTTTACTAAATGTCAACTGTGCCTTTTTAACTGGGATTTTTAGACCATAATAACTTTTCCATATCAACAGGTAAACCTTTCTTCTATTATCTAATGAGTGTGTATTGAATGCTCACACCTGTAAGGGCGATGAACACAGGGCCCTTTGTTTCCCCAAGTTCTTCTTGCTCTTTTTCCTGGCCATGGTCTCATCAAAGCACTTGGGAAAGATGTGGCTATAAACTTTGAGAAGGGCACAGATGCTGGTATTTGCTGAATCAGCATTTAAGCCATCAATTCTCTTATGACTTAGTCCTTCATACAAGAAGCTGTCTTTGTGGTAACATCTCCGGCAATTTTCTTTTGAAATTCATCTCTGTCCATTGTCAGCCATGTGGTCTGTGTTGAATTGACCATCCTCAGCTGCAGGGGAAAGCCTTAATGTGTTTAAGCATATTATTACTCCCCATCCCCTTCGGTGTAGTGTTTGGTTCAGCGATGATCATGTGTTTTTAACAAGGGAACCTTAGGGCTTTTTGTGACCTTGCCAGACTCTAGTCTTTACCTCTGGTTATGAATGAAGAAGCATAGAGCCCTTATGCTGTTGGCAGACATATTACAACCCAAAGGGGACCAATAATAGCATGAAACAGATAAAGTATAAGGCAGAGAGAAGAGATGGAAAGGAGCAGAGCCTTTCAGTCATTATCTCCAGCCCTTTCTATCTCTGTCTATTCCAGTTATGTGAGTAGTAAATTCCTTTTATTATTAGAGTCATTTTGAGTTGGATTTTTCTTACTTACTGCCCGTATGAACCCATAGATCCACAATGACTTGATTGAATTTCAAAATATTTTGTCATTCATTTTTAATTGGGATATGGGAACTGAACAAGGAAAATGCCAACTGTGGCAAACCATCAAAAACAGTGAAAGTTTGACAACGACAGTGACAACAATAATGATAAAAAGGTAGGACCACAGAAGTCCTGTGTTGAATCATTCAAACTTCTCCCTTTCCCTCAACTGAAGAACAGCAGTCTAAACTCATGGCTGTTTGTTTTAATTTAGAGTGTGAGTAAATGAATATCCAGACCCCAAGCTGCAGTAAACAGCTCGTTCAAGCAAACTACCTAGGACAAAGAAAGCACCTCTGACATAATTTGGGGGGCCAAGCATGAAAATAATAGGGTGCTTGGGAAACCACAATGTCCCTGTGAACACTCCGGTAGTTCTAGCAGCATTTGAAGCTAGTCGAAGGAGTGAACCTTTTTTTTCATACAGCTGGTGCTGCAGTCGCTTTACCCCATCGAGTTTTCTTTTCCCCTCTGAATAGGAAAGCAGAGTTAGCTCTGTCATATTGAGCCAATCACTAATGGGCCCTGCCAGGCGTGGAGAAGATAAAAGCCACCACCTGCCTTGTCTCTGCTCCCCCCCCACTCCATTCCCCAGTCTCCAGTTGTCTGCACAGCTGCTGCAGCCGGTCATTGTTCTACCCCAGAGCTGCCTTGGGAGCTCAGCCATCCCAGCCACAGCAGCGGCCAACTGCACTTTGAAGGAAGCTCCTGCATGCACTCGCTCTGCACCTTGGCCATGACCTCTTGTAAGGAATGCGAGTCCCAGCAGACCTGGCTTATGCGAATGCCATGTACTTGGGCCTGGGAGGAGCACACACAGTGCTCCAGGGAGGGAAAGGTGTTTGAGCAAAGACAAATGTGGAGAGATGTATTCGCGCTGATATTTGGTGGGCATGAATTCCTTTTTTGGCTACCCGATGTCCATTAACCTGACTCTCAGAGTAAAGCCCCTTTTCCTCCTGTCGATATGTCTCCTAGGCCTGACCAGTGAAAGAATCACTTTCCTTCCTGATAGCTGTGACTACATTGGAAGTAGTCACATGACTTAAGTTAGGTCCACAACGGCCCCTGAAATTCATTCTGCAGACCTAAGGTTGAGAAATAGGGGAGTTGGTGCTCTCTTTGTTGCTAGATTCGAAATCTAGAGCATATAGAGGTTTAACATTGCTGGTGTCTCTTTCAATATATCATCGATGCAGTGATATTGCATCATAATAAATTGTCCCCAAACTCAGTGGATTAAAACGACAGATACTTCTTTTCTTTCTCAGTCATGCGCAACAGGTTGGCTGTGGCTCAGTTGGGCTAGCTGGAGCGGACTCCAGATTCTGGACTCTCGGTTAGGTTCACATCTGCTCATCATGAATCTCACCTGCCTTGGACAGGCAACTACTACCTGACAGGCTGGTGAATGACAGATGCTCTTGAGGCAAGCCTAGCCATGCTGGCACTAGCCTCTGCTATTCTCATGTCCAGGGACATTCATTAGTCAGAACAAGACACAGAATCATGGGAGCAGAAAGTACTTCCTTTGAAAACCCCAAAACCATGGCAAGGGCACAGATATATTATTTTATTAGAAGCAGGAGTGAAGAAATTGAGGCTAGCGATCCAGTCTATCAGGACGTCTTCCTAGTGCACGAAACATGGCAAAAGTCAAGATGCATGGTGAGAAAGCTAAGGGCTGGAGAGAGATGGGGGGCCGTGGTTTGAGCTCTGAATCCAGCTGTAAGTGAATAGACTTTACTCCTGGACTTTTTCGTGATTCCTTTTGGTTTAAGCCTTTTCAAATTGTTTTTTTTTTTTTTTTTTTTTTTGTCTCTTGTAAGCAAAAGATATCTAACTTTTACAACCTTTAAGATATTATCTTAATATTTCCAATAATGTAGCAGCATCAGTACTGCAATTCACATTTCACAGATTAGGAACCCGAGCTAGAGAGGGATCAGCTGAACTGTTCTGACCCATTAGTCAAAGAGGGTCAGAGGAATCTGATCCCAGGTTAGTCTAGCTGCAGAGTTGGTCTTCTGTCCACATTGTCCACTGCCTCTATGCAGATGTGTTTGAGGAGAGTTGGCACAACAGGCTAGTTAGAGAGGTGAATCCATGGAGATAAATAATTGGAGATAAGACAAAAAGAGAAGTTTGGGATGGGCAGAAGACATGAACAGACATTTTTCCAAAGAAGACATCCAGATGGCCAACAGACGCATGAAAAGATGCTCAGCATCACTCACCAACAGGAAAATGCAAATCAAAACCACAATGAGCTATCACCTCATACCTGTCACAATGGCTAAAATCCAAACTATAAGGAGCAAGTGTTGGCAAGGGTGCAGAGAAAAAGGAACTCTTGTACACTGTTGGTGGGAATGTAAATTGGTGCAGCCACTATGGAAAATGGTATGGAGGTTCCTCAGATAATTAGAAATTGAACTACTCTTTGATCCAGTAATTATACTACTGGCTATTTACCCAAAGGATATGAAAATGCTAATTCGAAAGGACAGCTGCACCCCTATATTTATTGCAGCCCTATTTACAATAGCCAAATTATGGAAGCAGCCCAAGTATCCACCCATAAATGGATGGATAAAGAACACACACACACAGACACACACACACAAGAATATTATTCAGTCAAGAAAAAGAAATCAGTCAGAGAAAGACAAATACCATACGATTTCCCTCCTATACGAAATTTAAGAAACAAGCAAAGGGGATAAAAAGAGAAAGAGAGAAACCAAGAAACAGACTCTTAACTATCAAGAAACAGACTCTGAACTATAGAGAACAAACAGTTGGTTACCAGAGGGGAGGGTTGGTGAAATAGGTGAAAGGGATTAAGAGGACACCTATCATGATGAGCACTGACTAACGTATAGAGTTGTTGAATCACTGTATTGTACGCTCGGCACTAATACAACAGTGTATTAGCTATATTGGAATTAAATGTTTTAAAAAAGAAAAGAGACATAAACAAATTAAAAAATAATAATAAAAAATAAAAGAACAGTTTGAGGCCAGTCTGACCTTGCGTGTTGAGTGTGGTGGGTGCGGAGATGAGGGGCTCAGGGCCTCCTTTAGGAGGAGAGGACTCACTCTCCCTGCTGTGGGATTGAGGCTGGCAGATAATCTACAGCGGTTAGCCTGCTTCTGGAACTGCCTCAGCCAAAGAGAACATCTTTCTCAAAAGTCACGCCATCTCCCGGGGCGGCCCACACCTAATATGTTCATTGAAACACCTGACCTTCATAGCTCAACTCAGGACGGCTCTGACAGGTTAACCCATTTCTGGAGCTCCTGGAGACTTCTCGTGAGGCTGCATCACAGCTCTTCCTGCCAGATCCAGCCTCAGCCCCTTTCTTTCGACAGACTTGGATCCCAGGAGCCCTTCCTAATAAAGTCCCTGCGAGCTAGTCTGCTTTCAGAGAAGCTCAGGGTACAACACCGTGCTTAAGAGTTGGTGTTTTTTTTCCTAGTGGTAAAATCAGGTGATTGAAACAAAGAGCCAATCACTTGGAGCAGAGCGATGGTAATAATCTGCAACGTGACTTAAGAAGGTGATTCAAAAAAATAAAAATAAAAAACAGAACAAAACAAAACAAAACAAAAAAGAAAGTGTTTCAAATTCATGCATTCCTCTGAGTCTAGCTCAGAATCCAAGCAAAACTGAAAACCTTGGCCATGCTCCTCTCCTTTGAGGCCACACAGACTCCAGTATGCAGTTTGATCATTCACCAGATTGCCCAGCTGTTTTGATATTTTGCAGGCACAACCTAATGTCATAGTTTTCTTGTGAACATCAAATAGTTTTTAATGGTGCTTGACAATACAACTGTCATCTAGTTCCTACTCCCTCCCCGCCCCCTTGTCCGATGTGAGGCATCTTCTGAAGAAAGTTTATGGTAGTTACCTTTATAAACAGCATAACTCTTACCAAGTTTAAAATTAAAATGTTATCACAAGTGGCATTTCCCATCCCATTTCAAATGTAGAGCACCACAAGAATCGTCAGGAAATTAAAATACTGCCTTTAAAACTCTGCCTTTATAAGAATAAGAAGGAAATTGCAGCACAATAGCTTTTATCCAACTATCAGGATTTTTTTGTAGTCTATAAAATATTTGCCAACATATTCCCACGTGAAATCTATTATACACAGCAATTAAAAACAAACATCGTGTGCACTACATGTTGGCAATGCTTTTAATAACCTGAAGCCAAAGCAAATGATCACCTGGGTTCAAAGTTAATAACAGATTGAAAGGATACCCTTAAAATTGTGGCAGTGGCATTGTATTAGATCTGTGGTTTGCATGCTTCTTTCTTACAGCCTCACTAAAATAATAATTAAACTCTAAACAGCCAAGCATGCAATTAAACAATTGTGTGTAAGTGTTAAGTATGGGCGGAAACTTTCCATACATTCCGTATTTCTCCTGAAGGATCATTTTATGTAAATGATTGCAATAAACCAAAATCTAAGCTATCTTGGTACCTGGTATATAATCTCTTATAGATTTAGCAACCCTAAAGCCTAATTCTATCCGAAGACTTCATTTCATACGTTTGATAAAATATATGAAGTTTATTTGGTCCATAAACTTCTTTGAAGACATTTAGCTTGGCACAAATCCAATATTCATTGTACTTTGTTTCATAATTGTGTGTAATTTGTAGTCACTTCAAGAAAAACACCAACTCCTATTTTTAAGTCCCATTATATACTACTATATGGCATATTGAGGTGTTCCTTGAATCTTTTTAGAATGAATAAGGATGTCCCAAAAATCTCTGTGCAGTTTTAAGTTTTAATAATTTTGGAAATATAAATGCTACAAACTTATAAATCTATTTTATGAGTGTTTAATTATGCAAACTTCTTTTATTTAGTTTTTGAAATTTTAGAATCAGTTTTTAAATTTTATTATTTTTGTTTGTTTGTTTCACTCCACATTTGGCTCCTTCAGGGGAACTGAAACCAGAAATAAATTATGAGGTCATTATTCAGGAGTCACAAAACTATATAAATGTTAAAGAAATTTATCAAATTGAAACTTCAAATTATATTTCTTATAAGTTTGTACATTATATTTCTAAAGTTAATGCTTACAAATGACAAAGATTTATTGGTGTCCCACAAGTCGAGTGGTTAATTATCTTTCTCTGTGTGCAATTTTTAACTTTTTTTTTTCATAGAGCACACATTAGAAAAATTTCCCAGTAGTTTAAATCATACAAAATTTGATTTCCTTGCCAGTTTATGTTCCATGTGCTCTACTTGTGAAAGCCAATTGTTTAATGACAAATTTAATCCTCAGTCCTTGGAAGAAAGTAGGGTAGGTTAGGATTGCCAGAGGTGACATGACGTAATTGTTGAGCTCTAGGTATCCTCAGGTTTTTAAAACAAAGATCCAAAGACTAATGTTGGTGAAACAGGTCAGCCCTCATTGAGCCAGTTCTGTTCTATTGATAAACTTCTTGTTAGAAGTACAGCAGGAAGTTAAATGAAATGGCTATATGAAAACTTGTGCCTGCTAAAATAGCAGGATGGCTATTTTAGAATATAGCAGTGCTCTTGGGTGTCCTTGAATAAGCTTATATTGGGTTGAAGGGAGCCAGTATCATAAAGGACTCTAAGTGCAAGGTTTGGAAAATGGGAGCTCCTTGGAACCATATTGTATTTGGCAGAAACAAACCCTGATTCAGCCTTTTCATTTTTCCACTCTAAGTACACTGAATTCTCTGCCTTGTTCAAGGTGTGGATTTTTCTGGAGAAACTTTAGAGATTAAGTCTTTTCTTTATGTTTGCAAGACTTAGAGGTCACAGACTCTTGTTCCTCAAGAACAAGGACAAGTCACTTCCTGTGTCTTAATAAAAACAACTTCCTTTTTCTAATACTTTCTGAGGGATATATAGAGTATTACAGCAGTTCGAAAAAAATGATGAAAGTTAAAGCACATTTTTAAGAGTCCTGAGAATCAGAACTCTTGGTACCAACCTGGTTGACACTAACTGTTATCAGGACAGGTGCACTGAACTTAGCACTAAATGTTCATGGAATGTACATTTTCTAGGCTCTTGTTCTATTAGATCTTTTTTCCCTCAGTCTAGTTGCCATGAAGTCTCCAAGTTTAGGCATGGCTGAGTCCTGTAGCATTAGGACTCATAGAAGGAAAGGATAGAAAGAAGGGACTGAGGGGAGTATCACTTCTCAGTGCAGATTACCTTTCAGAGTCTTTTCTTCCTTACTGCAAGTGGCCTGTGCTTCAGACTGCTAACTTGCCTTTCCCTTTCTGAGCTGCCAAAATCCATCCCTTGCTGTGTTTGCTTTCCTCCAAGTCAGGAGGCACCATGGGACTTTCAGTGCAGTTCTTTTCCTTTTCAGATACACACAAACACATACACACATGTGTGTGTGTGCATGCTTGCACATGTATGCATACTCTCATGGATGGATGTATGGGTAGAAGGAAGGAAGAAGGGAAGGAAGAATGGAAGGGAGGAGGAGAGGGAGGAAACACTTAATTCCTGCTAGGACCTAAGGTACTACAACTACACTAAGTTATATGTTCCTATTATGGATGATGAGAAATTTATATCATTTAGTCATTGAAACAACCTGCTTTTACAGAATAAAACAAAACGAAAAATTAAAAACCTGGAAATCCAAAAAGGATAAGCAATTTTCCATTGTTGAAAGCTGACAGGTAGCAGATTGGTCTGACTTCAAAGCCCTTTTTCACTACACCACAGCTGACCAACAGGGGATCCAAAGAGATAATAATAGACAAAAATAGATGGGTATTTCCAGAGTTACCAAAGTCTAGCAAGGTTCAGATGGTACCATTTATGGCCTCTCTATAGAGATTCTCTCTCTCTTTCTCTCTCTCTCTCTTCTTAGGGGTGGGAGGGGCAGAGGGAGAGAGAGAAGAGAGAGAATTTTAAGGGGGCTCACACCAGCCCAGAGCCCGATGTGGGGCTCTATCTCAAAACCCTGACATCATGACCTGAGCCAAAATCAAGAGTCAGATGCTTAACCAACTGAGCCATTCAGGTTCCCCAAGATTCTCTTTCTTGTTCATCGTATCTGCTTTTCTTTTTTAAAGCCTAAGGGTAAACTTCTTCAAAGTTTGGTCCTTAGTAGCCAGGATCATACTGTCTCCAAGAACATAGAGATAAACTTAGATGAGAGAAATTTATTGAAAAGAAAAATAATGAGGTATGGAGGAAGATATTTTTTTAAAAGACTTCTTAAAAATTTTTCTTAATTTGAATGTTCTAGACATTTCAGTGTTCTAAAACAGGATCAGCAGACGTTTTCTGGGTAGGGTCAGAAAATAAATATTTTAGGCTTTATGCAACAAGAAGCAAACTTGAGCCCATTGTATCAATATTTATCTAGCAAGAGAAAAAATGAATCTTTACAAAATTTTTATTGATGAAATTCAAAATATAATTGAATACAATTTTTTAAAATATAAAATTAATAAGAAAAGTTACTTTCGAATGAGAAGGATGGAATCATTTGGGGGCAAGTAACATTTTGCTTAATTGTAGTTTAAAGTTAGTGTTCCTTATCAGTAACTAATTGCATGTATTCATCGATAAAAACCATTCTTAGCTCGTGAGCCATCCAAAAACAGACTGCACACTGGATTTGACCTGCAACCTGTAGTTTGCTAACCCCTGCTCTAGAAGTTCGTGGAATCTGGGAAAGAGATTCACTTCTGTGTTCTTTCAATTCCTCAAGAACTCACTGAAAGGTTGTCCCAAGGAAGGACTTATCAAAATTTTCATCTTAACACATTTAAGGCAAGGGCATATATCTATTTATATGTAGATAAATAGTTTGGGGCTCTAAGAGAGAGGAAATTTTGGAAGCCATGTCCCAGCATAAATTTTCTTTAAGATCTATCTGAAAAATTCATGTGAATTTTGAAAATTGCTCCATATTATGACCATATTTGTTTCCTGCCTCCCCTGTCTTAAAGAAAACCAAAGTCAAGAGGAAACTCACCATTTTTGTCTTGTGTCTTTATATTTCAGTCACTTAGCTTGGGAAGCCTGGCAGTTACGAGATTGCCTCATTTCTCATGCAGCTGAATCTCTGTGTTAGTTGAGGTAATTATTACTGGTTGTGAAACAAACTTTCCCCAAATATCAGTGGGTCCATAAAATTGAAAAAAAAAAAGTTTATTTCTCACTTACTCTACAGCTCTGTATAGGTTAGGAAGCTCTCCTGGGGCAGCCCTCCTCCCAGTGGTGACTTCGGGACTGGTTCCTTCCACCATGTAGCTCTGTCTTGGAATCCTTTGTTTTCAATCATGTAGAAAGAGATGATGAAACCAAGTATAGAATTTGGGGGAAGATTTTCAAGGCCAGGTCCAGGTACACATCCCTCATACCCACATTTCTTTGTCCAGAACGCAGTCACATTATTCCAAACCTACTGCAAGGCAGATTTAGAACTGTGGTCTGGCCAAATGCCTAGGACTAAAATATCATTATATCACTACTTCCTTTCCCAAACAAAATGGCCTATGCACTGGACTTTTCTAGACTTTATTGAGTTGTAGGCTCTACTCTCTCTATCATGGCATTGAGATTGGACACAGTTATATGCCTATTTACAGTTTATCATGCTCCCCACTGTTTGTCTCCGTTAGACTGTAGGCACCTAGAATAAATTCACTGCTATCCAAAATATACAAAGGATTCTTATAATACAATAAGAAAAAACAACCCATTAAAAAGTGAGCAAAATCTGATCAGACACTTCACTAAAGAAGATATACAGATTGCAAAGAAGCAAATGAAAAGGTGCAATTAGGGAACTGCAAATCAAACAACAATGGGATGCCACTATATACCTATTAAATGGCTAAAATCCCAAACACTGACAATACCAAATGCTGGCAAAAATGTGGAACAACAGAAATTCTCATTCATTGCTAATGGGAATGCAAAATTGTGTAGCCACTTTGGAAGAAACTGCCAAACTGGCTTCCAAAGAGGCTGTATACAATTTTGCATTTATTTTTGCTCTAAAAATAAAGTCTGTTAATGAAAGAAAAAAAATGGAAAAGGCTCACAAATCTGCAACTATATATACAACCAAGAAAAGTTATTAGCAATAACTATTGCATTATATGATCCATGTTCAATTATCCCGATAATGTTTTTGTAGTGTCTAACTTATTTATCACTAAAGAAGTAACTTCAATATGGGCAGTCTTAGTAATTACAAAACTATTATTAAGCATATGTTGCTGTATATAATGTTGATTTTTATCTCTGTATTGCATAAACATGACAAACATTTTAACTAATCAACCTATAATTGCAGGGTCCCTACTAATGTAGACAACTCCACATTAAATATCAATTCACAGTCTGAAGTATTTAGGTTCTAACAGCAGAAAGGTTCCATCTCTAGGCATCCTTTTCATTATTCCCAATATTTTTTTTTTTGATGTTTTTATGGGTGGGAGACTATTATCTTGTATCATTAAAGTTGAACTGGCCTTATTTTATAGAATTTTACTTCAGAGAGACTATTTGAAGCAGAATATAGTATACAATTTATGAATATGTCTTTATAGTCTTGTGTTCATGTGACAGTCTCATTCACACTTAATCTCTAAATCAGACATCCACAGAACAATTTCAGAGCGTTTCTGCAGACAGGGGTAATATCTTCTAAAAAAGATAAGTACAAGACAACTTGGTTCTTTACAATGACAAGAAAGCAGTAATTAACTGGTCACTTTTATCAGGCCTCTGGAGGATGAGTGTAACTACACGCCCAGGGTAGTTTCCAATGCTCTCCCCTATACTCTGGATTTGCTGAAGGTGGCACAGAGTATTAAGAAGGTAGCTAAAGAAAATCTTCTGGCTGGAATCCCAAGAGGTCCTCTGAACTGCTATAATTGGACATATTAATTCATTCAAATACTTTTGAGCACTAAATGGGCATTTACATCTCTGAGAAACTGTGGAAGGTTTGCTCAGGGCCCTTATCCACAAAGCCCCACACCCTCCCGATGAAGGGAGGTTAGGGGTTGGAGTGGTTGGCCTTCCCTATTTACATAAAAGCAGCATGGGACAAGCTAGCAGTACCCCTTGTTCATCACCCAAAGGAACACGTGAATGGTCACTTCTCATAAATTTCACGGGAGCACCCAGGCTAAACTCCCTGGACCACAGTTTCTTCACTAGTCAAATGGGAATAATTACACTCCTGCCTTTGAGGGCTATTGTGAGGATGAAATGGTTTAACATATTAGTTTTCAATCAGTGTTACTCATTACTATCAGCCCATCCTAGAATTGTCATAAAGATTAAAGAAGCAGCTTTCTACTGTGCTTGGTACCTTGGAGACTCTCCATGGTGTTGGGGTGGGGCTTTTATTGTTGGTAAAATACAATGAATTTACCTCTCCTACACTATGTTGGTTGAGTCCAAAGAACAGGAATTGTAAAGAAATTTATTGAAGGTCTACCATATTCTAGATACTTTAAAAAGTATTATTATAAATTATTTAATACATAAAATTTCTCTTCAAGGTTACTATTTTATACCCACCATTCAGATGAAAACTATTGAGAGGTTTCAAAACCATGAATCTTAACAATGAGAAAGAATAATAGGAAGAGGTAGAGGAGAAAAATAAGAAGAGGAAGGGATAGAAGAAGGAAATTATAGTGTATTCTGAGCACTGTCTGTAAACCCAATTAATTTAATTAGTTTGAGTATATGACTAACTTAGGAATGATTTGTAGGGTTGTCAAGCAGTGTTAAATATATTAAACATCATAGTTGAAAATATTTAAAATGTATATGAGAAGTTTTTGATGAGAGTCAGCATTGCATTTTATATTTGTTTTATACATTAAATTTTTAATGCTCAAAAACTCAGTTTTTTCTAAACTCACATTTTTTTGTCCTAAAAAAATGACAGATACAAAGTTAACTTCATCATTTTATACCCCAAACTGTGTTTTTTCTATAGATTACAGATAACTCTGAAATCTTCTCCCATTATTTGACATGAGAATGGCAACAGAATATTGAACCAGTTTTAACAGATTTAGTGCTGTAGATATTTTCTTGAGAAACTACATCCACTAATCAAGAGCTCACTTTTCCGTTAAGGGAAATGAACCCCTTTCTAAGGTACCAGCTTCCTCATAAACAGAATTTGTAGAGAGCTCTTATTTCCCCTAATGAGGATACGATCTAGGCTTGAATTATGTTCTTTGAGAAGATTTCTCACCATTAGCTAAATGAAAAACATTCATCCTGAATGAGTGAAAACCCAATATCCTGAAATTTCAAGAGTGTCACTTCCCTAATGTTAGGCTTTTTTGTTTACACATTTGGGACTTTCGAGGTAAATGTGATTACATGAAGTGAAAAATATTTGTTGACAATGGGAGTATCATTTTCACAATGAAAAATCTTCCAAATTATTCTCAGTTGGAGAATTTGAGATCAAATTTTATAATTTCTATTGAGCTTATTATTAGCAGCTTAAAATTTTTTGTTTATGGGAGAGAGTTCTTGGTTATGTATGTGTAAACTCTGAGGTGACTATTATCCTTATTTAACTGATGAGGAAGTTGAGACTCAGATTTCATATATAATATGTATATATGTGTGGGTATATATATATAAATCTATGTATGCATGTGTGTATATATGTATATGTATGTGATTTACATTTAGAAAAGGTCTTACATTTATATCATAATGTTAAAAGTTACCTTCTTAGTGTGGTTGATATTTCAAAAGATATATTCATATATATTCATTGAACATGTATGTGTATATCCTGAGTTCTGGAGCTATGTTAAGAAGATAACTTTTACTTGCTAAGAGAGTAAATCTTAAAAGTTCTCATCATAGGAAAAAAAGTTCTGCAACTGTGTATGATGATGGATGTTAACTGGACTTATTGTGGTGATCAGTTTGCAGTAGTGATCTCCCTTGACTCATGATGGGGTTATGTCCTGATAAACCTATCATAGTTTGAAAATACCATTAGAGGAAAATGCATTTAATACACCCAACCTACCAAATGTCATAGCTTAGCCTAGCTTACCTTAAACAAGCTCAGAACACTTACATTAGCCTGCAGTTGAGTGAAATCATCTAACACAAAGCCTCTTCTATAATAAGTGTTGAATATCTCATGTAATGTATTGAATGCTTGCAAACCAGATTTTGCTCCCAGGTGCCAGTTTGTGATTTCTGGGCCATTTAAACAGAAAAACCCATATCGGGAATGGGTTGCTTCTTGAAATGAAAATCATGGGTTCTTCCCATGAGTTTAGCCTGACTGTGAGCATTATGAAGGCAGAATGCATGGCTGTTCTTTCTAGCACCATCCTCAGTGCCCTGTGCAGGGCCTGGCACATAGTAGGCTCTTAGTAAACATTGTGTTGAATGAACCAATACAGCATGCCTTTATTATCTGTGTCATGATGGTGTCCACCTCTTTGCTTCAGAAGAGGCAGCTCTGGTGGCCTCTTCAGTGGCTTTGGCCAGACCCTGAAGCATGGGCCAAAAGGGCATAGAGCAAACTCTTATTTACCTATGCCCTCACCAACCCTCAGGTGATCTGTATGATCTATATCATAGATCTCTATCAATAGAACAGTATTATCATTTCTGATAATTCAAATAACCCCAAATTGCCTAATTCTCTGTTCCAGAAATCTGTAGAGCAGGGTTTCTCAACCTACATATTATGGACATTTGGGGCTGAATAATTCTTTAGTGTAGGGGGCCGTCCTGTTTGTTGCACACTGTTTAGAAGCATCCATGGTCCCTCCCTGCTCCATGCCAGTAGCATCTCCCAACCAAAACTGTGCCCAGATACTGTCAAATGCCACCCTGGAGAAGGTTAAACCCACCTCTTCTCCAACCCACTGAGAGGCACTGAATAAAGTAATGCATTGGTAAGAAGCAGAGAAGAGAAAGCTTGGATAATAAGGATGATAAATTCTGTGGTGCAGCCATCTATTGTGATATTTTTACACATTTGTATGTTCCTCTATGGTGGTGAATTCTCACAAGAGCCAAGTCAGGCTTAAAGTGTGCAATCTAAGTGCTTACTATTCCCCAGCAGACAAAAGATTTATAACTCCAAAGGTCTGTTGGGCTAGCCTAGTATCTTCCCAGATCTCCCCGGGGGACTTTAATTGGTGCTCTGGAAAGCAAACGTGTCCTTCGTCTTTTTCTTCTGAATGCACCTAAGTATATCAAAGATCTTTGGACATCAGTGGCTTAAAACAAACCTTTACCACTATTTAAGCTTAAACTAAGTTCTTTAAGGAGACAAGATTCTTTCCTTATTAATATCCATCCAAACCCTTTTGCTTTTCACTAGTTTGGAAAGTTCATGAATAGTGTATATACCATTTCCTCAAAAAGAAAGGATTTCTAGCTATGCTCTTATCATTGATTCCCACACCAATCTAGTATTATGTTATTGGAGCCAGATTTAATTGGGACCTAGATAGAATTTTACTTAAGAAAGTAAACTGTTTGTTTGTAAATGATGGAATAACGATTTTTACTGTCTTCCCCTGTTCAATGGCCATGATTCGACTTATGGACATACTCGTTCATATGACTTTCTCAATCAGTGGCTCATTTGCCTTCATTTCGATGTCCTTCTGAGTATTTATTTACGTGTTTATTATTATTATTTAAAAAAATATACCCAGGGAACTCTGCCAATTGCCACAGTGCTTTGAAGATGTCAATAAAAGAAAATGATCTAGTGCAGTTGCATGGGGCCTAGCCAGTAAGTGGAAGGTGCCAATATGAGTTCAGAGCCAAGCTCATCAGCTTGGTTTAGGGCTCAGTTAGGAGACAGCCTGCCCTAGATGGGTTGATATCTAAGTGGAAAGCAGGCTCAGAGTAAAGTGCAGCCTGGAGAGCTAGTGAAAATGTTCTCTGCAAGCTCATCTTTACATGATAATAACAAAACTTAATTAAAAATCATTGGTATTTTCTCTATTTGTTTCCTCGGCAGAAAATTCAAATACCAGACTGTCTGGTTCAAAATTGAACACCTGGCAACCCTAATGATTTGCTTTGCACAATGATTTATGTTGGCAGATTCAGAACTGTGGAGACAGTGGGGGTCGGGGTGGGGAGAGCCCAGAAAAATTCAGGAAAAAGAAAAAAAGACCTTTTCCATTATTTTTATATTTTTAATTGGGTTAAAAATGTTTCACAGAGGAAGGAAGTATTTTCACTTATTATTCTATTTTATTGTAGTCCTGTCCATCTCTTTTTCTTTCTGTATTTTTACCTCTTGCCTTAAATGCTAATTTCTATAGCTTTATTCTTTTACAGTCTCTGATCCCTGTCAGATTTGATTTTGGTGTTTTTGACTTGGGGCTCTGTCCTAACTCTGAAAAACAGTCACTGTGGTTCATTCGCTTGGGAAATATTAGACCATGGGATATATGGGGTTAGGTGACGGTGAATCATAGCTGCACCACTTCTCAGTTGTGTAAGGGAAAAAAAAAAAAGATGTAACCTCTTTTTTTGTCATCATTTACTCAGACATGAATGGGGGTGATGATAATACCTATTTAAATTTTTTTTTTTGGTATGGGATACAGATGGCCAATAGACACATGAAAAGATGCTCAGTATCACTCATCATCAGAGAAAGGCAAATCAAAACCACAATGAGATATCACCCCTTCCCTGTCAGAATGGCTGAATAAAAAACACAAGAAACAACAAGTGTTGATGAGGTTGTGGAGGGAAAGGAACTCCCTTGCCTTGTTTGTGGGAATGCAATCTGGTGCAGCCACTGTGGAAAACAGTATGGAGGTTCCTCAAAAAGTTAAGAATAGAACTATTACCCTGAGATCCAGTAATTGCCCTACTGGGTACTTAAAATACAAAAACACTAATTCAAAGGGATATATTGACCCTATGTATATTGCAGCACTATTTACAATAGCCAAATTACGGAAGCACCTCAAGTGTCCACCGATAGATGAATAAAGAAGATGTAGATGTAGTATGTAGATGTGTGTGTGAATATATATATATTTACACACACAGTTCTTTCTTTTTCGTGGCTGAATAATATACCACACACACAAATATATATTTATATATAAATATATATTTATAAATTATAATATATACAATATATATTTATATTTATTTATAAATATATATTTATATTTGTGTGTGTGTGTGTGGTATATTATTCAGCCACAAAAAAGAGAGAAATCTTACCATTTGCAACAGCATAGGTGGAATTAGCAAGTATAATGCTAAGTGAAATAAGTCAGTCAGAGAAAGAAAAATACCATATGATTTCACTCCAAATGGAATTTAAGAAACAAGCAAAGGAAGAAAGAGAGAGAGAGAGAAACTAAGAAACAGACTCTTAATTATGGAGAACAAACTTATGGTTCCCAGAGGGGAGTAGGTGGGGAGATGGGTGTAATAGGTGATGGGGATTAAGGGGGCACTTGTGATGAGCTCAGGGTGATGCGTGGAAGTGTCGAATCACTATATTGTACACCTGACACTAATGTAATATGTATATTAACTACACTGGAATTAAAACTAAAAACTTAATAAAATAAGAATAAATAAATAAATAAATAAATAAATAAATAAATAAATAAATAAAATGCTACTCGTGTAAGTGAAAAAAAAAATTGTTGTGGGGATAAATAGCCCCATCCTTCATTCTTGTGAATTCCAGTGGAAGACCACAAATGGAGGCCTGCATATTCTATTGAAATGTTTCAAAATTATAAATTATCCTAACAAGCTATTGAATAAACTGCAGTTTGTCCACCTACTTTGGCAGTTACACCTTCAAAAACTAGAGGTCTGGTTTAAATTCGAATTCTCAGGCTCCTTAGAGTTCCATGTTGGAATATGGTGGCCCGGGGAGAACTGGCCCTCATTTCTCAGCTTACCCCCTTCTCTTCCTGTGCCCAGCTCTTTTCCACAATTTATGGGCCTCTAAGTCTGTGTGTCCACACCCTAGGCCACATACCCAAGCTATGTCCACATCTCCATCAAAAGGCAGGCCAAAGCCTCTCCTGATGCCTAGAGGTGTACACACTAAGGAATGGACTGCCCTTGGAGGAAGATGTCTGCAAAGGCTTTGGTAGTAGATTTAAAGGCATTTTGAAAGGGAATTCTTGGACCCTGAGAACCCAGAGAATGGTCCTGGGGCTGGACATGGACAGGTAGAGGTCAGTCTGCAGATAAATTGGCCTAACTGACCAGGATTCAGAGAGTCACGTTGTTGGGACCCAAAAGGTGTCCAAAAAACTCCAATCTATAACATGGCCTGACCTGGCACAGCTCCCATAGTTGCTAGAAACCTAGTGAATTTTGGCTTTCTCTCCATCTGGAAGCAGACATTTTTCAAGTATCCCTTCCTACTGTAGAAAAAGAGAGTTTGTTGCTTCCTCAAAAACTTAAACATAGAATTCTCTTTGCTTCAACTGACCCAGGTTGCATGACATGGAGAGGAAGGACAAGTGGGGTAATTTCACAGAGTCCACTGTCCGGCAACTGTTCCTCTAGCTCTCTGCCTGGTGTATACTTCATTCATTTTGTCTGCCTGGGGCCAAGTTATTTGCTCTTTCTCTTCATATACTTGAAGTAACCTTGGAAATGGATTCTAAGCTGAAATGAGGTGGTCTTCATGTATCATGGGGATGGCAGTGGTTTGTGCTTCTGATAAAATAACTTGAGATAAGCAAAACACATCCACTGTAACTCTGACTTGTGAAATCTGTTGCTTCAGAATCATCATTCATCATTTTTGTCTTCCCAGACACTAATGGAAATTAAAATAAACAAACCCATTCACATTAAGAAAAGATCCTCTACAGTGACAAGTTTCACACAAATTGTAACACGAATAAAATATCCCCTGTGTTTTTAAACAGGTCATCCATTAAGGGGGTTTGCCACACACAAGGGAGTATTGTAGTTAAAAGGTGGATAGTCTGTTGTTTAACCAACGTTTCATTAATGAATGAGAGTTCAAATGGCAAATGATAGTCTAACAACATCATTTTATATTTGGGAAGATTAAACAAGACTCATGTTTCCACCGTTTGGAGGTTTGCAAACTGAATCTGGCATAAAACGTACAGAAAGATAAACTCAAGAGGAACGTAGCCTGTCACAGTGATTGATGGGGCTGGTTTTCACCCAACAGTGTTTGAAAATGTAGATATCCTTAAATAAATGATGCTGCATGAGCCTTGCCAGCCTAGGGAATTAAGAAGACATTATTACATTTTGCAGAAGCAGTATAAAGCTCTGCTACCAAATTTGATGGTTGTAATTTTATATACTTTCCATAAGACCTCACAATGCATACGCTGTATAAGAATGTGAGTGGCATCATCTTTAGTAATGAGGTTTCTGAGGTGTTACAAGGTGAGGCAAATCATTCTCCAAGCTGTGTTCCTGGAGGTATAAACTGCAAAATCAGCAGTGACTTTCTGGAACACTTTAGGATTCCACCCGCATGACTTTCCTTTCTTCTGCCTCAGTTTATACTGGGCTCTGAAGAGGTACTCAGTCTATAGTTGATAAAATTGTGTATGAGGAGGGATGGGGGGAATTATAAAATACCAAATTTACAGGGGATTTATTAATTAGACAGAAAAATACTCTCAAATGGATATAAATTACGAATTTTTTTTGGTCAAAATCAGCAAGTTATAGCATTTGTTTTTGTCTTTTGATAGGCTGTCCCACTCATATTAGCAGGATTCAAGAAGCCCGTTTTCCTACTCTTGCCACTGCTGAATATTGTCATTTAGGTTTTTTTTTTTTAAAGATTTTATTTATTTATTTGACAGAGAGAGTGAGAGAGCACAAGGGACAGGGGAAGCGGCTGAGGGAAAGGGAGAGGCAGGCTCCCTGCTGAGCAGGGAGCTTGATGCAGGGCTGGATCCCAGGACCCTGGGACCATGACCTGAG
Source organism: Nasua narica (assembly GCA_028533885.1). Taxonomy (NCBI): domain Eukaryota; kingdom Metazoa; phylum Chordata; class Mammalia; order Carnivora; family Procyonidae; genus Nasua; species Nasua narica. Next base: position 86,542,705 of record CM052811.1, on the reverse strand, counting down.
CCAAAGGCAGATGCTTAACCACTGAGCCACTTAGGTACTTCTGAATATTGTCATTTAAGAAAAATAAAATCGGTATCAATTTGGTAGGTAAAAGTTGACATCATGTGATTATTTTAATTTTAATTTATTCAATAATTTGTGAAGTTGAACACCTAACCAAGGCTTATCTGACATTTATATATCTTCTCAAAGGAATTGTCCATTCTAATTCATATTTATATTTACTTATGGATTTATGAGTCTTAGTAATGAGATTAATAAAGATATTAGTTAATTCTCATATGTGTTGCGAACACTTTATTCTCATTTTTCTGTTAATTTTATGTATGTTCCCTCTCCCCTTTGGCCTGTAGAAATGACATGTTTTATTGTAATCAATTTATGGTTTCTATTATGTATAGCATGGTTTCATTTTTTGCATTTGTATTTTTGGTCCCTCTGAAAGTTATTTTGATATGTCTTATGATAGAAAAAAGATTAATTTTTTCCTCAAATTATTTCATATATATATATATATATATACATGCATATATATATTTTCTCTCTCTCTCCTGATCTCTTTATCAGGAGATTCATGTATTTTTCCATTGGTATGTTTATTGTTTCTGTAATAGTAGCAACTGATTTAATGATCTGATTTTCCCAAAGAAACTTAGAACTTCTCTGTCAAGTCTCTCTATTCCCCAAAAAATCCAGTTGGAATTGAATTAAATTCATACACTGAAGAGAACTGACATCTCTCTAATATTGACTTCTCTCACATAGTAATATAGCTTTATCTCTCCAATCAAATCTTGCATTTTTGTGTGTATACCTTTCTTAAGGTTTTGCATTTTTCCTCATGTTTCCTGTATATTTAAAAAAAATTAGTCTTAGGTGGAACCTGGGTGACTCAGTCCTTAACTGTCTGTCTTCAGCTTAGGTCATGATCCCAGCACCCTGGGATCTAGCCTGAGTCGGGCTCCCTGCTCCGCGGGAAGTCTGCTTCTCTCTCTCCCACTCCCCTGCTTGTGTTCCCTCTCTTGCTGTGTCTCTTTCTATCAAATAAATAAATAAAATCTTAAAAAAATTAGTCTTATTTTTTATTTTGTATTTTTGTGATTTTATTGCCTTATTTTATAATTTATTGGCTTATTAATGGAATAATTTTCTCATCATATAGGAAAGTTACAATTTTTTTAATACAGAATAGGTATGGATTCATTTTTTAATATAAAATAAATATAAATTGATACTCAAACTTGGGCATACAAGAAATATCTTTATTTCTTTATTTTCTTTAAATCATTTGGTATTACCTCAGGTCTACCATCCACCCCGTTCCTATCCTCATCTGCACTATTAGGAAAATAAATCAATCCCAGTACTTATGGAACTTTCTGTCCTTCTCTAAGGTCATTGAGGTACATGATACCTAGAAAATCGGGTATAGCTTCATTTCATCATGGAGGCTGCTGAGACCATCAGTGTCACAACCTTACGGTCACGAGAAGATGTGGGCATTTCTGCTGTGATAATACCAAGGGCCATGGGGTCTTTACCTAGGCTGAGAGATACTACTACAAAAGTTGATCCTGTTTGAACATTTTCTCCACCTGCCAGGGAATCCTCAGGATCTACAAATTCATTTCTCTTCCTAGCCATGGGTACTGTTCTCTCTTGCACAGCCAGCCTTGCTTTCCCTTTCCTTCCTACCATGATTCTTTTTTAGGATATCAGGCTTCAGTGAAAACAAAACCAGACAGCCCAGCTATCTACAGGCAACCTTTGCTTTCAGTGTAGCAACTCCAAGTCAAAGGCAAGGGGGGCAGAGAATTAATTGACTCTCTCTTCCAGTATAGAGTGAGAAATGGAGGGAAAATAAAACACAAATAAGTACTTCAATTGATTTTCCTGACTTACGTGTAGGAGTTTTATGTGTATTCATACTTAGTCAACTTATCAATCTCTTATTTTTTCTAATGGATTAATTTTCTTTTTTGTTAGAACTTGCTTCTAAGAAATGATATTGGGAATAATATGGGTTTTTTTCATATTGAAATATCCATTTTCTTGAATCAGTATAATCTCTAAAAAGACAACTAGTAAGTGGAGAGATAATGCTTTTAAACAGGAGATCATTGAGGATTCCAGTAGACTATGATGACCATCTACTTCCCCTTAAGTACCATCAGCATCACCAGGGAACGTATTAGGTATGCAAATTGTTGGACTCTGTTTCCAGACCTAGTGAATCAGAAACTCTGGGACCATTCCCAGCAATCTGAATTTCAACAAGTCCTGTAGGTGAAATCTGATACACACTCAAGTTTGGGTACCACTATACCTAACAATCAGGACTCACCTAATTCATGGGGTCTGTGCCCACTGTGATTTGGGGTCCAGGTATCTCAACGAGACAGTAAAGTCAGTGTTAAACAAAAAAAAATCAGCATCACCATTTTGCACCCAAAGTTGTAGAGAAACTTTAGAGAAACTTCCTATTACTGACAAGCAGTTCCAGAATTTGACACATAGAAAAGCAAAATTCATTTAGCACTTATTATCCCGAAATTATAAGCATTAATAAACCAAAGCTTCTCTTCTTTTTTGCTAATCACAAAGAACAAAGTTTCCTGCTTATTTATGTGTGGTTTACTGTCTAAAACTTCATGATATCTTACTACATTATAGTACTAGAAATAACATCTTTGTATTTTTTTTAATCCAAGTTAATTATCACTTTGGGAAATTAATTTTAGGGGCTTAATCCCCAAAGAGGGAAATAAGGAAATGAATGATTTCAGTAGGTATTAGTGAAAGATCTTAAAAAGCCAAACTTTACTCATTCTTTTCTTGAAAATTTTCTGGAAAAAAGAGATGAATTTGGAGAATTAGTGCAGAGTTTTATTATGTGGCATTTTTAAATAAAATTGCTCACCTGGCATAGATCCCACTATGCCTGGACCTTTGTAATTCAGTTCTTTAGAATGATACTTAGACCAAGACTGTCATATTTTTTTGTTTTTTGTTTTTTGTTTGTTTTGTTTTGTTTTTTTTATGTGCTGACCTGTTAGTCAGTGTATTGGGGACAAATTTCCCCACTTTTGGTCACTGCCTTCTATGACCTCGATACTGCTCCCTGCCTTTATTTTTAACTGTTCTAATATTAATTTTTTTTAGCCATACTTGATGATAATCCAGGTTGCAAATTTTGGCCTTACCATGTATTAATTATAAGATGATCTGTTAATTAGTTTCCTACCTTAACAGGGTTGTCAGGAGTAATAAATGAGATAATATATGTAAAGTACATAGAGTATTTCCCACTTAGTAATCCATTATTAAGACTTAAGAAATAATCTTACCCCCACCCATCATTCACTAATTCTTTGGTGTGATTAGAAATAAAAACATTAAGATTTCAAACTACATTTATAGCTCTGGATAATTTCATCACAAAACTAGGTTATGTGTATGATTGACTTGGCTCTCCAATCATTTCAAGAAAAGAATATGTAGTAAAATATTATTTATAAAGGAGGAAATGAGGTTTTCTGGTTATAAATGAGGTTTTATTTACAACTTGGGGATAGCTTCCAATTTATTCATCAAGGAATTCTTTCCAAAAGTTCTTTGAGGTTAGCAGTATATTTTTCTTATGTTCTATTTCTGGTCTCTATTATTGATTGTGGCCAACAATATTGTAAAATATAGAATAAACCTATCAGGATCCTTCTAAGTATGAATGGCCAGGGACTACTTGTTCATGTATGTGACTCTACTATGGCTGATGTGAAAAACTATAACCAGCAAACCCCAGCATTTCTAGAACACATTTCACTCATTATTTAGGCTCTATGTTCAGTGTTGTGGAACCAACACATACCTCATAAAGACAAGGTCAGGCATAGCCAATCTGGAGTCTAGGTGATGGTCACTAGTTGGCTGGTCGGAAGACATCTTTTTTTTTTTTGAAGACATCTTTTGAATGCACCTTGTGTTAGGCAAAGCAAGAGATGTACTGATATCATCTCATGTGAGTGAATCAGTAAGGTAAAGACCATGGTGATGTCAAGTAGAGCCTCCATTTGTTACGATACATGTATGACTTGATCATACAAATATCCAGGCAAAGAATTAATTAAATTCCAAGTGTTAATTAATTAATTATTTAGGTCAGCAAATAATTGAGGGCCTAGTAAAGGCAAGCCACTTAACAAACCAAAGTGCCAGATTCCAGGGGGAGATAGAGGAACAGTGGAGGAGAAGGATGTGACAGACTGCTAAGCAGAAAGCTACCATAAGGCTCGTTAAGGGTAAGAGAGAAAGCAGTACTAAATGAGGAGTTAACTGGAGACAGGGAATACTTATGTCTGGCATCCCATCCCAGGTTTCACTTCCATCATCATTTTTTCCCCCCAAATCTAGGAGTAATTTTTCCCAATGTGAGAATGTCATCTGAATCTAGTTGTTGTAAACTTTTAGATGCTCTCAAAGTTTCTGGAGGGTTTGATGTCTCAGAGTCCTTTCTGATACCTTTAATGGCAATTGTTCCAAAGTTTCCATAAGGGAACCCATAAGACCTGTAAGGGTCTTCTTGGATGTGAAGCATTGTCTATACACTGTTTGAGTGAAGTTGCCAGTTTGTTGGGAGCCATGTGGTTCTCTCATCACTTACAAGAGGCCTAATACAACCCTCCTGAACAGAACATTTGATCAGGTCCATTTTTTTTCCCCTCTACTCCCCAAACTTACCTTACATCATAGCAACAGTGGTCTAATATGCTACCTTGTCATTGTTCTCCACCCTGTATCCCAATGTTATAGCCTTTAACCATGGGTTTTATAAAAGGACTCTACTTCTACTGGTGGGATTGCACTAAAGTGGGCTATTGGAGTGGCCAATTAGGACAAGGGTGAAGGTGTGTCTGTAGGGGACCTTTATCTCAAGTTTCACTCCCTCTCTACTCTAACCACAGATTGCTGCTTCCTCTACCTTTTTAGGTTGACAATTGCTCATGTACAGTTTTCTTTTATGGGTTGAAAATGGTGTTTTTCTGACCCCATCAGATCATTGACCAGCAAATGGCTTTATTTTTGTTTCCTACTGAGCAACCTCTTAGCTATGCTCAGTATTTTCTTCTGGGTTGACCTATTCATTGTGGCAATTTGTAATATTTGTAATATATTTAAGTAACTCTAGATCCTTGGCTTTTAACACTCTTATCCAATTATGAAGTTCAGTTCTTGAGGTGAACTAAGTGTTTATGGCTGTTATTCAGCTCCTTGGGTAGAGATCAAGTCTGCCATAGTATTAATGATTGATGGAAGTAGGTGAAATATTTCTTTTTTTTTTTCATTCTTTTGGAGCTCACTTTTTGGTTGAAATTCTTGCAATTCATCTGATTTACTGGCATGGTGTGTTATATGCATTCTTGACAATATGATTAGTTTTTATATTTGAGCTTTGTTATTGATTCACTTCAGTGAATTGTGTAGTTTTAAAAATTGGAACCTGATAGTTGGTGAAATCCATTTGAAGGAGAAAAAGCCAAGAAATGGGAGCTTTCTTTAATTCTATAATGCTAGAGTCAGAAAGGACATGAATAAAATTTTATTTGCAACACTGTTCACAGTCATTGGAGGGCCTCTCTTGGCCAGAATAATTTTCTCAATAATATTACCACCTGCTCAATATTGATCAAAATTCTAAATATATACATATGGCCACATTTCCAACTTCAGACAAACATTTACCACTAGATGTTTTTTTCTTTTTAAGGATACCACTTCTAGATTTTGCATGTTTTTCTTTTCTCAGATTTGTAGCCTTCTTGCCACTGAATACTTAGCTTCTCTCTCATTGCTTCTTTGAGTTTTAATATTGAAATATTCCATGTCATTATTCAAGAATACAAAATGTTATAATTTAACATAGAGATTTTTTAGCCTCATAGACTAAAACAGATCTTCAAATGGTAAAAAAAAACATGTGGTACTAAGCCAGATTATGCATGTGAAGTGGATCCTTGGAACCTGGAGAGCTTGAAGCAATTCAGGGATAAGAGAGTTGGTGGGAGGATTTCAGAAAAGTTTGGAGACTCAAATCATGAGTAATAAACACATAGTTCCTGGTCTTAGATTCCACTGGTGAAAGAAAAAAAAAATACAACAACAAGGAAGTGTTCTGTTTCCTTGGGGTATAAATTAGTCCATGACAAATAGAAAGTGAAATTCTGTAGGTTATTTTCATAACCTATCTTCCAGAGAATATGCTGACTGCTGAGAAAAAAGGAAAATGCAGAAGAAATATATAAATTCCAACACTTTCTAAAGTATTCAAAAAAAGGCAGGGAAATGGCTAACCTCATTCTATAAAAAGAAAAGCTGAATTTGTTTGGAAGAATCAGTTATGCAAAAATAACTTTAAGCTTTCTCATTTATGGAATGCTCATTCATTTTCAATATGCCTAATCACCTATAGAGTCCTATAATGGAATGACACCTCAGCGTTCAGCTAGAGTCTAGGTCCCACAGTGAATTATGGCTACCCCAGGGCTAGAGTCTAAATCTCTGCTGGTTGTGTTTCATTTGCCCTCCCAAACCACTCTTCTTCTCCTTCCTATTCTCTCTGCCTTGGAAGGTGATCTATATGGATTGTCTTAATTGGTTTCCCTGCTTTCTGGCTTCCTGTTGTGTTTGGGTGGTAGGTACCGCATTCAGGAAGTCTGAGGAGGGGAGGAGAATAGAAGTGAGGTTATTTATATTTATAGGTTATATAGGTTATATTTATTTATATCTTCATGCTTACTGGCTTATGGATGGTGACAATGCCATGCTTACTAGCCTGAGAGAATGGCATTAGCCCTAGTTAATTGCTAAACCCTTTCCACACCTTTGTAAATATTCTCTCTACTAACCATTTTCAAATGACTCAATTTAAAAGTGCCATCTGTTTCCTGCCAGGACTCTGCCAGATATAATATTCTATGCAGTTGTTTATCCATAGGCATATTCAATAATATTTATGCATATTTTAAGCTTTATCTAAAACATAATTCAGTGTTTAAATGCAGCATCTAAACCAAGAAGCAGTGTAAGAATTTTCTACAAAATAGTCATTTGTGGTTCAAAACAGTCAAGAGTAACTGAACCGAAGCTTTTAAACTCCTATATCACAAACTTTTAACATAGAAGGAATCCCCAGTGTACCAGTTTCTAAGAGAGCCTAGTAATATTTAAGCCTATATAGAACAGAAAAAGGAAAATAGGGGTTATTTAAGGTCTCCAGCAACCGAGGAGGATAAACCAACAGCAGGCTTATCATGGCCTTCACCATGCCCTGGGTCATGTTACCAGGTAACAGAAGATCTTAATCAGAGAACACAACTTTACTCAGTTAAATTTTTAATACTCTTCTAAACAGTGTCTCTGGTTAAGTCCTAAGCTTGGGAATCATAAGCACCCAGTTACACTGGGCACTTTCCCCACTTCCATAAGCATATGTCTATCTTTTTCTCCCCTTAAGTTCACTGAGCTATGACAATAGGTGTCATCCATGCTGATGGCCTTTGTAGAAAATGTAGTGAAGGGTTTGCTGGCATGTATTTGATACCTAGGGGAGAAATACTATTTCCAGGTATTTCTGTCTGCTACCCACAACGCATTAGGTCTAACCTGTCTGACGAAGCTGTTATGAAACCTGGCTTCCTTCCTTCTTTTACTTCTTAAGTAAATTCATAAATCAGTCTCTGATTGATAAATGCATAAATCTGTGCAGGTGTTCATACATGTGGAATCATGTGGTTGCATTCAAGCAAAAAAAGTTTCCTGTTACCCACAGATTTGTTTTTCACTCAACTGCTTCAAGGAAGTTGGTTCATTCTGATGTTCTCTTGGTTGATTTGTCTCCAGAATGTTTTTTTCTTCTTCTTCTTCTTCTTCTTGCTGATAACACAGCACAATTATGGAGTGTCTACCAAAATAGCTGTGAAAAATGATCTTATTAGAACCAAAGGAACTTCATTATATTGAAGTGCTTTTTTGAAAAATATTCTAAAACATGAAAAATAGCCATCAGAACAGAGAGCAAGATTTCTGAGAGTTTTGTTCTTTCTGTTCTGTGACCTCTCTTTCTATTTGCTCTGTGTCTCCCCATCACTTCCTGAACGAGAGGCACATTTGATAAGTCCAGCTCTTCCCTATCCTTCGTGTCCTTTCCCCATTGTCCTTTCTTTTGGAGATTACCTCAAGACTTCAGCTACTCAATCGGATATACATTTAAATGTCTTTCCCTATATCTCTTCTGTTTCATATGGTTTTAATCTTTTAGACCTTCTCAAACTCCTTCTAGAACAAGGGAGAGTAATTCCACATATGGCAAAAATTTAAAAATCATATACAAAAAATTCAAATGAATTGATTTATAATAATAAAGGACCTATTTATTTATGGATAATTTTTAAAAGTATCTCTGAACATTCTCACATGGATAACTTCTGAAGCTGGAACTGCTGCTTCATGCTTTCTTGTGAGCACAAATTCTGCAAAGAGAGTGGTTTAGAGAACCATTTCATGCCCAAGTCCCTCTGTCATCTCAGATTCAACATGACCAAGACCAAACTTCCTCCTACCAGCAGGAAAATACAAAACATTTTGAGATTTTTCTGTGATGGGAGTACTCCCAGTAAACTAGTGTTACATCCGTGTGTGTGTGTGTGTGTGCACACACACGCACACATGCGTGTCAATGTATGTGCACACACATATGCTTGTATGCATTGGGAAGCGAGTTAGTCTTTGTACTTACTGGTCTGTTCACTTCTCTGTATGTCCATACCCACTCAGTTTCCAAATTGTGGATTCCTCTTTTGAAATGACTCTTAAAGGTACCTTCTCCAGGTCAGTTTTTATTGTTGTTATTGTTTTCCTTTTATTTTGGGCCACTGTCCCCTCCCTCTGTACTATCATAATGCCTGCCCAACTAGTGTTTCTCCACTGCATTGTAAGTTACTCAGTTGCAGGCCTCACATATCATAACTTTCCAGTCTTGGCATATGCTTCCTTTCCGAAAAGGACTTTTAATCTGCTCTCTTGGTCCTGATATTCTTAAAATTTTGTCAACTATACTTCAATTACCTGCACCTAATTAGCAGCTCCTGTGACATTCACTAAAGTAGAATATCTTTTTTGTATGTTTCACTGATAACTAAATCACTGCTTTCATTGTTGCCCTTGGCTGAAAAGCACATGGCTTATAAATGTGTTTTATTCATGATTATCTGGCAGCCCAAGCATAATGTTTAATGTAATTGATGTCTCCTATTTACTAATGGATGTTACATCATCATTATTTAGAAAATTTGCTACTGAATTGACAACTGATTAAGGATATGTGATTGAGGTTAAGAGCCTGTGAATGTTTGGAGATACTTGTTTCTAGTATGTGCCATGCAGTGCGGTATGCTATCTACTGGCCACAGCTGCCTTTCCCTTCTGTTAATATCCTGCACTTGACGGAGCTGAGTGGGCATGGAGACGCTCAGCTTCTATGATTCTCCCTACCAACGGAAGGACAAAACATTCATATATCCTAAGTGTGCAATACAATAATCTGATGAAATGTAAGTGAGTAAAAAAGGAAAACAGGGCAGAACACTTTTACAGAGTCACATAAGATAGATCAGTATGATACACAGACACACACACGCACCCGTCCTACATATATTTTAAGTCATCTGTATCAGAGTGGTTTTAAATGAAAGTTTCCTTCCAAATACGAGGTGCTTAGAGTTTAAAGTGGCTACATTAATTTATAATGAGAGACCTGGAGTTAGAGGCTTTAAGGTCTTAGTCATAAAGTTTACCAATTACGATATCCATCCCCCTATCGTGCACCCTCAGTTCTGGATATAGAGTAAGACTACATTTACTGGAGCTCTTGTGATTGCATAAAATGTATGACCCGTTTGGGCCAATGAGTTGTGAGTAGGAGTTGCCAAGGTTTTCACTGCAGCATAAGACCTGTCCTTTGCCATGCTGAGCAGCAATAATCTAGATGGTAGCTGGCATCCCAGAATGAAAACAGCACGGAACAGAGAGGTATAGCCAATTCTCACTAGATGGGAAAACAAAAACAAAACCAAGAATAAAACAAAAGCCAAAAATCCCTCTGTGGTTTGAAGCCACTGACATGGAAGTGGTGTTTGTTACCACCTAATAATAACCTGTCCTGTCCTGACAGGTACACTTGGTGCGATTCCGGCTTTATATCTTTTTGGCTATCGGATCTCATTACGTAGGTTGATGAACTCTGTCATTTTCGAGGGGCACCTGGATGGCTTAGTCAATTAAGCTTCCAACTTTTCATTTTAGCTCACGTCATGATCTCAGGGTCCTGAGATTGATCCCCAGGTCAGGCTCCACGCTGGGCATGGAACCTGCTTAGGATTCCCTCTCTTCCTCCACCCCCCCCCGCCCCTCCCCACTCTGCACTCTCTCTCTAAAAAAAGAAGAGTGTATTATCTAAGTGCCTACCTTATAAGGCTATTGTAAAGACCATATTAGATAACAATGTATATGAAAATGTTATGTGAATAAAATGATATGCATATATATAAGTTATTACTTTTATTTTTTAAGATTGCTTAAAAATATATTCATTTTAGAAACTTAAATATCATTAATTTTATATATATTTTTAAAAAGATTTTATTTATTTATTTGATAGAGAGATCACAGTAGGCAGAAGGGTGGGCAGAGAGAGGGGAAAGGAGGCTCCCCAGTGAGCAGAGAGCCCGATGCGGGCTCAATCCCAGGACCCTGAGATCATGACCTGAGCCGAAGGCAGAGGCTTTAACCAACTGAGCCACCCAGGCGCCCCTAAAAATCATTAATTTTAAGGATAATTTCTGCTGATGGTAAGTCTAAACAGTAAGGAAGGGTAAGTATAAGCAAAAATTTTCTTCTCTATACCACCCATCACATACATTCCCAATTCCAGGGGTATCTACTGTGAAGTGTCTTGTGACTAAGCCTGGAAGCATACTTTTATGCATAATATTTTTCAACTTTTTTTTTGTCACTTAACAATATATTTTGAACAGTCTGCTCAGTTTTCCTTGTAATGGTTTTATAATACTCTGCTGGATAAATGAACCATGCTTTATGTAACCTATCAATCAAGAATTATTTTTTCTTTAAAAAAATGAATACCCTAAGGGGTACTTAACATAGCTTAATTATTTTTAAAATTGTCCAAAGAAAGGATGTTATAGGGACTGTGATCATAACATATGCTGCTGTCTTTGTGGAAAGAATTAAAAACAAAACAGTAGTAATATTTATGTCCGAGGATGGCAAACACTAGTGCCTATAGAGATCTCTAATAAAATTAGAGATGAGGGCTCAGCAAAGACATTTGGGAGACAGAGACAGGATGAGAGTAAAGGAAGGAGGGAGACAGAGTGAAGAGAAACAGGAGAGAGAAGAGAGAGAATTGTTGCCACTGGGAAAACATATGCCTTTCTAAAGACAGCAGCTGATACTCAGCTGAAGCCCACTATTTTCACCATCAATTCTATCCCAGCAGTGGCAGATAAGATTTTTGAAGAGAATTAAGAAATCCTTATATATGCATATATATATATGTGTGTATATATACATATATATATATAATTATTATTTTGATTTTTTAAAGTCAGAAACCAAATCAGAAACTTTACTTTTAATGCGCAAGCCAAATTAAATTTGTTGGTCAGGGAGCAACTGGGTATAGTCAAGAGAAAGTTTGTTGCCTTAGAGTAAGAAGTACAATAGAGGCACAGAGTTTGAACATATCTTAAAAGAATGTAACTACAATAATGACCACATTTCCATGACATAAGTGTGTTCCATACCATGGAAATCTTACTGACTGTAATTATGTTTTTTAAATCCATACAACCAACTAAGCACAGGAATCCTTGGAGAACACTTAGTGTAATTTTATTTTTTCCTCTATTCTATGCTCTAAAGCATCATATGAAAAGAGCATTCAGTGACTCTTTGACCTGCCATTTTTCCATCTCAGGATTAAAATGGAATTATGCGTATTAATGCAGAAGTAACTTGCCTTCTGTATGGTACTGACTAAAAAACACTGTTAATACAGCACGTCACTTTGGTTTAAAAACAAATATGGTATTGAAGTGTTTTGAATAACACACAATTTGATTCTATAGTTGTCTCAGTTGATTAGTTGTTCCATGTAAATTTGGGTCAATTCAGTCAAAATCGTGAACAAACTCATGAAGGTAAATTGACCTTGGATCCTAATCTTGTTGTCCATATATACTGGTTTTCCTCTGCTTAAATGTGACCTAAAATTAGATAGATGCAAACTGCACATTTTTTACAATGTGAGAAGTGGCTCTGCAGAGTGTTTTGAAGCTTAGGTTGCTTTAGGAAGTAAAAATTAATCATATATCTTAGAGGAAGGGAAGTCATTTGAAGGTGAACACCCCCCCCCCAAAAGAAGGTAAAACCAAATTCATCCATGTTGTAAGGTTGAATGCCTGCTTAAAATATTTATACTTATTTATAAGTTATAATGAAGACAACTCTTTGTTGACTCAAAGTGTGGTCAAAGTTTAGAAGTTGGTATTTTATATGAGGATTCCATTATGAAATATGAAATTATGGTTGAACAAAGAGTTTTTGTTCCATTTGGTTCAGATGCGAGAAAACTTTTCATTTTTTGACATGTATGAATATCTCCTCCTTTCCAAACTTGGTAGTTTTCTGGAGTCTAATAATAACTGAAATTCGTTTTTAAAAACCTGCCAAGAGGATCCACTTTTCTGTCTGATTTAACTAATGTAACTATTAGATTTAATCTGTTTAGTTGGGGAAAAATTAGTTTGTGACCGCAAATGGCTGTCTGCATTAATTATATCCAAATGAACAGAGTAATTTTTAGAACTTTTTGCTATTAATTTTTCTTTGCTTGGTTAAATTTTTTCACATCTGTCTTACAAGTATGATGGAAGTATGCTTATTATATTTCATATATATATTATCTATATGCACACTATAGTAGAATATATATGTATGTATGTTATATATTATATATGATATATATTATACCTATATTTGTTATATATATAATATATATATATGTATCACTAGATGAGCTTCTCTCTGTGGGCATCAGAATAATTCAGAGGTCAGATATATTCTGGCTTATTTGGCTCAATCTAGCCAAATGAATAGGCCAAGCTGTACATCAAGGGCTGGCCGGTTTCTCAGAAGCCATATATGGCTTTCCACTGATCTCTTCCACAAGCAGTTTTTATCCCTTTTATCCCTTTTCTGTCATGACTCCAATGACTTCCATTTTTATGTTTGCATATATTAAGCTGTGGGGCATAAATGAGCTCAGCTAGACCATGATATTCCATAGTGGAGGCATGTTTGCCTGGAAGGTAGGGGAAGGGAAGGAAAAAATAAAATAAGATAAAAACAGAGAGGGAGGCAAACCATAAATAAGGGACTCTTAACCATAGGGAACAAACTGAGGGTTGCTAGGGGGTGGGGGATGGGTTAATTGGGTGATGGACTTTAAGGAGGGCACTTGGTATAATGAGCATTGGGTTTTATATGTAACTGATGAATCACTAAATTCTACCCCTGAGGGCAAAAAAAAAAAAAAAGAAGTTGGTGTCTGGATGTGACTTGGACATTTGTATGTCTACTAACTGCCATTCCCTACCCATCTTATCAATTCCCCTGTGCTCTTTCACTCCTGTAACCTGAATGTTGATGAACAACAGGACTCAGGGTACAGAACAGACAGAATCAGAATTGGAATGTTCTTCCCCACCCCTTTCTTGTCTCTCACTGCCCCTTAAGTTTCATTCATTGGAGAGTTTTTTTTTCCCCTGCCCCTAGATGAAAACTTGATTTCTCCCATGATTTCTATGACGCTTACAGAATAAAATATCCTGACATCACTTGGCAGGACGATCACAAGCTCAATTCAAAAATTATAATACCAAATTGTGTTTACCAAATCTGAATGGGGTTTAAAGTTTATTCTTCTTTCTTTCATCTAGTATTGGGCCTGCTATGGACTGGCTGCTTAAGGTGGAGGAAGGGCACAATCTTTCTACTTTCTTTTCATACCTCCCATTTTAACTTGTTCAGGTGCTTAAAAACTGAAAGTTTGTGATTTTACCAGATGGAGGAAGGAAAGTTTGCAGATAAGGGGTGTAGGAAAGTTCTTCCTTCACAGTTGGCTGTATGCTTTTAAGGTTTCTTCAGAGGTCCCAGAATTATTCATCTGTCCCTTGAAGTTTAATTGCCGTGGGTTGTTGTATTCTATTTTAACAGTCACTCATTTCCTTCTCAATAGGATTGTAAGATGAAAAACAAGACTCCAAATAAAATTTTAATATCAGAAAAGTACTGAATAAGTTATTAGTGTAAGAATGTCCCAAATATTTCATTGGGATACACTTATATGAAAAACTTATTTATTTTTTAGCTGAAATTCAAATTTAACTGGGCATCCTGTATTTCAATTTGCTAAATCTTATAACTCTGGGTGGAGGGATATTTTTGAAGGCTGTCTGCTCTTGTGAGCTGTCCAAATCTGGATATTTTATCATGCTGTGCTTTAGTACCAGAATAATATTTTTTTGGTCTGTGCCAAATAAACCATTTTTTCCCTTTTTTTTTTCCAAATAAACTTTTTACAAACATAACCTTTCAAAGCTGGATATAGATTGTAAATTTCTCTCTCTCTTTTTTTATGTAACTGTCCAAAATGCAACACAAATGTTAAAAAAGTGTACTAGTAACTGCACGTGATAGAGTTGTTTAAGCCAATTAGACCATAAACTCATAACAAGCAGTAGTTATAAGGAAGTAACCTTTTCTGCATCTCAGTGTCTAGAAAAGAAATTTGCCAATAGTAGATGTGTATGAACGCTTAGTGATTGACTCATATGGTTATCTGTGGTTCCATTATCTAATAATTTTCCAAATTTAAATTCTAATATTGCTGATCCATCACTACTATATCTGTACAGTATTAAAATTACAAGCACAACTAAAGGAATCCTGAAAGTACATAATGACAAGCAGATCCCACCAATTACTGGATTTCGAGGTGGTCTATGAATATTTAATAACAGTGATTATTAGAGTACTCCATTGTTTCCATTAAAGAGGCAAGAGAATTTTGTTTCTTTCAGGATCATTAAAAAGGCAACTGTGCCTCAGAATGGAATAGTTTATCCTGTCTTCCTATTCCTCTCAGCTCATTCTAAGTAGAGTCCATTCCAATCAGTTTGACTCATTATTCCTCACAAGATTGAAAGCCGAGTATTTTTACTCAACAGATAGGAATTTCATGTGATTTCTCAAGGTCATACAGAAAATTTACAACAGAGAACAGAATTTCTTAAGAGAAACAGTTTTAAAGCTCTTTGTCTCTCATACTACTTTCTCAGCCAGTCAATTTTACATAGCCAAGAAGGTAAAATTGATGTAGTTAAGTAATTTGTTTTCAATGAATTAAAATAAAGACTCCCTAAAGCCTGTGGGATGCCACCATAAATCAGAGAAGGAAGAAGATAACACTAGCAACACTAACACTTCTTTCTATTATTATAGATTAGAGGTAAAAATAAATATGACTACTGCCATCTCCCCAAATAAGAGCGCAAACTCTTCTAGTAAGAGTATGTGAGGAAAAAAACTAATACATACATATCCCCAAGGTCCTGTGATACTGTTCATTTTGCATCCTTGTGAAGCAAGTAGCTAGCATCGCTCTCCTTAATTCAGTTATAAGGAAACTGAGTACTGTGTGTAATGTTTTAAATTGGTTAAACTAGAATTACATTTCCCAGAATCCTCTTCCCTGTACGATTCTGGTTAAAGTTGGCAAAAAAAAAGGGGGGGGGGATTTGGAAAGTAGAAGTGAAGCAGCAGCCATTGCTCTCTGAAGTTTTCATTATTGGGTGTGGTGACAGTTATAGGATGCCAGCAAGTCCTTGCTTGTCCTCACTCTCTCCCCTTCGTATCTGGCTTGCATTCCCACCTGCTTACCCAGCTGACCAAGCATGGCCTCAAGGCCCCCAACCAGAGGCCTGCCTGTAAGCCTACAGAAGCAACAGCCACATAGAAGTGGGTTTCCTTTTCTACAAGCCAACCTTGACAGTCCTTTTTTGGTGACTGGGCTTCTGTGGTTTCTCAGACTGACCATGTGGTGACTTCCCTGATCTTCCCACTTCCCCCAGCACCTTTGTTCTGGTTTCTCTAGCTTTTCCCACAACTGTATAAGGTCTGAAAACTATCATCAAACCTGTATCCCGTAGCTTCTGGTGCTAAAGGTCAGAGTATCCCTGAAGCTCTGCTCAGTTGAACATCAGAGCTTATTTGTAGCTCCCTTCACGCATTCAAAGTGGCTAACTCTGCAGGATGCAATAGACTATGCCTTCAATGCAGGTAAACTTGAGAAGTTGTTATGTTTACATTTATACATAACAACCAAATATATACTAACGGTATATCTATGAGTAATGGGAACTTCTTGGGAATGAGAATCTCATCTGAGGGGTAAGTTCATACACAATGAAGCCAGCTCACAAAGCTTGGCCTCATTAAAAGACAGTGATTTTTAACTCATGTGGGGGTGTTGCTGCTAAAACTGAGTAGCAGGCACCTTGTAGGGTGAAAGCTTAGAGAAATTAATCCAATAAAAAATCAGAATGGCATGAAATTGCTGGTAAAAGTGGGTCAGAATGTCTTCATAGCATGTAGTTTAAAAGACCCTGATGCTTGTGATGGCGTGTCCTTGGATACCTGGATTATTACCTTCTTTGGACCTCTAGAATCAACACTAAAGACAGCCCACATTTCTCAACGTTCAGGATGCTGTCAGTGCCCCACCCACACTCTTGGCAGTCACCTGCAAATGCCGTTTCCTAGAATAGCTGTGACTCTGCCCCAGGGCTTTTATGTAGCAGCTGGAGCCTATCACCCCCACACAAGCAAGACCTAAATGCTGGGTGCCCTGAAGGCACCACTCCTTGACAACAGGAGTCAGTGGATACTTACCCTGGCTTCCTCCACACCTTTCCGGTGGCGGGGTAACTCTGAAGTGCGTGTCCCACTTGTCCCACGTTGTCTTCCAGAGTTCCCCAGTGGGATTGAGCTTGAGTTTCTTGCAAGGCAATGTACTTGATAATACACTATACTGGCTGCCCTCCCTTGCCTATCTCACTTCCCTGGTCCCCTACTACTGTTTCCTGGAATCAGCCTCCAAATAAGCCATTCCCATGTGTGAACTTGTTTCAAGGTCTGCTTCCAGGGGATGAAAAATAAGGCCTTTTCCATGGCTCTTGGCCAGGTATGTCTCTTTCTGGCTATTTGATTTTGATGAGGATTTGTTTATGATGTTAAAATTTGTATAGAGTAAAAAGAGAAAGGGAAGCGACTTACAAGGTAAAGTAAGATCTTCGGTTATAAAATACACTAAGTTATTAAATTGGAAGTTTCCATGGAAGCCTCAAAATGAATTTCAATTCCTAGAGTGTGAGGGTAGGAAGAGCCGATTTCTTATTCTGAGCCCAACAAAAGGCTTCAGTAGGACTCCTTGTGGGGCCTGATATTTGCTTCTTCAGGTAGGGGAACACTATGGACTGTGACTGCCTCCTGTCTAGAAAGTGAAGAGGTAGAGAGTGGGCAGCTTGCTCCTGGGAGCCAGTCTGGGGCTTGCCCAGTGTTCTGGCAGCCACTTGATAACATACCTTTTATCTGCTGACAAAGAATGTGAGAGTTTCTGGTGAAATGGATGTTAGCCTTGTGCATGAGAAAGAGGCAGTACACATATTCTCATAGATCCTAAAAATAGGGACAACTGAAAGCGTAAATGGCCTCAGCAGAAAGAAGCTAAAGTGAATAGCTGAATTGTTGGGTATTGAGAGGTAGGATTGCTGGATTTAGCAAATACAAAGAGTATGCCCAGTTAAATTAAAATTTTGTCTTAAAAAACCCAAATATTTTTAGTATTTTACTATAGTACTTTACTATAAAAATAGTATGAGCCAGGCACCATTTAGGATATACTTAATGTTAAAAAAAAGTTAGGCATTGTTGAGCTGAAATTCAGCTTTAATTGGGCATCTTGTATTTTATCAGGCAATTATACCTCCACCCTGCTCCCCGACCCAGTTCCCAAGAGTACTAGAAACAAGTGATTATGAAGGTGATGTACTTCGTGTGATACTGCTAAAATAAATTCTTGGAGTAGCAGGTGAAGGCTGTGCTCTGCTCCCACACTGGGTTAAAAAGTGAACAATAACTTAATGCTTCACCTAATTATTTTTTCTTTTTAATTTATTAATCCACTCACCATATGTTTATTGAGTGCTTACTATGCGTCAAACACAGTTCTAAGCACTGAGCAAACAACAGTGAAAAAAGCAGACAAAATTCTTGAACTCACAAGAATTTGATTCTAGTGACATATGTTCTTGGCAAACAGTATAGAACTTGGGGCCAAAGGATCCTGTAAATCATTGAAGCAGGTGATGATTCCTGTCTCAACCCTTATAATTCTTGCTTTCCTGCCCTGTTGTGTCTAATGTTCCCCTGCGGCACTGTCAAGAGTCAAACCTTGAGTGTTACTACCACTGGTCCAACTCACTAAGATCTGTTTGCAGATGGTATTTGAGTGAAGGATCTTCAACTATACCTGGTGTATAGGTATATATATACATATTTTATATCCTACTTCATTTCTTAAAAGATTTGAAGTGGCATGACTCTTGCAGTTCTGTCTGCTTTACTCATTCATTCGTTTTATTCAGTCAAAACAGAGAGATGAATGGTATGATGGTAATGGCCCACAACTGATAGGGCCATGGATCTGGATATGGCAGAGTCTTTAAAGGAAATACAAGGTCCTCAACATCAGAAGCCATAAAGTCTGAAAACGTAAAATTGTAACATCATCATATATGATGCTATTAGGGAAAAAAATAAAGGAGAAACAGAAAATACTTCAATTCCCTCTTCTAAATTTTAATTACAATTTTGTTTTCTCCTTACTTCCCTAAATGTTTCTATTATCCTCTGTGAGGGGAAAAAAAATGAAAGCAAATATAGATATTGAACTGCAACCATACGCAGGCAGAACATGTAATAAAAGAGTGCTGCCAATCAAGTAAGAATATATTGGGTTTAATATGACCAGTTGAAGAAGTAATGGTCTGTCTACTGTGTCCATTTTTAACTTGATGCTCATATTTTAAATGAATGCTCTCCTTTGGGGAGAGTATTACATTTTCAATGCTTTATTCTGAAATAAAAGAATTAGGACAGTTTATACACACATTCAAAGAAATATACTTTGCAAAGTTGATGTCTGCATTAATCTTAGAAGTGTGTGTGCGTGTGTGTGTATGTCTGTGTGTCTTTCAGTGTTGCTCTTATATAAAATGTTCTCCGAAGAGGATGACAATTTGACGTTTTCTTTCTCAAGCTAACTATTCCCCTTTGCTCTTTTTTTTCTTCATTAGTGATAATATTCAGTTATTTTATAAAGGAAAAAATAAGTACTATACTGTATGCAAAGTAGGAGAAATCAAATCTATCTTTTAACAGGTTGGAGCTTCTCCATAAACCATGAACTATGATTCCATTTCCAAAATTTTAGCACTGGAAATAATGTTAGTTATCCTTAAATGGTATTGTTGGGGAGCAAGACTGTCCTGTCCCTTTCAAGGTCCTAGCTGGATTAAGAATCAAATTGATGTGAGATAGATTAATAGGAGAAAATCAAATATAAAATCAAATATAATTTCATACATATGAGAAATCCACACAGGCATGGAAATTTCAAAGACAAGCAAAATGAAGTATGTATGTCATTCCGTATTAAGGGGATTGGGGTTTGGAAAATTAAAGGGAAGGAATGCCATTTGGAATGAAAAAGAATAAGTGTTTGGTAAACAAGTGTTTGGTGGGCCACTTGGAAAGAATGGGACATAGAGGATCAAACAATTCTTGGTAAGTTCTTCTCTGTCTACCATACCTAGATTATAACATCAAGTAGTTATCTATGGTGATAGCTCTCTTCCTGCAGCAGGTCCTGTATGGAAATACTTGTAGGCATTTTTTTCAAGAGATTTATTTTTCCATTTGAGAGAGAGAGAGAGAGAGAGAACATGAGCAGGGGGAAGGACTGAGGGAGAAGGAGAGAATCTTAAGCAAACTCCCCACGGAGCCCAATCACGGAGCCCAATGCAAGGCTCAATTCCATGACTGTGAGATCATGACCAGTGCTGAAATTAAGAGTCAGACATTTAACCCACTGAACTACTCAGGTGCCCTTCTTTTAGGCAGTTGTGCAGGAGGTAAAGAGATTTTCCTGAATCTACAGGGTTTTGATTGCTTTTTAATGCAAAATAATCTTCATGCCAAAGTGGTCCAACTTGGGGTGGCCTGATAGTCTTTTTGTTTAAATTTCATTTTCCTTAAGGTGAGGAAACTGAGGCTCATAGAAACTAAAGCTCCCAGTCTACATTTGCAGGGGTGGTTAGTAACAGTCTTCTAGGCCAGTGTTTGAGTCCCTACAAACTGCTACCTCCTTTTTAGAGAATTGGTGTGCATATCAGTGCCCTAAAGGAGAACACACAGGAGGGGATCCATCAGAATTGACACCGTGGCACCTTATTCAAAATAGCAGGTGAGAAAATAACCTACTTCTACAACCTTCTCCTGAAGAATAGGCACTGTGGCAAAGAGAGGACCTGAGAGGCCACCCCAAGACTGACTGCCATGTCTGTGGGAAACTTAGATGGGTGGGACCTGCTCAGACGCAGATTATTTTGTATAATTTATAATCACTGAGTCTCTTGACTAGAACTTTTTTTTTTAATATTTTATTTATTTGACAGAGGGAGAGAGGTAGAGAGAGCACAAGTAGGCAGAGAGGCAGGCAGAGAGAGGGAAGCAGTCTCCCTGCTGAGCAGAGAGCCCGATGTGGGGCTCGATCCCAGGACCCTGAGATCATGACCTGAGCCAAAGGCAGAGGCTTAACCCACTGAGCCACCCAGGCGCCCCTCTTGACTAGAACTTTTGATGAGGTATGTAAGCCCTACCAGTTAGATGCTCTTCTATTATCTTTGCTTTTCAACCCTTTTTACACTGAAATTCTTTTAACTCAGTCTCCTAGTAACTGCTCATGGGTTTTATTCTTTTGTTGACTGTGCTGTTTACTCAGCTAGGTAACTTCCCAGTTTTTATTTGTACTGACAACCACCATTTTCTAAGCATTTTAATATTTTCTGTGAGCCATTCCACACACACCACTCTCACTTCCCCCACCCATTCAGACAAATGCAACCATCCATTTAAAGATGTGCAGATAAGTTCTTTGCTTATCAAGGCTGCTGTTTTCACAAGCTCCACGGCCTAAAAGATCCCACTACACTGTAAAACAGCACCCTTGGCCTTCGTGTTGCATGCACTTATTGCTAAATTTTATGATTATTCAGGAGAGTTGTTGTGGCATAAAAACTCTGAATCAAGCTTGAGTGATGCTGGCATGCCAGAACAAGCGTGAGGACAGACTCTACCAGCCAAGTAGAGCATCCAGTCTTATAGTGCGTAAAATTAACTATGCATACTATTTGAATAGCCATTTATGCTACTTTATATGATAGTTCAAAGTAGATTGTAAATGCAAATACATTAAAAAAAAAAAAAGTTGAGCCTGTTTTCCTCACCATTTCTATCCATGAGGACAAGTCTTGACATCACCTTGTTAATTTGGGATTAGGTAGAAGCATTCAATTCCTATTGCCTCAGCATGGCTGGACTAGCTCTTCAGATTTCATCATGGAAAAATAACACAACATCTGCATTCATTTCTCTGGAAGCCAGCTAGTGGTGTGTTTGCATTATGTTCTCAATCAAGAAGTATCATGACTTTTATCTTCCTTTAATTACATCAAGGTGCCTTTCTTTTGTAGGATTATTTTAAAGAAATTAATATACAATTTTATTTTCTCTCATTTAAGCATATAACATATGGCTATATGCCTCACAATCTATTCCTAGTTGCTAAAATGATCTTTTAAATGAATTTTATTTAATAGTTATATTATAAAATAAGATATATATTTGGGGGGAAAGGAAAGTTTTAAGTAATACTTATGTATTAGTCAGCCGTTGCTGTGTAACAGACCACCATGAAAGTTTCACTGGTTTAAAACAATAAGCATTATGTCTCACTCACACATTTGTTAACCAGCTAAAGTGATTCTACTTTAGGCTTGAGGGTTGAGTTTGATCTGCTCCACATTCAGGGGCCCAGGCTGGGCTCAATGGCTTCCCAAGACAGGGTGTTCTCATTTCAGAAGTTAGAAACTCTCAGAGGAGCACATGAAAACAAGAGATGCCTCTTAAGACCTGGACTTGAAACTGGAACAATGTCACTTCCATTGGTCACCCACATTCCATTGGTCATGTCAAATTATGTGACAAAGACCAGTATCAGTAATACTAGGAAAAATGCTTCTCATCTCATGGTTGCCAATTACTGATCATTATATGAAAAAGGATTTTTAAAATTGCTTTTTGAAATTCATTATTAAAAGTTTTTTTAGATGATGGTGCTTTATCAAGTTTTATATTAACATTGCATAGACTTTCAAAAGTAACTGTGGGTAATGACTTTGAACCATTGATGTGTGCAGAACAAATATAGAATGCTGTGTAAATGAAGGGATGGGGAGAACTTCCTGTTTTTCACTGAGGTAAGCATTAGTTTTCTTTCTTTCTCTCTCTCTTTCTTTCTCTCTCTCTTTCTTTCTTTCTTTCTTTCTTTCTTTCTTTCTTTCTTTCTCCCTCTCTCTCTCCCTTCCTTCCTTCCTTTCTTCCCCTCTCCCTTTTTCTTTCTAAGAGAAACATCCTTTTAAAGTTTATGAATAGCAAAAAGTAATGATAAGCAAGCAACCAACTTGATATTAAGTAATAAAAGTTATCAAAACTATCATAGCCAAGCATACTATTTTGGAAAAATTACTTTTTAGGGTTTGGCCCCATTTTGAAACAACTTATGACTCCTAAAGGGGTTAAAAAATGTGGGCACCCAATAGACAATGGAATTTAAATACAACAATTATGAGAGTTTCATACAATTGGTGATGGATTACCACAACTGACATGCTTTTAACTCAATTAGATGATAAAAAAGATAGAAACCATTTGAGTATTTGTATGTTTTTAAGTGAGTTGGAATTCAAGACATCTGATTTCACTAAATCAGCCAAGAGTTTCCAAGAAACAGATGTCATTTTAAGCCAAAAGATAGTCCTTTGGATGATCTTGAGATATGTAATTTATCTGAATGCATTTGCCCTCATCTGTGATTTCCTAGAGGTTAGAACTGTGTCATGTTCATGGTCTTCCTTCCCTGCTACAGAGCCTGAAACATAGTCGGTGCTCAATAAATGTCTGGAGAAGAGAGAAAAAAAAATCTTGGAGTGCTACTTGAAAATTTATGGGAAATATTTGTCTAAGTACTTTATACTCAGTACTTTTTCCAGTTATTGCTGGTAGTGTTGATTTTTGCAAATTTAAAATACATTGTATTTATTTTAAACAAATTTTGTTTTTAGATATTAAGATAAAAATACTGTCTTATAGAAAAATAGTAAGACAGTGCTATAAATTAAAATCAATGCCTTAGAAAGAAAAATAAGATTTTAGGGTTTGTTATTAAAAATAAATTCAGTGCCTCAAGTTTTAAATTCTAAAATTCATAAGGTAACATTAAGGCTCAGTAAAATATGCCTTGTGGTTGGCTACTTTGTTGTAACAGGTTTCTATTACATTTGGTTTCATTTCTTCTATTATGATTCTCTTTACACTTACTTATTACCTAGAAGTTGCTTTTCCTTCTGTTTTTAAAACATTTTTTGAGGGAGAGAATATATTTGTAACTAAGAAGAAGATAACGTATGATTACTCAGAAGCAAGATTTTAAAACAAAGAACATAAATCTTTTTTCTCTTTGAAATGCTGTATTTTTAAAAAAATTTAATAATATAATAACATCTTAAGATGCGAATATACACATGAAATGGAATGGAATGAGTATAATTATATGCTTTGTTAAAGAGATTAACTTTTCTATAATTATTTATTTATTAACAAGTAATCATAGATGTGAGTTGAGATATTTCGTTGCAAGAAAATCGGTAGTATTTTCATAAAGCCTAGGATTAGCCTAATTTTTATTTTTATTTATTTTAATTTTTTTAGTTTCTTTTTCTCTAAGTTTTATTTAATTTTTTTTTTTTTTTAATTCCAGTTAGTTGAGGCTCCTGGGTGGCTCAGTCGGTGGTTAAGCCTCTGCCTTCAGCTCAGGTCATGATCCTGGGGTCCTGGGATTGAGCCCCATGTCAAGCTCCCTGCTCAGGAGGAGCCTGCTTCTCTCTCTCTCTGCTCCGCCCACTGGCTCTTGCTCTCTGTGGCTTCCTCTCTGTCTCTTAAATCAATCAATCAACCAATCTAAAAAAATCTTAAAAAATATTTTTTAAAAATTCTAGTTAACGTGCTATGTAATATTAGTTTTCAGGTGTACAATTTAGTGATCTTTAAAAAAATTCATGTTATAATCATCACTCTACAGTTAATACATCTAAAAACAGATGGGATAATTCATTTTCTATTGTGTGATCTATAGGGTGGAGGTCTATCACTGATGATAGTAAGGATAGAAATCTTTTACCTATCGGTGATCTAAATGAATAAAACATTTCCTAACAATTCTTCTGGTAGAAAATTGTTTTTCTAAGTCTAGTTTAGCATCTTGGCCTTTTTCCCAGGTGTGGGCTTATGAAGAAATGTTTTCTTTAAAGCAGAATATGGCTTAGATTATTGTCCTATTATTTTTTCCTTTTTTCTTTCAGTCAATTGATTCCTCAGTCAGGCAGTTTTTAGCAAGTTTCCTAGTTGAGGTTGGTCCTCCTACTACACAGTCTGCAGTCTAAGAATTATATGTATTATTTTACCTGGATGTTCTATTCAAAACCAAACATATGTGTGTTAAATTTGAATACTCCCCTTCTCACATCTATAAAAAAATAAATCAAAAAGTGAATCTCATGAAGGAGCACTGAAAATAAATATAAACTTAAAGCTATCTATATTCAAGGACTTTTATAAGACTATAAATATATAACTACTACCAAAGTTATTAGTTAAAATAAAATATAAATTAAAAAAGATGCTATACCTTAGCCATTCCCACTACTTAGAAACAAACACTCCTAAAACTTTATGACCTGCTGATTATAAGTTAAGGTAATCTTTTAAAATAAGAAACTGCATTAAGTTCCTATAAATGCAGAGGAGTGCACAATTATTTCAGATTTTAAATCTTCCCAACACACACACACACACACACACACACACACACACAATATTTCTTCTCAGTAGCTTGACTTAACTTGGAGAAAGTGCCTTAGAAAA
The DNA here is from genome assembly GCA_028533885.1 of Nasua narica. Lineage (NCBI taxonomy): Eukaryota > Metazoa > Chordata > Mammalia > Carnivora > Procyonidae > Nasua > Nasua narica. Next base: position 86,517,187 of record CM052811.1, on the reverse strand, counting down.
GTCACTTCAGGGTGGTGGAAGAAAAGAAAGAAAACACCTCTCCTTGAATTTAATCAATAGCAACATTGCATCCTATGTTTAAGTTTCTTATACTCTTAAGTCCAGCTCTGGCTTTGTTTAGTTCATTCAGTTGGACTAAAGTAAGGGTCTTTGCACCAGTTCTTCACATGAAGATGTTTTAAAGGGAAAGAATACTTTAAAGAGTAATTTGATTCATAAAAGTCAACTACAAGAAAGAAAGAAAGGAAGCTTGGGAAAACCCAAGAGCTAATGTTTAGATTCCTTGTTAAAGAGATATTTATTATATATAAATTTGTTTTCAGCCCAGTTCATTTTCATAGCAAAAAAAAATGGTATGCTTTTAGAGTTTGATGCAGAAAATATTACCAGAAAAATTATTAACAAATGGCATGTCCAGAACTTGTAGTTTATTGAAGCACCATTTGCGTCTTTGTTTTGCCATGAAAATACAGTGAATCAACCAAATTCTAGTGGCTGGAAGTTCATTTCAATTTTACATATTTATTGGCAGTAGGCATCTACATGGAAGCATGCAAAGATGTACATCTTCCCTAAAGACTCTTACCATCTAGCCAAAGAAAAGAGATGAATACAGGGAAAGTTACATTGCAATAGAATATTTAAATAAGTCAGTAGAATGTGAGTTGATTCTTTGTGATGATGAGAATATGGAAGGATTTCTTAAAAATATGAAATAAAAAGATATAATAAATTGATAGGTAAAAAAGATAAATAGAAATTGATAAAGCAAGTATAGTAAAATGTTGGTTGTAGACTAGGTGGGTTCATTATGAAATTCTTACAACTTCTTTTGTGTGTTTGAAAATTTTTGTAATAAAATGATGAAAAAATTCTAGAGTTTACAAGAAGAGGGTGGGTATTTAATTTCCATGCAGATGTAATAAATGATAAAGCCTGAAATGTAAGTTCTGTGAATAATTGTCCTTCATTAGTTCTCTCCTCAATTTGATCAAAAGAGTGAAGACACTTGATGTTAGAGAATAAATTACAATGAGCATCCATCAGAAAATAACATTTCCTACTCAAATTGGCTTAAATGGACGGCATGTTATTATTTTACAGATTAGGAAAACCAAAGTTAGGACAGCCTTCAGGGTTGATTAATTTACCTTCTCAAAATCCTCTCAAGAAGTGCAATTTACTGCTCTGCTGTCTGCAGCATCATCTTCAACTTGAGGCTGGTTTCTCTCATTCACTAGATGGCTGCCCGTAGTCCATTGTGAAAAATGACTGCCTTCACTTTCCCAGTTACATCAAGTAAACTACTCTTCATGTCTTTTTGTCCTAAATTGACTTAGACCTGCTCAGTCCTGAATCCAACTCTGTCAAGAGGGTGAGTGGACATCGGCCCATGATTGGCTTAGACTCCTCTTGGGAGGTGGAATAGTTCAGAGGGGAGCAACACAGTGACCACCACAGGCTATTGAAGAGACTAAGGCATCCTCCAGGAAGGTAGAAGAACAAAGGGTGGGGAAGACACTTTTAGAAGCATAATGGTGTGACCACTAGGTACTTTTAGGAAAATGTTGTGGGTAAATATGTTTGTAAAGGAGAGCTATCTTTATGAAATATTTTTTCTGTGACTATAAAAGCAATGTCTATTCAATAAGAAAACTATTTTAAGAGGCTAACAGATTATAACAGTTGTTTTTAATCTTACCACTTAGAAACAATCCAAGTTAGTATCTGAACATTCAGACTTTTATTCTGTGTATGTATGTGTGTGTGCATGCACACATACATATGTTCATATGTTAAATACTTGTTATGGTACTAACTATACAATTTGTGCCTTTGCCTTTCTTAACATTTTATCATTAACATTTCCTAATATCTTTAATATTTCTTCATACATTTTGTTTTAATGGCTGCATAAGATTCTATTACAAGAAAATACAAATTTATCTAAATATTCCTATACTATAGAACGTTTAAATTGAGTGATTTTTGCTTTGTTACTAACACTGTGATAAATATCTTTATAATAAATCATTGTTTGAATTTCTGATTATTCCCTTAGAAAAGATTTTTAGTTAGTGTATCATTAAGCCAGATTTTTTATAAATTTAAGATTTATTTATTTATTTTAGAGAGAGAAAGAGAGCCTGCAAGAAGGGGGAGGAGCACAGGGAGAGGGAGAATCTCAAGTAGACTCCCCATTGAGCTTGGAACTGAATGTGGGGTTCGATCCAATGACTCCGAGATCATGACCTGAGCCAAAATCAAGAGTCACTGACTTAACTGACTGAGCCACCCAGGTGTCCCACATATGAGTATTTTTAATACTCAATATAGTAAGCTTGTTCCAGTTGATACGTCTACTCATGTGATTATTCCATGGATTCTAAGAAGTACTTTTTTTTTTTAAGATTTTATTTATTTATTTGACAGAGAGAGAGAAAGATCACAAGTAGGCAGAGAGGCAGGCAGACAGAGAGGGGGAAGCAGGCTCCCCGCTGAGCAGAGAGCCCGATGCGTGACTGGATCCCAGGACCCTGAGATCATGACCTGAGCAGAAGGCAGAGGCTTTAACCCACTGAGCCACCCAGGTGTCCCAAGAAGTACTTTTTATTATAATTATCATTTGACGACTACCTTTTGGCAGTAATGAGACACAACTTCACTCTTCAGCTCTAAGGGGCTTTCTAAGAGAGAACTACAAATATGTTATCCATCACTGATATTCCTACTTTAAATGTTCCTTCCTTCCCTATCACTCTTACATTAAAAAAAGGAGAGGTGGGATGTTTACCTATTATGTTTTTTATTTATTACTTTCTAAATCTGTTCCATTTTATTTCTTGGTCTAGTATCTATACAGGCTTTAGGAATTAAGCATGTGAAGCTTCATACACAGACCCCCCCCCATAGGATAAGCAATGAATCAATGAAAGAAAGAAAGAAAGAAAGAAAGAAAGAAAGAAAGAAAGAAAGAAAGAAAGAAAGAAAGAAAAGAAAGGCAATACCTGGTAGCTCGGGATAAAATTTGCTGTGGCCTTATTAAGTCCATAAAATTTGCAAATTATTTCATAAAAATGCTTTATAGGCTTTGGCACTTTAATGATGTTTACAGAGTTTTAGAAGAGACAAAAGATTTTGGTTTTGTGGCAGTTTGCCAGAACAGGGAGCAATTGTGCATTCAATTACTCCATTAAGTTATTAAAGGTAGTAAGGAATTTACACAAAACAGACCTTGAATTGTTTTAAACTCTCTTTAGTTGAAATGGTTAACAAAGGACAAATCACATACTTTAGCTCCCCTTTTCACTTGTAATTCACCTTTATTTCCCACTTGACCGTGTTATTTTCTTGTTAAGTGAACAAGAGTTATGAATTTTCTTTATAAGTTAATAGTGCAGCTTGATGTCCACAGGTAAAAGATCTTATGATTAAAGTTAATGATATTGAGGGGGAAATCAGTATATCCAAGGGTGAGGGAGTTGAGGAAGAAGTTTCATTTCTAGAACCATAATTTTTGTCCCAGGATCTAATACTCTATGAAATAATATATGTGAAAGCTTCTTGAAAGTGTAAAGCACTATATGAATGTAAAGGATTAGCATTAGTGGTGTGGTAAATCATTTTTCTGAAGGTTGGTATAGGCCATTTATATTTTTAAAGTAGATGAATAGAAGAAAAATGTATTTTACACCAAGAATGGCTGATTTCTCCCTCTAGAGTGGTTGAAACACTTTTTCTGATTTGATCTGATTAATCCCTTTGCTGTCCTGGTAAAGGAAATTGGGAGGCTCACATTGCATTTTTATGGGCCTTGCCAACATTAAGTTTCAGACATCTAGATGTCTTTTCTCATAGGTGCAACTAGCTAGTCTTTCTCTTAATTATTCCTTTTATCACTGAATTTCAGATAGGCACACTAGAAGGATGATAGCAGAGACGCCACTACAGAAGTGGCTCTTTTTATGGCATCTGGAAGAGCTATTATGGCCTCTGAAGAGTTTCCTGAGGCTTTGAGGGTAGTAAGGTAAACTCAGAGCCTTGGTGAGGAGAAGGGCCTCCAGAAAACTATCTACCCAAACTTTTCCTCTCCAATTTACACTGAACATTTGTATGCTTTGGTTTTATATGAGAAAACTAATTATGGACATTCCAGCTCTCTCCATAAAAAGGGAACTTGGGTAGTTTATCAGGTCCTAGGGAATCGTAAGAAAAGAATCAATCCAAGAGTTAGAGCAGAACAGAGGTATGGAATTTGCAGTTAGCCAGCTGAAAAAAAGTAAAAGCAACTAAAGGTCCTAGAAAATAATAGAAGCTATCTTGCACTTTCGGCTGGTGTTTTGAGTTTCCGCTCCTTGTGTTGTCTGCAGATCTTTACTTGGCTTTCTAAGAGACCCTTTTTCCTAACCATCCCAGGGCATCACCACCCCCCCACCCCCCTGCCCCATGCCTATCCAGAGAAGTAGTATAAAAAGGCACAAGCTGGGCGCCTGGGTGGCTCAGTTGGTTGAGCAACTGCCTTTGGCTCAGGTCATGATCCCGGAGTCCCGGGATCGAGTCCCATATCGGACTCCCGGCTCTGCGGGAAGTCTGCTTCTCCCTCTGACTTTCTCCCCTCTCATTCTCAGTCTCTCGCTCTCTAATAAATAAATAAAAATCTTTAAAAAAAAAAAGGCACAAGCTCAGGCATAGGAAGATTGACTGCTGAAGATAGCAGAGGTGATAATAGTATACAAGCTGCTATTATTGTTTCGTCTACAAAATTCTTTAATTAGGCAGATGATGTTTGAGAGATACATTAAAAAAAATCTACTTTCTAAAAATGTCAGTGCCTTCCAGGTTGTACATGTTTTCCTTTACCTGTTCTAGACATTATCAGGACCTATTGGGAGCAACCATGGCCTTGCCGGTCAGAAGTTGGTAATTCCTCTGAACTCTCTCCCCTTTCTTGCTCTGAGCAAAGCCTGGATGTCCCCTAAGGTTTTGCTTCCCTTGCAGGCTTGTCACTTGAGTCTTTTTAAATTTTTTTAAATTTTTATTTTTTTACCTCCCACATACCATGTTTCAGGACCTGGAAGAAAGGAAGGCAAACTCTGCTTCCAAAACCATTTTCAGACTGTTGTTCCTCTTCCTTTGAAATAAAACATCAGCTCCTTTGAAATCTATGTTAATATGTCCTCCAAACCTATGTTTATACATCCATCCAAAGTTAACCTATTTTCCTCCTGGTTCCTTCCTCTCAGCTGTAGGAAATTTTAGCTTCTCATTTTTTGTTCTTTCCCCATGATGACCATCTTAATTCTTAGTGACTTCAACAAGAATTGAGGGTTCTTGGCCAGCCCACCCATCCCCTGAATGCTTAAGTCTCTTCACCTTCACAACTTCCATTACCTTCTGGTGAACTCAGCCTCAATCATTCATCTCATGGTCATAGTCCTCTCAATATTTCATTGCAATCACTGTACCAGCTCCACAATAGCAGTTTTAAGCATCCTGCTCTGTCTACCGTCCCTTCTTTGCTGCTCACTCATTGAATCCAATAAGCTTTTAACCCCACACAAGTCTCTATAAGTAAGCCTACCACTTTTTGCCATTTATCCTCCTCTTCATGTTCACATTCTCCTAGCATGGAGTTCACAAGCCATTGTGATGATCTCTCCAGACTACACACCCTCAACTGCCTCAGTCAAGGGATCAAAATCACCCAGAAGAAAATCCACCTCTGAGTAAGTCCTACTTCCTGTCTATTCCCCATTTGTTTCCAGGCAGTTGAACATGGCTGGGAAAAGTGTACAACCACTATCTCTGGTCTTGAGTGGGCATAGCCTGCTAGAATCTCTTCATATTTCTCTAGTAGCCACTCCTCCATTATCAAAACAACTGCTTTATCCCTTCCCAAAACATTAAACTCTACCCCAATCCATTTATTCTCAACTGTTCCCTGAGAAAATAGAAGCCATTAAAAAAGAACTTCATCTTCGAATTTATAATCTAGTAACCTCCCTACATCTTGACCTATATGGTCTCCCTGGCTCCCTGGTCCTTTCTCTCTCAGTGAGTTGCTTCTGCCATATCCCTTGACTTATTTCATTCCGCATAATCTCTTTCAGTCCTGTCCATGCTGATACAAAAGTTGGGTATTCATCCTTTCTGATGGAAGCATAATATTCCATTGTATATATGGACCATATCTTCTTTATCCATTCATCTATTGAAGGGCATCTTGCCTCTTTCCACAGTTTGGCAATTGTGACCATTGCTGCTATGACCATTGGGGTACATGTGGCCCTTCTTTGCACTACATCTGTATCTTTGGGGTAAATATCCAGTAATGCAATTGCAGGGTCATACAGTTGCTCTATTTTTAATTTCTTGAGGAATCTCCACACTGTTTTCCAAAGTGGCTGCACCAACTTGCATTCCCACCAACAGTGGAAGAGGGTTCCCCTTTCTCCACATCCTCTCCAACATTTGTTGTTTACTGTATTGTTGTTTTGGCCATTCTAACTGATGTAAGGTGGTATCTCAATGTGGTTTTGATTTGAATCTCCCTGATGGCTAATGATAATGAACATTTTTTCATGTGTCTGTTAGCCATTTGTATGTCTTCTTTGGAGAAGTGTCTGTTCATGTCTTCTGCCCATTTTTTGACATGATTATCTGTTTTTTGAGTGTTAAGTTTGAGGAGTTTTTTATAAATCTTAGATATCAGAACTTTGTCTGTAGTGTCATTTGCAAATATCTTCTCCCATTTCATGGGCTGCCTGTTTGTTTTGTTAACTGTATCCTTTACTGTGCAGAAGCTTTTCACCTTGATGAAGTCCCAAAAGTTCATTTTCGCTTTTGTTTCCTTTGCCTTTGGAGACATGTCCTGAAAGAAGTTGCTGTGGCTGATGTCAAAGAGGTTACTGCCTATGTTCTCCTCTAGGATTTTAATAGATTCCTGCCTCATGTTGAGGTCTTTTATCCATTTCAAGTTTATCTTTGTGTATGGTGTAAGAGAATGGTCAAGTTTCATTCTTTTATATATAGCTGTCCAATTTTTCCAGCACCATTTATTTAAGAGATTGTCTCTTTTCCACTGGATATTTTTTCCTGCTTTATTGAAGATTATTTGACCATAGAATTGTGGGTCCATATCTGGTTTCTCTATTCTGGAACTTTGTCTTATTTGCTTTTATTTCTCCAAATCTTTAGAAGAGAAGTCACAGACTATGACCTACTGGCCAAATCCAGCTCTCTACTACATGATTTTTACATTTTTAAATGGTTAAAAATAGGGACTCCTGGGTGGCTCAGTCGGTTAAGTGCCTGCCTTCAGTTCAGGTCATGATCCCAGAGTCCTGGGATCAAGTCCCACATCAGGCTCCTTGCTCAGGGGGGAGCCTGCTTCTCCCTCTGCCTGCTGCTCCCCCTGCTTGTGTGCTACCTCACTCTTTCTCTCTCTCACCCTGACAAATAAAGAAATAAAATCTTTAAAAAAATAAAAATAGATAAATGGTTAAAATATTTAAAAAGATAAAATTTTGTGACACATGAAAATTATATGAAATTCAAATTTCAATATTCATAGTTTTATTGGAACATAGCCAACACTCCTTTGCTTACATTTTATCTATAGCCATTTTCTCATTACAATATCTGAGTGGAATAGTTATGACAAAGATTTTTATGGCCTCCAAAGCTGACAGTATTTACCATCTGGTCACTTACGGGAAAATTTGCCAACCAGTGCCTTAAGACTAACATTCTATCACTACAACAGAGGCCTAAATTTCTTTTTCCTACTGGTTCCAATAAAAATCTCAGAACTGAGTCTCATAGTGCTGAATCACACAACTATTACTGAGCCAAGCCCTGATCAAAGGGTTAGACCACAGTTAATTAGACAGGCCAGGAGAATAGGAAAGGCTTAACTCCTTCTGAATCATAAGGATCAATATGGAAGGGAATGGCTCTCCAAGGAAAATTGAGATGCTGTAACCTCAAGAAGGATGGGTAGAAATCTTGGTAGGAAAAAGAAGCTGTTGACTTTTACATGGATCCTCTTGTTCTTTTAAAGATGACATACCCCAAAGTCTATGGTTTATTCCCCCTGTGAATTATAGCTTTATTTTGAGAAATTATGCTCAGTTTACTAGAATGTAATTCCATATACCTCAAATCATCTATGCCTTGGGTAGGATTTGTGTGTGTGTATGTGTGTGTGTGTGTGTGTTTTAACCTATAGACTCTAAACATATATAATTATTGTTTTTTAAAGCCACTTGTGCTGGAATGGGACATAGTCCAAAAGTTATGGAAAGGGTGGTCATACCTGGAGCAATACCCTCTGAATAGTTCCATAAATGCTGTTGAGCCACCTTGCAGATGTCCTGGGCAGAAGCCAGGCTGCTGGTACCACTTGCACACTGAGCCTTCTTGGCGTGACAAAGTAAAATCCTGTTTTGTAACTCAGTCTAGTTCTCTTTCCTCATTGTTAGAATTAAGGACCAGTCAGAGTAGAAGGTTATCTGCTACAAGGCTTTTTATCAGGAAAACTATAGGCTTTTAAGATATCAGAATTTTTCAGGAGAGGGGAGGACTGATTTATAACCAATGTGTCTGTATTTCTCCTCAACAAAGGGATGCCATTGATGATCATGGTCAGATTTATGTTTTAGGAAAATCATTGATGGCAGTTTGGAGGCTCTTTTGTAGTGAGGTAAAGCACCAGGGACTAGCAGGGGTAATAGAACTGAGTGTAGGCACTGGTAATTCTAACTCAAGTTAGAATTCTTAGCCTCCCATACTTAAAATCATGGAGAAATCCTTGAGTCAGTGAAATGTTTCTTCATCACAATGTCAAACTGTAGGCGTTTTTTAAAAGCAAAGCTAAAGTTAAACTACTTTGGAAATCACAGCAATGTATTTACAACATGGAAGTGGTCATTTCCTTATTGATTATTTCAATCCAAGCAATTAGTTTGAGAATTGGACTTCAGTAGTCTTGTGATTCACTCTTTACAAGTTAGCAAAGATTTAGAATTTTGAGCTGCTCTTTGCTAGCATTTTCTCCTTTGAATACAATGCTTTTTTTTTTCATTATTCTGACTTTTTTTTTTCAGTTTATATGCTCTCATTGAGAGTTCTCCTTGATAGAGCAAATTTTCTACAATACAAATGATAGTTTTCATGTGTCTAATAAAATCTGACTGCCAGTTGGTGAAAAATAGATTTTTGTAGTTGTAAAATTGTTAACCGTAGATGTAAAATCATGTTATTTCTGATGTCCCATCCAATCGTGGCATAATTCTGAAGCTTTGCTCACCCTGAAATTTTATATTATGTGCGTTTTCTGGGGTGAAGTTTAGCTCACATGGAAATCCCAACAGGCTGGGAATATATTCTTATTTTTTAAAAATGCCATCAGTTGAAAATTGTCTCCTTTTTCAAAATGGCCTCCAGTTCTGCCAACTGACCACCTTGTGAGTTTCTGACAAAGGTCACCACCCAGTGGTCTTATAAAGTAAATACCCCTTAAGAAAATAGTTAACAGTGCTTTGACAAACACTGAAGAGTTTAAGGACTAGGCCCTTGGATTTTTGTTCAATAAAAATTCAGTGTACAACAGAGTTCATTCTCATTGTAATTTCCCATGATGCCTACTGTTATAAAAATAATGTTCTCTCTTTGTCTCTCCCTGTCTCTCTCTTTCTCTCTGCACACACACACACGTGTGCATACACAGACACACACAGACACACACATACACATATACACATAATTTTATGGAAGGAAAAATTTAATAGTTTTGGAAGACCTGGGTATCTTTGCCCCCAAATAAGGAAGAATAAGTAAGAACAAATGATAGCTACTTTCAGCAATTTGGAAATGTGATATATATTTCTATTTTATTTCTGTATGTATTAGAGAAAGCAGATAAGTAGACTTGCTCTGAAGTACATAAACTAGAACCAGTGCACAAAAATTAAAAGGAGGCTGTTCACAAAAACTAACTTCCTCAAGCACATCTGATCCAACAGTAGAGTGAACTGCTATTAGGAGCTGATAAAATTCTGTTTTTTCAAAGCAGAGATCCCCATGGCTAGATATACTTGTTGCAAATATTCTTGGACAGTGTAGTAGGCAGAAATGTTAGGTGGGTAGTTGAGGGATCTCTCTCTCTCTCTCTCTCTTTGAGTACATTTTCCCATGGGTTTGACTATATTGCTTTTAATGATAATATGCTGACGTGAATGTTAAAAGTCAAAAAGTGACTAGAAGAAGTTAGATTGAAATCAAAACTGTGAAACGTATAGAGAAGGTGATGAAAGAGCAGCCCCAATTTTTATGGTCAAATTGTCATCAACTGATGATTCAAGGCTCTCTCCTCTCCCACTAGGTTCCCCTAGTATTAGACCCTTTTTTGCCTCTGGTTTTGCTAAGAAACTTCTAAGATCTTCTTCAACTCTGAAAACCCCAGGTATAAGGCAGGATTCATTCAGGGAAGCAAAACCACTATGTATATTATAGAATAAGGAATTGATTGTAAAACTAAGGTCTTACAAAATTCTGGTGAAAGCAGTGAAAAGTAGTCACCAGCCCTCCTGAAACAGTGGTGAGTACATTAGAGCTTCCAAGGGACTACAGGAAACCAGGCATGTCCAACTGCCAGAGTGGGATTGCAAAGAAGAACTGGTATCTGTGGGAGGCTCCTGCCTCTGTGTTTAATAGTTGGATCTGGAGTCACTGTTGGCTTGGGCCACTGTAAAGAGGGAAGAGCTACAAACATAGCAGAAGAGAATGAGGATCAGCTGGAACCTGAGAAAAATGGCGGCTGCTTTACATCCACCTCCCAAGCCTTGTGAATCTCTGGGTTGGCTTGCTCTCACCTGGAAGCATATGAGGAGGTGATTCTGCAAAATGTAATTCCAGTTTAGTGAAGTTGACAAATACCCTATTTTCTTCTTTAACTAAAAGCAACCACTCTATATTTTCTCTAACTAAAGAGCACTCAACTTTGCCATGAATTTTCAGTAAATTTAATTGACCTTAAAGTAAATCATACTTTTCCCTTAGATAGTTGCCTGTTTGCCACAAATTGCCTCTGGCAAGTCTGCATCTTATCAATGGGAAGTTTGTACTCTTGTCTTCTTTCTTACTCTTTTTATTCCCTTTTCTTTTCTTTAACAGGAATTATAATCAGTTTTTTTTTATCCCTTATGTCAGCAATAAAGTATTCTTCATTTAATTTTCTTAAGAAATTCTAGGCTGGCATATAAAATGTAGATGTTTGGTGTTAGATAGCAAGTAGCAAAATAAAATGCCATTTTTAATAAGGACACATGTGCTAAGCAATGTTTTTTCTGGTGTTTCTGTGGAAGGAAATTATATATCATGAGTAGCTAGAGGAAAAGCATCACTATATATTTATAGGAGTCCTAGCAGCAGAAACTACTAAATTTATTCCATATACATCCTTTCATTGTTCAGGCACAGAGTACAGACTTATGAAATCACAGGTGTTCTGTCTTTCTTCCTTTTGATTTTTGCCATCGGAATCTCAACCTGCAGTGGGATGGTGAAAACAAAGGCAATTAAGTTCAAATCAATGAATAATGCCTTTTCTGTCACTCCTACAAGTGGTTTAATTAGGTTTGGGGACTATCTAATGTGTCTTTTTAAAGGGATAGCATTTGCCCATTTTCCTTCTCTTTTATAAGTCCCAGCAGCAACTGGCAGACTTGAATATACACAATAGTCCTGTGTGTTTATTAAAAATCCTTAGAAATTTCTATTTATTTTAAATAGAAATTATAATTAGGATGTTTTGAGTGTGCAATTGGTCCAAGTTTTGAAGAGAAATAATTTCTTATATCTAGGATAGGAGAAAGAATTCCTGGAGTATTTTTAAATAAGTGTGAAGATTAAGGAAACAGGCTGAAGCATTTCAAAATAGAGCAGATATCCAGGAAAGACATGGAAGAGTACTTTATTGTGTCCAGTCATTTGCCCGTCCTTTCCCCGTAAGAGAATTATACCTCTCCTCTCATTGCTAGGTGACTTGCTATACTACCACATAAACACCTCACAAACAACCTCAGCCGCTTGACTTGCCTTGGCCAATGGGATAAGAATGGGCATGATGAACACTACAACCAAGCAGAAGTTTTAAGAAGCAACAAAAATCTTCCAGTAACTCTCTTGCTGTCTCTCTTAGTCGGGAGATCATCATGTTCATTCTAATGGCAGCTCTATAGGCCTGAATTCTGGCAAATACATGAAACAGAGCTATAGCTGACCCACAGTCACCAACATCTAACTAGATAGAATGAGACATAAGTGTGTTTATGTATTTATTTTGTAATGAGCCACTGAAATTTAGAACCCATTTGTTACCACATCTAAAGCTGACTACTCCAGAAGATAGAAATTATACCAGACTGCTAACAATGGCAATTTCTGTAGCACTAAGATTGTAGGTTACTATGACTTCTTTTAATTTTTTTAAATTTTCCCTGTTATCTTTATGACGTATTATTTTATAATCAGAAAAATAAGTTTTTTTCTAAACATTTTTTCAGTCCTTCCTTAACTCCAGCCACTTGAATTAAATTTGAGATGAAATTAAATTTAGACAAGTTCTTGAACAAGGGTATTTGCCACATTCATGACTCACTTGGAATGTTGCATTTAAAACATCATTAGCCTTCAAACTGATTCATTCCTATCAAATTCTGCTAACTTGGCAGAAATTGACAACTGATAAGATTCATATGGAACCATAAATGACTCAGAATAGCCAAAACAATCTTTAAAAAAAGGACAAATTGGGAGGACTCACTTCCTGATCTCAAACTTCTTGAAATCAAGATAGTGTGGTATTAGCATAAGGGTAGAAATACAGATCAGTGGACTAGAATTGACAGCCCAGAAATAAACCCTCACATTATTGTCAATTGATTTTCAACTAAGGTGCCAAACAATTCAAAGAGGAAGGAATAGCTTTTTCAACACATGGTACTAGGACAACTGCACCATCCCCAATGATCTTGTAGCAAGCCACTTTTTTCTTCTTATCACAAATGAGGAGAGAGAGGCACTGCAAGTTTCTGTCAACAGTAGGAATGAAACTGCTGAACTCAAATCTCTCCTTTACACAGCTCTGACTCTCCCTCCTTATTTCTTAATTTAGTGCTTCTCTCCATCTGCCTTATATCATCGTCTATTAGGACTGTCAACTTTTCTCTCTAGGACCCTCAATTTTCCACTTTTGTATCAGTCTCTGGAATATCTTTACCTTAACTAGAAATTCATTCAGTCCAATAAAAATGTATAGGTTTTGTTTAGGTGCAAGTGTTACAAGATAAACTAAATCACTAAATCTCTAACTAGGGAAGTTACACTGCAGTGGAGGAGGAAGAAATAATTTAATGAGAACATACAAATATTAATAAATATAAATAAACAGCCAAATAAATGCATATTATAAATTTGGGTGGTGATAATTACAATGCACTCAAATTATTTAAATAATATTCTCAGAAGCCTTCTCATAAATAAGTGATACGTCCTTCCTCAAAACCACATCAGGGAATTTTCTTACTTTTCTTACCTTTTTTTTCTAGTAGATCTTAGGGACACTTAAAATAGGATCTTACATCTGATTCATCTTTCATGTATTCATTCAACAAATATTTATAGAGTGCCCACTATGTACCAGATTCTGTACTAGATGCTAAGGATACAATAGTTAGTATACCAGATGTGAGTTTTGCTTTCAGAGAACTTACATGTAGGGAGGGAAACGTTAATCAAAAAAACTATAGAAGGCAAACACCCAAATTGGGAGTGTCATAAAGGAGAAAAGAGGGCAGGATAAGAGTATATAAAAGGGAGAACTGATAAGACTTTAGGAATTTAAGTATCTATTAAAGGGACTGACCAATAATGACATACCACTTAGTGGGTTTACACAAGTTTGCCCTTAATAAAACTGAGATGAATGAATCAGTGACCTTTAATAGATTCTTTTCCTGACAACCCCTTAATGCATCCTATAGTTCTGTGGATTATAGCTGCCCAAATTAAGGCCTATAGGTTCATTGCTTGGGAATATAATATTTTTATTAGTTAGTTCTTCTGGTCTACATGGCTCACCAATTTTCAATTCATTAGAATATTGCAGAATCACACCACTAGCACGATTCAAAATAAATTCCTGTGTACTGAGTCAATACTATATTCAAAGCATTATATTGGATCTTGCAGAATTCAGGAATGAATAACACACACACACAGGCACACAAACACACGTGTGAGCACAGTGTTTTCCTTTAAGGGATGTATAGTTCACAAAGTCTGAGATTTAGACCCTCAGCAGCAGTTTCACTTGAAACCTTACTTGTAAATTCTTTGGACTCACCCAGATCTACTGATCAGGAACTCTGAGGAGAGGAGGGGAAGCAAAGCGGTCCAGTCCCAGAAATTCCTGACCTAACTAGTCCTCCAGGTGATTCTGATGCATGCTAAAGTTTGAGAACCCTTGGCTTAGGGTATAAAGAATAAGAAAATTATTCAAGCTAATTTACTATAAGGCAGATATGGGAAATTGCCTAAAATATGTATAAAGTACCACCTGTAATGGCTAACTTGCTAATTATAACTAGTTTAATTTTTTTGGAATAATATTATGCCAATTTGGATTATCAACCAAGTTGGGAAGAAGGAAGCATTTTGGAATCAGACTTTGTCAAATCGAGTCTCTTCCTGCCCTGGTCCCAAGCACCAGTTTGAGAACCACAATTCTGGAGGGAAATAATGGATAACCTTAGGTATTTAGAATATTACTTTGATCAGATTATGTTGGGATACCAACCTATCCAGTGATCATGATTTCAATTCACATTTCTGCCTATATTTTATATATAGTCTGTTGACTAAAATTTGGTTGTTCCTATGAATCTTTGTTTTACAACAAACACAGTATCTTATGGAGCATAGAGGAGATAACATCAATGAAGGAATGGAGGCCATTTTTACTTCTGACTGCTACATACTAGTTTGATAACTTTTGGCAGGTCACTTAATACTTGTGATAAGTCTCTATGTCTCATCTATATTATTGGTTTAATAATCTCAGCCTACTTCAGAGGTTATTGAGAGGATCAACAGAGATAATTTTTTTGATGATATATATAGCATGTTAGGTCTTTTAAATTGACAATGATGTGACTTCCTTTTCTTTCCTAGAAATGTCTTTTTTCCTGGATTCTTTACATGCCACTGTGTATCAATAATGTAGAAGATATTTCTAAAGAACTTTTAAATAGTTGATAATATAGTTATAAGAAAAAAAATCTATCATCTATCTTTCTATTTTCTATTTGCTATTTATCATCCATCTATCAGCGAAATCCTGCCAGACATTTCTATATTGAGAATGTATATCTATCAGGCTTCTATTCAATTAGCAAAATTAACTTAATATCGACATGTTTATAGACATCTCAAATAAGCATGAAAATATTGACAAAAAGAATGGCTGAGGAGAGAGAGCAAATTGCCTTCCAAATGTTAAAACTTTTTTCTGAGCTACTCTAATCTAAAGACCATGGCTTCAGTACAGCGGTGTACAAATTTGTGGAACAGAAAATACAGTAATCTATGTTTGCATAGGAATAAACTGTATAACAAAAGGCTTTTTGATGAACTCAAACAGGAATATTTTATTTATAGAATTGGCAGGGGCACCTGGGTCCCTTTGTTGGTTAAGCATCTGCCTTCAGCTCAGGTCATGATCTCAGAGTCATGGGATTGAGCCCCGCATTGGGCTCCCTGCCCAATAAGGAGTCTGCTTCTCCCTCTGCCCCTCCCCCCACTCATACTCTCTCTCAAATAAATGAATGAATAAAATCTTTAAAAAAATAAAATAAATAGAGCTCACAAAATCAGCAATTCATCTGAAAGAGCTATGTCTTGCCTCATACCATCAATGGATCAAATATCTAAATGTAAATGGACTAAATATCTCAACATAAAACATACAAATGTAAAACATAAGAACAAAAGTTGAATATTTGTATAATTTGGGGGCAGGGGAGAATTTATTTAAAAAGGCAGTTTGTAAAGAAGATAAGAAAACATATTTAACTATTTAGAATTAAAAAATTTTATAGGAAAAAATAACAAATCAAAAGACAAGTGATAAGGTGGGAAAAATATGTGTTATATGTATGATAAAGAGTTAACTGCTTGTGCAGAAAAAGTTCTCTTAAATTTATATTGAAAAAATCAGCAGAAAAATGACCAAAGATTTTGCCTAGATAATGCACAGAAAAATGAATGCCAAATGGCCAAAAAATATAAAAAATATATATACTCAATGTCACAAATGGTCAGGCAAATGCAAGTAAGATAATAATGAAATTATATTTTCATCCATAGACTGGGAAAATATTAATTTCATGCCATGATGGATAGAATGTAGAGAAATGGGCATTGTCATACATGTTTTGAAGGAATATGAATTATTTTAAAAATTTGCAATATATTCAAATAATATTAGTACTAGTAAACAATGTGTGTACCCTTTAATATAGCACTCAGGTTTTGGAGAATTTATCCCTCCCAAATCAGATTACAATACATAAGAATCAGTGTGTAAGAGAGCCTCTTTTAGTATTATCTGTAATGGCAATTTGGAAATAAACTGAATATCCTGCAGTAATAGAATGGGTGAATCATTATGGCACATCTACCCAATGGACTATGATAAAACTGCTTAAAACAGTGTATTAGATTAGTATCTGGTGAATTGGAAAACTAGCCACTTTTTTTTTTTTTAAGATTTTTTTTTTTTTTTATTTGAGATAGAGACAGTGAGAGAGAGCATGAGAGGGAGAAGGTCAGAGGAAGAAGCAGACTCCTCGCAGAGCCGGGAGCCCGATGTGGGACTCGATCCCAGGACTCCAGGATCATGACCTGAGCCAAAGGCCGTCGCTTAACCAACTGAGCCACTCAGGCACCCGAAAACTAGCCACTTAAAGGCAGGCTAAGTTATTGAGAAATATGAACATACTAGCTCATATCGGAATAAAATTAAGTCATGGATATGTATATGTATTTATGAATCAAGGAGATAACATAAGATAATGAATACCATTTATGTTGGAGGTCTGGCCCTGAAGGACAGTTGATGGGGGCAATGAATCATTTTTACTAGTAAACTAGTAAACATTGTTTACTAGTACTAATATTATCTTTGAAGTTTTTCACATGTCATAATAAGTATATAATAACATTGTAACTTAAAAATCTACTAAATACAGAATCAGATCACGTGCAATCTTGTATTTACATGCATAATACACATCTGAAAGGACTGAAGTCAAACTGCTAATTTTGAACCCTCTTATGAGGCAAGAAGTATCAGGGAAGGAGGGAAAGAAAATCTTTAGCTTTGTTTTTTATAAATTTGTAAAATTTTGTATGAATATGTATATTTTTACAATGAATACTAATTCATATATCACTCATGTGAGTTAAAAATAAATACATAGCTTTAACTGTTCATACCCATGCAGTATGTTAGGATTTTTTTGTTTTTTTCCCCTCACATCAGTAAACAACAGTTATTGGCACAAACATTAACAAGCATTAATAGTTGTAATTTGGTTGAGGAGGATAATCATGTATTAGCTTAAGTAAGATCCAATGCCTTGCTAAGATCTGTCATTCTATGAAGGTATTGAGTTAGAGTAGTCCCAACTAAGATATACAAGATGTAATCCATAGATTCGTGTGAAATTCAGCTATATTATCTTTTATTGTTCCTATAAACCTTAACTCTAATTAAGGATCATTTAGAGGTTTTTAGCTAGAGGATATGGGTAAAAGGATATCTTTATCCCCACTTAGGCAGAGGAAAGGTTTTAAAGTAGAAAATGAGCAAGTGATGATTGTCTTGCCAAGTGTAATTAAGAAAATTTAATGGCAATGATTGTACAAACTTCTGGGAGTAAAATCTGCCAAAGGCTGAGATATGGTTTCTATGTAGCTAATATCATAAACTTAGCATGTCAAGTCTTTAATTCTAATTCTTGGAATACACTATAATCTCTCACATACAGAATAATATAATTTGTGCCTGTGGCCCAAAGCAAAGAGGTCTTCTGTTTCCTCTCTCCTTCCTACTTTATCTGGGACTGTGGTGTCAACTGTGCCACCCCCTGCACCCCCTGCCCCTGAGACCTGCCATATTGAAGGACTTTCATTCTCAGCTGCTTGCTGGTAACACTTTCCTACTTTTTTCAAGGCCATTGTTGGACCTAGAAAAACTTTGAGGGCTCAGAGAAGCAAGCCTTGCTGGCTAAATTTCACCTATATTGTGAGAAGCAATAAGTGTCTGGGTTGTGGGAAATTCTTGTCTGCAGAGATGTGGGAATTCTCTTGCAAACATGATCATGGATAGTTGAAAAATTATGTAGCCAGTGAAAGAGCAGTGGAAGCCACATATGATAGAGGCACTCAAGATCAACTACCAGAATAGTTTAGACTGGTATGCTGAGACTTTTGAGAGAGAATAAATCACTAGGATTCAGTCCATTGGGCTGGTGGAGAAAACTAGGAGATGACATTATGTGTAAATTATCTAATATATATGTTGACCTGTCACAGTGTCACATGCTATGTACATGTAATTTCTCTTTAAATGGATGAATGTGCCTATGGTGCAGATAAGTATGAATAGCAGGAATTAATTGTTTAGTAGTGATGGTGATAGATTTGAGGTTAATAATATTCATTAGCTTCTTTCTCCTATACATTGGGCACAAACTAGCCCTTGCGCCCACAGTGCTCTTGTAAATATGGTTTATCATTTCCAAAAGTGATGATCATTTTGTTGGATATTGAAGGGACTAGTCCCATACACTAAAATATTGTTTGTCCAGAGTCCTATCTTTTCCTCTACTTCCTTCACTGATAGAAAGAACAAAAGGTATACTCCAGATGTAATTGTTTATGATTGGCCTATTTATGAGCAACATAAATGTGGCACACACACATTGACTTATAACTTTGTCAGGATTAAGTACCTCTGGAGGAAGAAGATGAGATATAGAATTAAATGCATGGGTGGGACTAAAAGAGCTGTTCAAAGTTTGGAGATAAGTGACCATATTCAGGAGAACGGGGAGTACTCTTTGGAAGCTAATGAAATAGATCAGTCTCTGAAAGTCTAGAAGGAAACATGGAAGAGATCATGCATGAGAGTAAGCAATGGGATAAAGTGAGTTTTGGAGACACAGAAGTGTTTTTGAAAGCCAGAAATGCAAAGCCTAGGGAAATACATCAAGATTATAGGAGATGCTTGCTTTTTTTTTTTTAAATATGGATACTTTTTATGCACCACCCATATGCCTTTGGACCTTAACATAGTCATGTAAGTGGCTGACTTTGACATGGCATTGTGTCTATTTTTGGCCCAAGAGTTTTCTCTGACCATTGGACTCTGCTTAGAGCTGGTGTAGCAGTGCAGAAACAGAATTTAGAAGCACTAACTTTTCCTCCTCACACCACCCCCAACTATAATGTCCCTTCAACCACTGGAGTATAGAAACCCCAACTCCCTCCCTCCTTAGGTAAGATAACAGTGGATCTCAGAGACTTAGCTTAATTGCATGTCTGGGATCCCTAGTGCAGTTAAGCTGCAATTATTTACAGTACTAACACTTGTCAACACTCCCTGCATTGTTTGACTTCCCTTCCCAGTTGCACTTTAGCGTTGCCATCCTGATATTATCTGGGATCCCCTCCCCCCCAAATCTCACTGCACCTGAATCTTTGTCCCAAGCCTTACTCTGGGGAAATCCAAACTAACGTGAGATTTGTATACAAAAACTTGAAAAATGAAACCAAACTGAAAAGAAAAATTAAAAATAAATAAAAGATATCAGAATAAGGAGAGTTGAGATATAGGTAAGTAAAAAGATTATTTTCTTTTCCTTCACTAAATCTCTAAAAGGAAAGTGAGTTTAGGAAACATTGTAATTTTACTGATTTTCTGGGTTAGTATTTTCTGAAGAAAGAGAAACACAATGAGCATTTTTAGAAGTAAGCTTTTGAAAACTGTAATGCTTTAAGCCAAAACATATTGTTAACTGTGATAATGGGAACCCACATCACTAAGAGGTGCATTGCCTGGTGCTCTGTGGTTTCCTGCTACAGTAGTTCTTTTTGGAATTAGGTGGTCTTTTCCAAAAAGCACTTGTGTTATGTGTTGAAATAATGAAAAAGCTGCTGAAACACAATATGCATTTTTTAATCTAGTAATAAAGAAAGTAATATGGCTGAATAATGCCGGGGCAGATTAGCTTTGACACTATATTTGCTTTGTGTCCAACTTTATCTGGCAATGCATTATTCACTAGTACTATACACAGTGCTTTATTAAGTCTTAATCAAATGCATTTTATCATAAGTGTCAATTCAATGCTTCGCCATTGTATTTATGTATTTTTAAATACTGTCTTTGTAACAAATGCTTAGACTGGAAAAGAATATCATATTTCTGGGGTCTGGGAATGAGGTCATTGTATAGGCACAGGGTGGTTTTACGTCTACACTAAATTCATCTGAAAACAGATTATATTACCCTTTTTTCACTCTAATAAACTGAAATGTGAAAATGCTCATTTAACTTTTTTTTTTCCCCCACCAACATGAAAACCAAGTGGGCATGCTTTGGTTATCCATCAAGGGCATTTTAATAGGTGCGTAGAGCATGTAAATAAGACCTCGATTAAAACTGATTTTTATTTTATTTATTTACGTTTTTTATTTAATAGATTTTTGCACTAAATTTTCAAATGTGTCAAAGCTCAAATGAAGTAGGTTAGACATAAAAATTGATGTACAAACTGACAAGGGATTGTAACTGTTACACACATTTTCAAATATAATTAATTAATAAGGAGCTGTATGTTTTGTAAATACAACTGGGCCCTAAAAAAGCTTGTGGTTCTT
The DNA here is from genome assembly GCA_028533885.1 of Nasua narica. NCBI lineage: Eukaryota > Metazoa > Chordata > Mammalia > Carnivora > Procyonidae > Nasua > Nasua narica. Next base: position 86,496,178 of record CM052811.1, on the reverse strand, counting down.
GGATTTTCTACAAAAGAAAATGCTTATACAATATACTATTAAACTGTGTTAATGTTTATGCTTTCTACTCTGATAATATTGGACAACTTCAATTTCAAAAATATTGCCAAAATCCAAACTTCAAGTTGCTTGATAGTCTGGTTCTTTTATCAAAACAGTAGCTATAGACTTATAGAACTTCTTGTGTTTAAAGAAAAAAAGGCAACTATTAAAATCTGACAGTGTTATTTGGAAATACCTATTGATTTCTTAAGTAAACAAATTTTTAACACAAAAGAAGTTCATGGGGCACCTAGGGTGGCTCATTTGGTTGAACAACTAATTCTTGATTTTGGCTCAGGTCATGAGCTCAGGGTGGTGAGATCTAGCCCCCTTGGGGGGCTGCCCCTTTAGTACAGAGTCTTCTCGTCCCTCTCCCTCCCCAGCCCTTTAGATTTGGCTCTTTCTCTTTCTTTCCTCCCTCTTCCTCTCTTTCTAAAATAAATAAGTATATAAATAAAATCTTAAAAAGAAAAGACAAAAGAAATTAATGATTTTGGATTTTAAAAAATCATATTAAAAGAGATGCAGGGCTTTAAAGAGCCTTTTATTAAGTTGGACTGCTGTCTCTCAGTGAGCGCTAAATGAAACTGGAGTGTTAATGGCATCAGGCTGTCCACACCAGACTGGCATTAGCCCCTGAGTCAATACCACTAGTTTGATAGAGTTTTATCTGCAGAAGGACTACTTAGATAATGAACTTACATGAATTCTTCATGCAGATGTATCAATACCAAATAGACTATTTTCTTTGTACTTTTACCTTCAGCTATTAATCAGATCCTCTGCTGTCCCTGATTCCTCTTGTTTTCTTCTATACCCAAATAACTTGAATGAAGGCAGAGCTTTATTGGTTATAATAGTAGTGCCTTGACACACTTGTTGCTTACACTATATAATTTTTAATATAGAAAAAAAATCTTTTTTTAAAGATTTATTTATTTAACAGAGAGAGAGAGTACCAGCAGGGGGAGCAGCAGGAAGAGGAAGAAGCAGGCTCCGCACTCAGCAGGGAGCCTGATGCAGGACTTGATCCCAGGACCTGGGGATCATGACCTGAGCTGAAGGCAGATGCTTAACTGACTGAGCTACCCAGGCACCCCCAGAAAAAAATAATCTTAAGGTGTTTTTTTTTTCCTTACAAAGTAATCAGTGGTATTTGTGGACTACTTATTATGACCATGAATTTCTAGTAAAGGTATCTGGGTAACAGAGTCAGTCAAGGCAGAAAACAGAGTATTAAGGCAAAAAAAAAACAATGTATTAAGCAGGAAAGAAGGTTTTCTATGAAATGATCTGATACTTAAATATGTCAGTCCCTTTTTTTTCGGTTTTTTAGTCTGCATCAGATTTTTAGATTGAAGTTAAGTGCTAAACATTTAAAAAATAAATTTGAAGTGTGTGTGTGTGTGTGTGTGTATGTATTTCTATATGACCATAGAACTATTTTATTTTGGTGATTTTTTTTCTCCTTGCCTAAATTTATAGTTTAGACCAAAAAAAAAAAATAAAAGATAGGGTAAAGGCCACTTATCTTAGGTTTGACTGTTTTCTCTATGTAGACTTTAAAATATTCTCCTTTCTTTGTTTCTTAAAAACATCAAAACATTAAGTCGGTATGGTATGTACAAGCATTCATAAGCATGTCCTTGTGTGCAAGGTTATTGATATAGGTATTTATGGAATTAACTTAGGGGCATTGTGGTTCTCTGATGATAAATCTACAACAAGAAAGATCACAGGTATGGAACATAAAGATCCCGGTAAAGCTCCAGTTGTTTTGCTGAGTTCGTGTGTAACCCTGAGTAAGTTACTTATGAGGTCTCTGGATCTCGGTTTCTTTATCTCTAAAACAGGACCCTGGATTCAGTCTCCATTGTATCTTTTCATTCCTGTGAGTCAGTTTAATGAGTGTTCCTTGAATTAACTTTTGCTCTTTAACATTTACTTACCATGCTTACAACAGGGATTCTTGGCCCCTTTGTAGAGTTTCTTTCATTCTCTGTGTTTGGATGATACCATGTAGTGTGTGTGTGTGTGTGTGTGTGTATCTGTATGAGAAAGAGAAAGGCAGATTAAAATAGATTCAGAAAATAAACAGAATCATGATACTTTAGTAGAGATTGACTAAGAGAATTTCTAATATCACCAAAATCCTCAGCAGATATATCAATGAGTCTGGGGTTAACTAACAAATGAGTGTCTTTCCTACCAGGCAGACACATTTCTAAAGAGTTAACTCTCTTTATGTGATATATATAATGGAACTATAAATCTAAATACAATTAAAGTTCTGAAGAAGTGGGAAGTCACTTATGGTAGAGTTTGCCCAGTAGCAGCAGCTCTCAGATCCCTTTCTCCCTGTGTGCAGAAGTCTGATATGATTTCCAGCTGTCAACCCCTCCTCAAGGTGCAGCCATAGTCCTCTTGCAAAACATTATAGGATCCTAGAGATGTGAAGAGTACAGAGCATGACTGCATTCCTTTTTCCAAATGGGTTTTGGTACATACAGTTCATAAATGACCAGCAAGAATTTGTTGTTCAAGTTTACTTTTCCCTTGGGATTCTATAATTATTTAAAAATATTAACTCTAAATCCCTTGCTATTTCCTTAAATTATTCATTTGGTTTTGTGAGGCTTAATTGTATGCCAGGAATCACTTTGATACTTGATTTGGAGACTACAGACCATACTTACACATCAACATGAAAAAACAGTATGCAAAATTCAGCTTTTACATTGCCCAAAATGTGGTATCCTGAATCATCATATTTTTCTGTATGTCATAAAGTGTGTCTAATAATAGGAAGAGATGAGTATCTTCACACAAAATGTAATGCTTATATTAACATCTGTCAGCAATTTTGTGAGAATATTGCCAAAATATAACATTTATTTTGGCATGTAGTTCCATTTTGCTTTTGTGAGTGTTTCTTTTATTTTATTGACATTAACATAGCATAAAAAATATCTTTCAGATGTTAAAAATCAATTATTTCCAAAATGTCCCAGTAGTTATTAGGGCAGATTAGTGCAAGGTGCTGTAAGAGTAATGTCCAAATAAAATGTGATAAGTGAACAATGCAGTTCACCACAGGAATAAGAATGACCTGACTTTGGTACCTTTGTGGGAAACAGGAGAGCAAAATCAACATATGCAACAAAAGAAAAATATACAAGGGCATGTTTTGTTGAAAGATCAGGCAGTTGCTTTGGTGATACTACTTTCAGTGCAATGATCAAGCCGCCGTAAGTTAGAATTTCAGTGCAATGATCAAGCCGCCGTAAGTTAGAATTAATACCAAAACTCTTTACACTCAGTTTCTATCTACAGTTGTGTAGCTGGTTTATAATGATGATCAATGCAAGACAAGCTTGAGGATGGATATTTCTGTAACAATTGGTCTTGTGGGAGAATATTAATTATGAAAACTCAAGTATTAACCTTTTGGACTATGGCATTTCCAAGTTCATAGCAACCTTTATGTTAGTAGTCATGAAAGGTTATTTGTTTTCTAGAATTTTGAGTTCCAGGGCCTCAAAATACTTGAGAGAAAGCTGCCAAATAAATTTAAACACTATTATGTAGTAGACTCAGTATAGCCCTGGGATGTGGGCATAGAGGGAAGTGGGTCTGGCTTCATGGGCATGAGACCTGGGCAGTCATATAAGGTCTCATGCTTAGTAGAGACTACATTAAATGCATGTTCTGAAATAAGCTCTCACAATTTTGAAATTCATAATAATTTTTCCTGCGTTTTCATTTCACAGTAGTTCCCACAAACTATGTAACGAGTCTTCAGGGTAGTTACAGAGGAAGAACATGACTCCACGATTCCAAACCTTCTCACCTAGATCCGGGGAGTGATTCTTTAACTGCTTTCTTCCTAATAGCGTTCCTTTATTTTCATCTTTTTCTGCCCTACCCCTGTCTTCATTCTGATTTGGAAGACAGAACCTCCATAATATTAAGTCCTCTGTAAAGGTTCAAACCATCCTCCATGTTTGACATCAGATTTCTCTAGAAGTGACCAGGCATCTACGTTGTGGGACAACATCTATGTTGCTGGATATTTATGCCATGACTCATCTTCTCATCTCACCTGGTTATTCAGTCTTTCAGCTCTAACACTGTATTAGGCTTGCTTCATGCTGTGGATATTGTGGTTAATAAGGAGACTTGGTTCCTGTTGTCCTAAGCTTACAGTTTAGAAGGATATATAATCAAGCCAAGGGCCAAATAAAGGAAACTATGATGGTGATAGAACAGGACCCACAGGAACATAGAAGAGGAATGCTTAAGGAAGTGAACCTAAACAAAGATCTGAGACCTAAGTGTGGATAGATATTTTTCACAGGAAGGGGAAAGCAGAGAACATTCTAGAAAGGGAATGGTATGAACCAAACCCTGGAAGTGAAAGGCTGCCATCTTCAGGAGAATTTCTCCCATGGAAAATTATACTGACTATATTCAAAGTAGGATCAGCCAGAGATGCTTCTCAGGGGATTTCACATTTGTAAAATGGTTTAGGTTGAAGGCCACCATAAAAGGGCCTGCCTCTACTGTAACCAGATTTTTATTCACAAGGTCCATGTAACATATGTCTGAACCAGAACAGTTGTAACATATGATACCTATGGACACATTGAAGATTCCAGGTAGGGGTTTGGAGGCCAAGAAAGTTGTTGACTAGAGGAAAAAAATGTGATATAAGTTGATAATCAAAGTTAAATATCATTATGTTCATGCCCATTCATATGCTAAAGCCCTAACCCACAATATTATGGTATTAGGAGGTGGGACATTTGGGAGGTAGTTAAGTTTAGATGGTGGTAGGGTCCCCATGATGGGGTTAGTATTCCTGTAAGAAGAAGAGTTCTCTTTCTATCTTCACATATACCCACAGAGGAAGGCTGTTGTAGGCATACTGAGAAGGTGGTTGTCTACAAATCAGGAGGGATTCTGGTGTGCCTGGTGGGAAGTGAGAGAAAGAGAGAGTAGCAAGAGATGAAGTCTGAGAGCTGTGCAGGGGCCAGAACATGGACATAGTCTTGTAAGGCACGGCAAGGATTTTGCATAGTTTATAAAGGGTGATGTGAAGCCATAAGGGGGGTTTTAATCAAGATTGTGATGAGATCTGACTATGGCTTTAAAAGAGCCATTGCCGGGGCGCCTGGGTGGCTCAGTGGGTTAAGCCTTTGCCCTCGGCTTAGGTCATGATCCTGGGGTCCTGGGATCGAGCCCCGCATTGGGCTCTCTGCTCGGCAGGGGGCCTGCTTCCCTCTCTCCCTCCGCCTGCCTCTCTGCCTACTTGTGATCTCTCTCTCTCTCTCGCTGTCAAATAAATAAATAAAATCTTTAAATAAAATAAAATAAAATAAAAGAGCCATTGCCAAAGCCCAGGCAAGCGATGGTGGCTTGAACGAGCGTTGCAATGGGAGGAATGGACCTACTCATATGGAAACAGTGAAGGGAAAGCAAAGTGTTAAAGAAGGCAATACAAAGGTGCAAAGACAAGCCCAGAATAGAGGTTGTAACTAGGACTTATTTTGATAAGCTGGCTCTTGGGACCAGAGCTGAAAGGCTAACCTAGAAAGAGATACCACCAATCTCTGAGGAGAGCCTTCCAGAAAGTCACGGTATGATGGGAGAATGAGTTCAGTAAAGCAGTGTCAGCAACACTAATGCCTCAGCAGACAGCCACAGACAGCAGAGTTATCTTTGCTCACTGTTCAGAATCCAACATTGCAGGTCATGCTTCCAGCTGAGGTGGGAATTCCTTTAATTTATATTTGGTGAGCTTGACCTTCCAAAAGCATGGATGAAAATTAAGTATATAACAATTAGACTCCAAAAAGATGCAAGAGAGATTGCTACAAAGATCCAACAAAACTATTGTGTTTGAATAGGCAAGCATTTGGGGGTTCAGTAGGTAATTTGAACAGGCTGAGCTCATTTCTGCCTTCTCCTGAGTTCCCTGGAATAGTCTGGATATTTGGGGGACCTCATTGTTCATGTGTCCATATTGCCTCCAAGGGGCACTTTACTTACAGGGGTGGGCTTTTTATTTTCCTGCTAATATGCTCTAATCACCTCTGATAGCAGTCTCCATCTTGGGATTTAGACCATTAACTTTATATGGTATATTTAAAAAGCAATTCTGACAAAAAGGTATTAGCCATTAAAATAACTTCTTCATTAGTAAATTGATACATTTAGAACTGCATTTTGATTCCCATCTATGAAAATAAAAGTGGATGGTTTTGTTTTTAAAAGTACTGAAAAAAGAGGCATCTATACTATCCCTTTCCTTCTTTATCCATAAATGTTTACTAATATAACATCTATTGATCCAGATCTAGAATATTGGTAAAAATAAGATGAATTGCTAAGCAGCATATATGTATATTATACATCTTTCCTTTAGTTCTAAATGACAGGAAATACAATGAAAACTAGAAAGGGACTTTATTTGTACATAACTGGAAGATCCAGGCCATGTGTTTATCTCTAACTCAGCTTCCATTCCTTGTCTTGGCTTCATTTGCAAATCATTGTCCCCTCGTGGTGGCAAAATAACTATAGCAGCACCGGCCTTATGGCCCCTCAGGTTCAAATCCTATTTTCAGCAGTCCGGGAAAAATATTATTGCCTATCATTGCTTCTGGTTGTGTCCTTCTCTGAAAAAACCTCTGTCAAGGAGAATAAAGTCTCTTGATTTGATCCATTCTTTTCCACCTTTTGAAGAAAGGATTGAATCCACCCTATCCAACCAAATATGCAACCTAGGAGTAGGGCAAGGATGGTTTCCCAGTAGGAAATTGGTGTGTTGATAAAAGAATACATAGGGAATGCACATGAGGAGCCAGAATACATATTTGCTCATTGCCTTGTATCAGGCCCTTAACAGTGATATAGGCAGGGAAGTCGCCATGTTGGGTATCTAATAATTTGTCAAGAAATGCTACCAGACACAACACTGTATTTCCCTCAAGGTTAACAAATTCTACAGAGAGCTTCCCAGTAGTTTGTTTCTGACCTCCTGCGGTAGAACCAGCCTCAGATTCAAAGAGGGCTGAAAGGGTTCCCTTACCCCATTTCATCTTCTTAATATATAGCATCTCATCAACTACTCACAAATATTTCATCATTGGTCTTATTTTTCAGGTGAGGAAACTGAGCCTCAGGCAGGTTAAGGAACTTGTCTAAGTTCACATAATAAAAGTGTAGTTCATGTCCAAACCCAGATCTTTCTGAGTATAAAGCAGGATGCCACTGCCCTAGCCAGATACAACTCTTCCATTAACTCACTCATTGAGTCAAGCAATTGGCTTTACTTTTTTTTTTCTTTTCCAAATTTGAATTTTGTGGCATTTACTTTAAAAAGTAGACTTTACATAGGTTATAATGTCAACTTGAATACTCTTAAAGATTCTCAACCAGAAAATTATTAGTTTTTCTTTAACCTTTCGTTCTCCAAATATGGAGCGAACATCTATTATATGCAAGGGGACCAGTGCAGTGTGAAATGGGTTGGCTACATCATTTTGGGGTGGTTTTGTGATAAGAGTAAGAGGGAACATGCAGTCTTCCCTTTTCCTGGTGCACCATCACAATCCAATCCGATCTTGAAACCTCAGAAGAAATTTTGAAAGGTGGAGTTCAACAAGGTTAAATACCTCCCCTTGAGATCTCCTTCCAACCAGCAACAGCCTGGTAGCTGCAACAATCACACCAGATTTTGGTTCTTGAATTTACATTGTTTTTTACGTCTTCTGGATTGTGCTGCACTTGTGAAGAGTCCATTTGTACTCCAGTGCAGAACATAACGTAGAAGCATATTAGGTGTTCAGTAAGTATTTCTTGAGTTAAGTTAACTGCCCTATATTAGAGTGATTGACCATAAATATTTGGTATAGCAATACCACTAAACAATTAACCACTGATAAAATTTATATGAAACACATTATATTTTAGAATAAATATAGATTCAATATCATATGATACATACATACACATGTATAACCTAATATATGACTTATACATATGGAATAGATGATATCACACACTTATACACATTATTTTAGATACAAGTATACATATAGATTTTTCTGATTCATAACATTTAAGGTTTCTTGGGTTTTGTTTGTGAACAAGTGTTATAGCCCAAAACCTTTCCTGGAATTTGAATTCCCATATCAGCATTTTATGAAACCATAAAATATGAACAGTTTACCTTCTGACCTCCTCCGTGCTATATGACATTAAAAACAAACACACATGTGAAATGAATTATATTTAAACTCCTGGACAACATTTTTTAGCAAGTCACAAAAAGATGTATTTTGCAAAAAGTGATTTAGTTCTAGAAAGCTGAGTTGACATATACCAATAGGTAGTTAAAAAAAAAAAAGACCTACTATTTGTTGTCAGACTATTTCAATTTCGGGTGCTTGGGTGGCACAGTTGGTTAAGCGTCTGCCTTCACCTTAGGTCATGATCTCAGGGTCCTGGGATTGAACCCCCACTGTGGGCTCCCAGCTCAGCAAAGAGTCTGCTTTTCCCTCTCCCTTTGCCCCCTCCCCACCCACTCCCAGCTTGTGCTTGCTTGCATTCCCTCTCTCTCTCTCTCAAATAAAGAAATAAAATCTTTTTTTCTCTCCTTTTTAAAGATTTCTATTCGTTTACTTGACAGAGAGATCACAAGTAGGCAGAGAGGCAGGCAGAGAGAGAGGAGGAAGCAGGCTCCCCGCCGAGCAGAGAGCCCAACGTGGGACCCGATCCCAGAACCCTGAGATCATGACCTGAGCTGAAGGCAGAGGCCTTAACCCACTGAGCCACCCAGGTTCCCCAAGAAATAAAATCTTAAAAAAAAAAAAAACCATTTAATTTAACTTAAAGTGGGTTTACAAAAGGATATTGGGAAAGTCTCAAGAGTTGTAAATCTTTAATTTCCATTTTCAAAACCTTGGAGTAATGCATAATTCTTTATGATTCATGATTTCTTAAACATATAACATGCCCTTCTTGAATATGGTTTCTAATTTTTTTTTTCAAACCAGAAGTGTAATTTTGGCAAGGAGGCTAACTAGTATATACTCCAAGGCTGCTATCCCTCTGACTTAATACTTCCTGAGGCCATTTTTTTCTCTCTCTGCCTTATGACACTTTTACTCTACTGGAAGACCTAATTGCTACTCCCTAGCCTATTCCTCACATCCTCTGGTCCATTTTCTGTTTCAATGAAACAACAGAATAAATGACCTAATTTTGTTTTTTCTACTATTTATAAGAAATTTTTATTTTAATGTGATGGAATGTGGGTTTCACTGTTTGCAATGACCAAAGGGCTACAGATGAGAAAACAGAGACTAAGAGATAATAAAGGACTTGTCTGAGGTCGTGAAACTCAGTGGTGGTGCTCAGGTTCAGCAGGATTTCAGAAACAGCAATGAGTTAAGCCTGTGAGTCCAACGGACTCTTGAAAAAAGCTTCTTTAATCAGTAATATACTAGAAGGCATTAGAAGGTATTGGTTAAGAACACAGGCTTTGGACTCAACCATCCTTGGGATTGAATCCCTGCCTTCTCTCTGCTTAGCTATGTCATTCTCGGGCTAGTTAATGTCCTGTGTTCACTTGTGGCTCTGTGCAAAGCAATGGTGACATTACTGAGGTTTAGGCAAAGATTTTATGTGGTAATGCCTAGCTCATATAAAGGAATGAATAAAGAATAAGGCGATAATGTTATATTCTCTTCTTGTGCTTCGATAAGCATTGATAAAGTTACTAAGGGGGCCTGCATGGGATTTGATAACTTGGAAACATAGGGTGGGTGTTACTTCTTAGCTCTCTAATTTTGGCCAGTTAGAAATGTTTAAATAAACTGTACATTATCTCTCTGCATGTCACATTGCCTGCAATTCATGTAGGTAGCCTTGTGTACCTAGTGATTGCTGCCCTGGCCGTGGCTTATGTTACTGCCAATTTCCTTCTAGATATTCTTGGGATCAACCTCTTCTCCATTTTTACTGCCCATACCCTAGTTAAAAACATAATAATTTTTCACTGTTTCAATCTTACCATCCTCTTAGATATCCTCTCTTTTAGTATTGTTCCCTTAATGTATTAACTGTGTTTGAACCACAGCAATCTGGGTGATGTGACCATCGAGGTAAAGCCCTGTCATAGTACCCCAGCATGCTTCAGAAAAGAGTGATTGTTCCATCATGATTTGGCCTTTTTTTTTTAACCTCCTCCACTGTGTCCTTCAAGATAGGCTCTACAGAGGAGGAAACTGAGGGCCAGAGAGGTTAAATAATGAACTTACACAACTAGAGAGTGACAGAACCAGGACTCCGCCCCAGAATTCTCCGCTCTGTAGTCCAGATCTGCACAGTTATTACATAGATCAGGGGTCAGCAAACTATAGCCTATGGGCCAAATTAATTCCACTGCCATTTTTCACAAGAAAAGCTTTATTGGACTGCAGTTATGACCACTCATTTATATATTTTCTGTGGCTCCTTTCATGCTGAAGGGCAAAGTTGAATAGTTACAACAGAGACAATCTGGGCCACAAAGTCTATAACATTCACTCTTTGGCCCTTTACAGAAAAGTTTGCCAGCCCCTGGCATGGATTATACTTAGATTCAAAAAAGTAAAAATGATAGATTCCAGAATGTTCACAGTGAGAAACTAACACTGTGTTCAGAGTCTTCTGCCACTTTAATGAAAGTGGGTGAAATGTTGCCTTAACAAGTAGAAGAATCACTCAAACACTAGGACCTGAATCTACTAGGTGATTTTAATTACCCAGATATCTATTGGGAAAATAACTTGACAGGATACAGATTGCCCAATCAATTATTTTTAAAGGGTTGCTGACAGTGCTTAATGTGAGAGAGGTAGGAAGCTAAAGAGATGGCAGGCCTCCTCTACTGATTGTGCCCAACAAAGAACAGACGATTGCAAACAAAATGGGATATGTCATTTGTAAGAGACAGAGGCTGGGAAATAAATGGCAGAATTCACAATGCTGAGGTAGGGGAGTAAGAAAAGCAGCTGAACAAAGAGTATGAATTTTAAGAAAGTAAACTTGAGTACAAAATGCTCTGAGCCCGAGATGACTGGATATTTGCATAAATACGTGCACAATCACCTGCTGAATCCACTTAGGAAGCTTCGCCATCAGCCTGCATGGAGAGAAAAAATTGGAATACTCAATCATTCAGAAAAATTGACCAGTTGTTTAAGTTAAACATGCCAAAATTCCAGAAAGAGCTTAGCACAGGTAATACTGCTCACACAGGCAAAACTCTTCTTGTTCTTTGAGAGGCGATTTGCTGTTGGGAGACTGGAGCACAGAGAAGCAGCAAGCACAGGTTGTGATAATGTGTTGGCCGAGAGTGGAAATTAACCATGTGCGAAATGTGCCAGGAGCATGATGGTGGGTAAGCCTTTGACTTGGAGTGGTTTCCTTTCCAAAGAGCTCAAAGTGCGGACAATTAGGAAATGACATTCCAGGCGCCTGAAGCAATAAGTGCAGTTTCCAGCCCCCATCATTTAATTTAGTTCCAGGGAATGAGTTGTGTGCCCTGAGCTTATGTGGCTGATACCTGTGTGCAGTGGTATCCAAAGAGAAGTGAGAAAGGACCTGTGATAGGCCTGTTCTTTTAGATGAAGAAATGGAATAAGGACGGTTTCCTCCTGGGTTCCTTCATTCATGATTGAATTAATTTTTGTGAAGGGACTGATGGCCTCCCTGTATCAGAACTGGGGACATTAAGATGAATAAGAACCCGTGTGGGGAAGAAGATTCAAAATCACATTGTCACAGGCACTCTGATGAACCAATTCTAATATGAGAGACAGTGCCCAGGCCAGAAGCTGTGTGAGGGTTAAAAGAGAGTAAGTGTGGAAGTAGGCTAACGAGGTTTGGAAATAGACTGATAATGTGTGAGACCAGATTCCCATTGTCCTCAAAATAAGTTGTTTTTTGAAGGGAGGGATGTTTCCACATATTTTGAGGGAAACCCAAAAGCAGGAAAGCAAACCCATTGTTGTGTTTTTTGCCTTCATGCAGTCTTTATGCAAAACAAGAAAAGAGCATGGAGGTGTGGCCTGATTCTCCCTTCCGCAAGGGGGCTGCGTGTGTCTGAATGCATAGGCAAGGGGTGTTTCCATCACCCCCTTTTCTGTGCTCTCCCATGGTTTTCCAATTCTTGAGTTTGAGAGGCAGATTTACCTCCATAGCACTGAGAGCTAGTTCCACTGCTGGCATGAATGTTCCAACTTTCTCGTCTTTATCATTAGTAACTCTCATGACTCTAACAACGACCACCATTCACTGAGTGCTGACCATGTACCAGGCACTGTGTTTGCCACCTACATCCATTGCTCATTTAAATCTCACAATAATCCTGTGGAGTAAGTGCCATTTTGCCCAATTTTCAGAAGATAAGTTGAGTCACAGAGTATTTAACTTTCCCGAAGTTTCTTGGCTGACTTAAGTCTTGCATAGTCTAGATATTTTTAACTCTGCTACTGAGTGTCTTGTACTATTTATGTATTTTTTTATAATTTGATAAAAAAAAAGTTCTGTGACTGAGGCAAGTGCTTAATAACTACTGCAGAGTTAGACTCCTGGAATATTAGGGTACTAGAGGTGGAATCTGAGTTAGGGATATATTCAGTTCTTTCCAGGTCTGTCTGGGTTACAGCAAGACATTCTCCATTTTTATTATGCTCTTTGGAAGAGACCAGGGACATTAAGTGGGCATCACATGCAAATATCACCGCTTTCATGGCAGTTTTATTTTAGAACGGGCAACTTGTAAAACTTTTAGTGATCATTGGCAAGGGGCAGGGAAAGTCCAGACTTTGTAGAGAACCCTTGACTGGGTCATGTCTGCCACGTGCCATCTTCAGACTGTCAGATGCCAGTTGACATTGGAGGACCTCTACTCAGCCCCTGCCTCGTCCAAGCTCTTGGAAACTCAATGTGACAGCTCCTTCCTTCATTAATATTCATGTTCTGTTTTGATCACAGGTCAAAGAGAGAGGTTAAACCACAACTCAGAGTCCTAGGGATCAGGGTTTGACCATACTGAAACATCATACATAGCTACCCCTCTGTGGTTCTGTGGATGGAATCTGGCACTGGTGTGAGATCTGGGATATGACCAAATTATTTCATTTCATATTCATCATTCTTTGATGTCCTACTCTATCTATTGTTTCTAAGAAGCTGGTAGGATTTCTCCCACCAGTGAATTGAAAAAGTGTATCTTCTTAATCATTCTATAGTTGGTATTAAGAGTGCTCAGAAGTATAAGAGCAAGGGATTAGGCTTAGACATAAAGTATTGAAGGATGGAGATAATAAAATTAGGCCACTGGATAGACCTGTTGGAAGTGGCTTAGATGCTGAGGAGTCTTCGTGAAAGTTGTGCTTCTGAAATGGGCAAGTCTTCTGGCTTAAATAATGCATTTAGAATTATAAAAACAATATAATTTATAATTTAATAGCAATTTGTATTTTTCAAAAGACTTTCATTGAATAGATAATCTTAGGTATTGAGGCTTTAACACAGAATGAAATAGACAAAGTTCCCAATTTGTGGAATTTACTATCTAGTGGACTCTCTTATTTGATTGCCTTGAGGCCTTTTCCAAGTTTCAGATTGTACTTTCTCACTACTTCATGAGGGAGGTTGATCAGTTTATGCTCATTCTACTGATGAGGAAACACAGCAAAGATATCATAGAATTAAGTAGTAGAACCAAGTACACTTAACCTCAAAGTTTGTCCTCTGAAAAATTAACTGTGGTAAAAGATTTATAACATAGACTTTATTATTTTAACCATTTTTAAGTGCATGGTTCAATGGCGTTAAGTACATTTACATCATTGCACAGCCATCGCCACCAAAGCATCCCCAGACCTTTTTCCATCTTCCCAACCTGAAACTCTGTACCTGTTAAACAACTTTTCTTTCCCCTTTCCCTCTTCCAGCCCTTTGCAACCACCATAATGCTTTCTGGTTTTATGAATTTGGTAACTCTAGGTACCTCATATAAGTGCAATAATACAGTATTTGTCCTTATGTGATTGGATTATTTCATTTAGCACAATCTCCTCAATGTTCATCCATGTGTCACAATTCCCTTTAAGGCTGAATAATATTCCATTGTATGTATACACCATATTTTGCTTGTCCATTCAGCCACTGATGGACACTGTTTCTCCCTTTTGGTTGTTGTGAATAATGCTACTATGAAGATGGGTGTACAAATATCCCTTTATCTCCTTGCTTTCAATGCTTTTGGATGTATACCCAGAAGTGGAATTGCTGGATTATATGGTAATCCTATTTCTAATTTTTTGAGGAAGCACCATACTGTTTTCCGTGTGGCTGCCCCATTTAACATTCCTGTGCTTGTTAGACAACATCAAAGTTGCCTTTGAATGATGAACGAAGAGGGAAATAGTGCTGATATTGTAGCAATGCCGAATGCAGCTGATCTGATGCTTCCGTTATCTATCAGTGTAACCCACGTTTCTGTCATATGATTTGTGATGTTTACAAATAATATGTTTCCTTTGCTCCTCAAAAGCGTGTGGAATAAAGGAGCATGTTTAACTTTTCAGTACACTTTAAATATGATGAAATGTCAGTGTTTTTGAGGTGTCAAAACAAATGACATGATGTCAGCATTTAGAAACTCAGCTCTTTGCAAAATGAGTTGCTTTTGTTTTCTGCCAGGCACACCACAGCATGCTTAATGATGGGGTATGATAGCTGTGAATTGTGAGTCTAACTGCCTCAGACTCAGAAAGCCTCCGGTGCAAAGTGGCACTTGTTTGTCATTGCTTTGTAGTGTTTGCCTGTTTCTGCCATACAAAGGTTCAGTGGGGGCTGAACTGAAAATTCGTCAATAAGTACTGGGTTGTGAATTCTTGAGGTGTGTGTCTGAATCGTGTGTGTGTGTGTGTGTGTGTGTGTGTATTGTATGAAGGATACATCTCCCAAATGATCCCATTTGTAGATCTTTTCCCCCCCGTTTGGTGACATACCCTGGGGTGACCCACAGTGAGTCTGGCCCTCGGATAATCCTCTTCCCTGGAGTCCAGGCAGAACCTGTGACTTGCCACTAGCCAATGGAATATGGCAGAAGTGCTGGGTTGCCATGCTTTTGATTGGGTTACATTATGTCAGACTCTTTAGCTGACTGGAGGAGAGATTCTTCTTCTGGCCTTGAAGCTGTCATATTGTGACAGGGCCACATGGCAAGGAAGGGACAGCCTCAGGAGATAAGAATAGTCCTTGATTGACAGCCAACAAGAAAATGGGACTATCAGTCAGTCTACAACTGCAGTGAATTGGATTCTGTCAATGAACATGTGAATTTGGAAGAAGACTGCCAGCTCCAGGAAGGAACACAGCCCGGCTGATACCTTGATTGTCGCCTTGTGAGACCCTTAACAAAGGGCCCAGTTTCCTGACCCATGGAAACTGGAACATAATAAATGTGATTTTTTAAGCTTCTATATTTGTGGTAATTGGTCACACAGCAATAGAAAACTAATACAATCAGACACACTCTTAGCATTACCTTCCCTTTCTCTGCTTGTTCCTTTTATGTTTATATTGATTTTCTGCCTATTTCTTCTTGTGTGCATTCTGCCTGATGGTACTGTCAATTCAAATGCCCTGGTTTCTCTCAGCCAAAAGGAAGGCACCTGACCCTAACTAGACCAGTTGGATGTTTCTTTTCTGGGACTCTGAGTCTTGACGAGAGTAACAAAGAGGCAGGTCATGTAGAAAGCTGATTCATCCCAGCGGCATTTGCCTGAAACACTCTTGCTACCAGTTCTTCTGGAGGTTCTCTACTGCCTGTCTATGCCAAATCTGATGTTTTCAGGTTTCTCTTTTTGATAAGCTTCACTAGATTCTTCAAATAAATTTATCTTCCACTTAAATCAATCAGAGTCTGATTCTCTTCACTGCAGCCAGTGGATTCAAACTGATATATTGACCACTGTTATAATCTCCTCGAATCTTCTTTTTCTGAGTTGTATTATGGTCTTCTTTCTAAAAGACCATTCCCAGGTGCCTGGATGGCTCAGTCGGTTAAGCGTTTGCCTTCAGCTCAGGTCATGATCCCAGGGTCCTGGGATCGAGCCCCATATCTGGCTCCCTGCTCAGCAGAGAGTCTGCTTCTCCCTTTCCCTCTGGCCTCCCTCACCCCTGCTCCCCTCCACTCATTCTCTCTCTCTCTCTCTTAGATAAATAAATAAAATCTTAAAATAAAGGACCCTTCCCATCACTAGTTGCTCCTGACAGTGTTGCCCCCCAAGCACTCAGGATTTAAGGAGAATTCTGAATATTGAAATGATGGGACAATCAAAAGTCTAAAAGGGTTACATGAAGGTTACCTTCTTCATTTTAATTTTAATTAATTTTAATCAGGGCCAGTTTTGTTGTTTGTTTGTTTTGGTTATGTCTCATAAAGAAGATACTCAGAAAGGATAAATCATCAAGATGGATATTGTCTATTGAGAAGAAAGCATAACTTTTTTTTTTTTTTTCCACTTGGAAAAGAAAGAGTACAGAATGGCTTCCAGCAATGTGTTTTCTGCTTTCTTAGAGAGAGAGGAAATATCGGTTGGAGCTTCAGGTTTTCTTGATCTTCAAAGTTGAGTGTGTAAAGATGTCTGTTTCCGGGACTGGAATATCAAAGACAAAGGAAGCATCTTGAATGAAATGAGAGCTTCAGAATAGAATTAAAAATAAGAATCAAAAACTTGAAAAGTGGAGAGAATTGTAATTTATCATTGGAATTATGTTTTTTGACTCACTTCTTTGATATACAGTTCTTTCCTTGATGATAAAAGTCTATGTGGAAAAGTGTTATAAAATTTCTCCCTCTTGCATTTAGTGGTGATGTGTGAATGTTCCAATTATATATATATTTTAAGATTTTATTGATTTATTTGACAGAGAGAGAGTGCCCAAGAGAGCAGGAAGTAGCAGAGGGGGGAGTTGGGCAGGGAGGGAAGGGCAAAGGGAGGGAAAGAGGCAGGCTCCCTGACTGGGGCTGGAATCCCAGGACTCCAGGATCATGACCTGATCCAAAGGCAGAAAGGCAGACCCTCAACCGGCTGAGCCGCTCATTCTTTATATTCTTTATAAAGAATATACATTCTTTATATTCTTTATAAAGAAGTTAAAATAAGGCTGTTAATGTTTTTATCACAGTGTCCATGACACCATGCCAACTGTGGCAAAGCATTTTTTTTCCTCTTAGTTTAACTTGTTGAACGGAGAGATTTTTTACCGTAGTCCTAAAATGATCATATTAAAACGGTTCTGACAAATTCTCTGCTTGTGCTTTGATGAAATTTCAAAAAAATATAAACATCATTCAGTACTATTATTAGGGTTGGGGATGTGTTTGAGATGGAATTTGTGTGTGAGCATATCATGGTGAAGAGAAGGACACGGGGAAAGAAGAAAAAAAGAAAATCAACAACTGAAAAGTAGATTTTATGAAATTTTAGTGGGTTTAGCCTTGCTCTAGGGCCTCTTTTAATTGCTTTATAAAGTGCTATATTGCCAATTTTCCCATTACAAAAACATAGTTGAGATTTTGTTTCAGGGTTGGTAAAAGAAATGAATTGATGTTTTTATAATATTTCCTTTGAAAGGTAAAACTGAACATGGTTCTTTACAAGATTTCCTTCTCTTCCACACACATTCTCGGGTAGATTAAAATGAAATCAATCTTAGAGCTCAGGAAATGTCAAGATTTCAAATGGGAAGTTCTTGACTTTGCTGTCAGATTGTATTCTTGGGAAAACTGCTTCTCTCTCCCAATTCATTTTGCCAGTAAAGAATTGGTTGAGTCTTAAGCTTGTGTTTGGTATACCGTTCATGATGCCTCCCCAACCCCTTGATCATCACCCCTCACTATCATTAATTAGATGATTGCTCATCCTCCTGTGTGTTGTCGGAAACTTTATAATTGATTATGTGAGGAAATAAAGTCATAATGAAATACATTACATTTCGTATAGCCAAGGTATATTTCCTGAGAATGAGTGAAAACTGACGTGATCCCCATTTCCCTCTGTCTGTTTTTAGTACTGTGTCCCAAGATACAGACAAAATCATTAGGAATTGTATTTGGGGCTGTGTGTGTTATTTTCTTCTTGAAGCATGGATATCCTCAGTCCCAAAGGAGATTCAATCTGAGGTAAATCTCAAACTTCCGTTTTTCTCTTATGGAGGAGTCTCACAATCCTTAGACATTTTGATACATTGTATGAAGATGTGGAGTGAGTCAATGGGAGACATTTAAAGGGACACATTTGGGACACATTTATGCTTTCTGAAGGGAACCAGTGGATCTTTCCTTCAAGACTGTTAATGAAATTTTACTTTATTTTTCAAAAATTAATTACCTCTTTTGTTTACACCTACTGGAATACCTTGTTGGAAATGCAGCCATTTCTGGAGAGAATTTGGCATTGCTTCTATCTATGAGACAGGAGCACTTAAATTTTTTCCTCAACCTGTTTTGTTTTGTTTTAGAGGAATATGCACTGATACAAGACAACATCCAGCGTTTTTATTTGGGGCACAAAACAGATGTAAACCAGGTTTTGTGTGAAGCATGTGGGTAAGTGTGTATGCATATCACACTCCACCCTATGTGAAGGGTCGTCAGTGTTTAGAATCCTCAGGAACTAGAGCAATTACTCTCTTCTGTTGTCTGTGAAAATCACAAGGCCTGGGAGTATCCTGCTCCTTTGTACCATTTGGAAACCATTACTGGCCCACAGCAATTGATACATCAAGAGGAATGATCTCTTGCCAGCCTATTTTTAAGTTTTGCCTGGCTAGTTTTACTGTTCCCCACCCATTCCTCCTTCATCCCATGTCATTTCCTTAGGTTCAAGGTTTGGCAACCCCTTCTGCTTTGGGCTTATCTTTTTCTATCTATTTACACAAACCTGCCTTTCCTTGCCAGTGAGACAGTTTGTATAGTGTGCTACACCTACATCCAGCTGGCTCTGCTGCTCTCCAAGAGGAGCAAACCGCGCTGTGATCTGTAGGCATAGGGGTGTCAATAGACACAGGAGTGAGGATGACACAGCATCCCAGGGGACAAGATTGCAGAGATTTTTATCGTTACTGCAATACAAGTACATGGTTAGAAAGCACATTGTGGAGAAAATAAAAGGAAAAGAGATTCAAGATGAAAGCTTCTGGCCCAACAAGTCCCACAGGGAAGCATCTTACAACCCGTTTGAACAAGTTATGGAGTAATTCCTCAGAGAAGAAATGAAAGCCCAAGAGAGAATGGCGGACTCTGTGTGTCAGGCAACTGTAAGAAAAATGACAGTTAGTTAATATTTAGGAAACTAAAGGTTTGAAGTATAGAGACGCAAAAGCGTATGTTGGTATGAAAACTAAGGGAAATTATGAATGGCCTTGAAGTTTCGTACAAGTTGACAGTGTGGCCCTTATGCCACAGAAGGTGACTATTGCTGAGGTAGATTCTGACCATGACTAGGATTATGCTCTGACTTCGTATGTACTGTGAATTTTATCTACTTACCCGTCTGAGCAGTTGCTCTTTTGCCAACAGTTTCGCTTGCACGTATCAGTAAACAAACGCTACTTATCACTTTGGGGGATCAGTAAGTGCTAATAAAGTTGCTGCTGCTTGCATTTTAGGTTTATTTTGATGACAGACACATCCTAAATGAACTAAGAATTCTTGCTTCAGAACTCGGCAAGAAACATAAAGCTATGAGCATTATTACAGTTGTCACCAAACAAGTTCAAAGGATGGTACATGGTATCTTTGTCATCAACATATTCTAACTCTGCCTTAGATTAAGTTTCTCGGGGCTGTGTATGCACACACACACACACACACACACACACACACTCTCTCCCATTTCCTTTGGTGGGAGTTTTGACGTTACTTTGTTTTCTTAGAGATTTTATTTATTTGACAGAGAGAGAGTAAGAGAGAGAGCATGCGTAGGGGGAGCAGTAGGCAGAGGGAGAAGGAGACTCTCCGTTCAGTGGGGAGCCCTATGTGGGGCCTGATCCCGGGACTCTGGGATCACCACCTGAGCTGAAGGCAGACACTTTAACCAACTGAGCCACTTCAGCACCCCGTGATGTCACTTTTTGATAAAATTCATTTTTAAGGTTATTTCTGACTGCAGTGAGGAAAACCAACCAATGAGCAAATAAAAAGAATCTGCTCCTCTACCCAGTATTTTTTTCACAATATTTTTATGTGTTATTTCATTGAAAATCAGCACTCTGCCTACAGTCATTTTGAATTACCTTGTGTTATATACAGCATTTATTATGCTTTGCTTTTCAAATATGCCTTTATTCAGTTATTTCTCTAAATGGGCTGACATATCAGCTTTCTCTATACAGACTTTAATATCAATATATGGATTAGAAGTATATTTAATTTATTCCTCGACTTTTATCTCTTTATGTTACCATTGTATCATTCTTTGTTTTCCTTTTTTTTTTTTAAAGATTTTATTTATTTATTTGTGAGAGAGCGAGAGAATGAGAGAGACAGAGCATGAGGAGGGAGGGGTCAGAGGGAGAAACAAACTCCCCGCTGAGCAGGAAGCTCCATGTGGGACTCATTCCCAGGACTCCAGGATCGTGACCTGAGCTGAAGGCAGTTGCTTAACCAACTAATCCACCCAGGTGCTCCCTTTGCTTTCCTTTCTGACCTTTACTGATCATCTAGAAATGTTTTCTATTCACTGACCACTCCTCTCTTCCCATTTATTTCTTAATTCTTTTTTTTTTTTTTTTTACAACATTGCTTCTTCCTAATTCATGGCCTACTCCACTGAACTTTCTCCAGACCATGTCTTCTTTAACACTTGTAACGTTTAAGAGAGTTGACCACCCTCTCTCAGGTGGTCTTCTCTACCATACCTGCTGCCCACTTGCACCAACCATGAGCACCATTCCTGAGCCGGGGAGCACTATCTGAAAACCAGATCTGCGTATATTGATTCTTTTTTACTCCTACCCTTATCCGGTTTCTCTTGAGTTTCCTGAATATTTTCTTCTTCTTCTGTTTGCCAATTCCATTTGCTGTGGGTATTGCACAAAGAAAAAAATCATAGATAACTGTTTAGAACTAAAATCAATTATATTAACACTTATCTTTTGAAAAGGACGTAATACATGGAATTAGAAGTCGATACACACACACACACACACACACACACACACAAACACGTTTTAAACCAACACCTTCAGTTGAATGGGTACAGCCCCCTGTAGTCTACTGTATGTCCAGGCTACATTTTCATAAGTGTTTGGCATTAATTATTTCTTTTAATCCCTACCACAGCTTATTTGTTATTTATTCCCATCTTATATGTGAAGACACTTTATGTGTTCATCCCACTGAGAAAGTCATCTAGGTCATTATAAAATCTGAGATGAATTGACAGTGTTTGACATTACTCAAATACAAAAGGAAATTGGGTGCAGAATAGTGAAATTTCTCTAACTAGGACAACGACTTCAAAAACAATTATTCAGTAATTATATTACAGTGTTGCTATATCAGGTTGAATGCCATCATTGTGGGATTCTTTTTTTTCCTAACAAAGAGAAATAAATTAACATGTGGGGGAAGAAAACTAGCTCCAACATATCCAATTTCTAATATGCCACACCATACATTGAAAGATCCTATTCTTTATATTTTCCAGTTTCCCAGTGTTCAGCGTGCCTTTCTCAACATGCAAATGATATCTTAAAATTTAATATTTTCTTTGTGTGTCAAAAAATAAAATAAGAGAAACTTTAAGTCTTCTTATAAACTAGTTCTCCTCTTTTTCCTCAATGTAATAAGCTTCTTTTGTGGCTCTGACATTAAAATGTTTCCAAATGGTTATTGTTTCATGGACATTAGGTTTTGTAACACAATTCTCTTTATCATCTGGATATATTGCTATTTGTTTGAAGGCACATTCTGCCATTATGTGTGCCCTCACCAGCAATGAGGGATGAGCCTGAGGGAACATTGGGGATAAAGCCAGTCGTTTCCTCTGCTGCATTACATGGAAAGTTATTCAGGAACATGCCCACTGAGGCAAATTTACCAAGCCAGATGTTTGTTGCTTTGACATTTTGGACTATCTACTGGAATGAAAAGTCAACAGAGAGGTACTCCTACACTTGTTTAGAAATGATTTGACTAAATAGCATTGTAGGATAGAAATAGCATTTTGTTTTATTTATTTATTTATTTTACTTAAAATGTAATCCTCTTAGTCAACCTGAGTTTATGGTGTCGGTGGTATTCATTATTTTATTCAGATTTCCATCCTTTTCTCTGCAGTGTGTAGCTTTGTATATGAGACATCTATGTGTGTCTCCCGTGATTCCTCTGGCAGAAAGATAGCACCTACAACTTATATTCTAAAACTAAACAAGATTAAGTAATGCCACTTCTTGCCTCAAGAGTGTGTAAACCACAGTTTCCTGTTCTCTCTTTAAAGTGGAAAGGCCACATTTGGATTATATTTGCTGAGTAAATAAGTGGGGTAAAAAAGTCTTTACTTCTGCAGCATGGACTGTAATATTACCTAGCCAAATTATGACCTACCTGTTAATATTTTAACAAATGTGATTGAATGTCATGTCTATGTTGATTTTTGTTTCTCTGGATAGTTTAGGGCTGTGCTGCTTAGGAGATTAGCCATAAGTCACATATAGTTCTTAAAGTTTAATTAAAAGGACAGAAAATTTAAAATTCAGTTAATTTAGTGGCAGTAACAATATTTTAAGTGCTCAGTAGTTGCATATGACTTAATTTACATCAGGGACACTTGAGATGTTTTCTGGGGCTCCTAGCTGAAGAGATTCTCCTTTTCTTTTTCTTTTTTCTTTTCTTTCTTTTTTTTTTTTTTTTTGAGATTCTCCTTTTCTTATAGATGGGGATAACACACTATAACTCTTGGAAGCTGGTGGCAGCCACGTTGGGATGATGAGGAAAACTAGCATTAGAAAGAAACAGCTTTAGCCCACCCAGGTGGCTCAGTTGGTTAAGCATCTGCTTTTTGGCTCAGGTCATGATCCCAGGGTCCTGGGATTGGGTCTCACATCAGGCTCCTTGCTCAGCAGGCACCCTGCTTGTCTCTCTGTCTCCAGCTCCCCCTGCTTGTGTACTCTCTCTGACAAATAAATAAATACAAATCTTAAAAAAAAAAAAAAAAAAGGAAGCAGCTTCTTCCTGTCTTCCTAATTACCTACTTGCAATGCTAGGACACTATGTGACTTTTGCTTTGCTTTTCTGAGTCTCAGCTTTTCAAATATGAAGCATCAAATTCTTGGGGGAAAAAACAAGTATTGTTTAAGTTAGGTATCATCGTGACTATATTTACTCTAGTGAGTCTTTTCTGCGTTTGATTTCATTTATGCACAAACTGTCATTAGATTTTCTTCTCTTTTCAGACTTTTTAGTACTTTTCTTCCCTTTTTTCTCATCCTTCATGCCACTAAAATAGTAATCGTTTACTTAGTAAAACTGCTTGTAAGTGGCAGTAGAGGATGAAAAAGAAAACTTTCCAATTGCAAAAGAAATGGATAAATTTTAAAATGTCGAAGTATATGATTTTATACTATAGCAAAGTGAGTCATTACCAGATATGCTATAAAAAGATTTTTATTTGAACTTTAAGCCCTCACATTTAATTTGCTTGTTTGAAAAAAAAAAAGGCAAAGATAAAATTTAAAAGCTTTGAGGTAGGGCTACATGTCATTGGGTTATCAGTAGAATGGAAGTCCTCTATCTGTTTTAAATGCATACAGATTAAGGAAAACTATATGTTACTACTGAAAGTGAATTAGGCAAACTGAGCACCTTATCAAATTACAGCAAGCTGAATATATCTTTCTACTTACCACAGTTTTCTTTGACTTTTAGGAAATTATCAGGGCATAAGTATTCTTATCTTTGTCTACAAAGGAGATAATTTAAATGTGTTTGTAGGGGGATGGCTGGGTGGCTCAGTGGGTTAAGCTTCTGCCTTTGGCTCAGGTTCTGATCCCAGGGTCCTGGGATCAAGTCCCATGTCAGACTCCTTGCTCAGTGGCAAGCCTCCTCCCTCTGGTGCTCCCCCTGCTCTCTCCCTCTCTCTCTCTGACGAATAAATAAAATCTTAAAACAAACAAACAAATAAATAAGTGTGTTTATAGGAGGATATGTGTTTTTATTTTTGTATTTCTTCTGGTTCTTTAGGAGATTGTGGCCTTCCCCCAGCTTCTGTTCTTTGCTTTCTTTGTATGTGTTAAGATAGCTAGCTTCTTTCCAGGGGTGAAGTGCACTCTTTATACTTCATTTGTGGACTACATGAATGACAATTGAATAGAATAACAATGGCAGTATCATTTGAAAAACACAAGTCCATTATATTTTGTCATTCAGCAAATTCATTTTTCAAGCTGGATTGTAGTAAGCTAATCTTTGATTAGAGTGTCCTTAAAGTCAGTACATGAGGGGGAAATTCTATGAGTACAGAGGAAATTATTTGACTACATTATGTGACTTTCAACTTTTCGCTATTATACAGCTTATGTGAAATATTTGTAATATTTATAATAGAAAGTCCTAAAAATCAAATAGTTGTGTTTAACCCTCTTGAAGTTGATCCCTATATATTAAATTCCCATTGGCAACGTGGAATTGTAGTAGATTCTTCTTTGGGAAACTTCTCATCTTCCTCTGGAACTAGTAGCGAAGAGCATGTTAAACAAATTAATTTCAAAACATTGTCTTCAAACTCCCTTACTCCAAACAAATACATTCTTTGATATAATCTGAAGCAAGGAGAAAGGTCGTCACTTACTAAGATATCTCTAGACTATGGGCCCTCTCTTTCCCAAGTAGGGGTAAAGATGAATACTCTGCAGAAGCAAATTGGGCACATATGAGGAATCTATCCATCCATTCATTCATTCATTCAACCAACCAACATTTATCAAGCTCTTATAGTAGTGAATCTGTCACCAACATGAAAGTTTGAGAACACTCCACAGCTTCTGCTGCCAGGGGAAAAAGAGTATATATTAGTAATGTAATATTTCATGTATTTGATACTCTGGATTATTTTTAATGTCTCTTCCTCTACAAGATAAAATAATTTTCTACAATAATCAGCAATAACCATTATTTTCTTGATTTGTTCTTTTATCAAGATATAATTTACATACCCTAAAATTTATCATTTTAAAGTATTTAATTCAGTGAGTTTTTTTGTTGTTGTTTTGATTTTTGTTTTATATAATTGCAAAGTTATGTAACATTACTACTATTGAATTCCAGAATATTTCATCACTCATTCCTTAAATATACCCCATACACATTAGTAGTTATTCCGCATCCACTTTTCCCCTATCCTCTGGCAGTCTACTTTGTCTTTAGGGATTTCCCATATAAATGAAGTTAAATAATATGTGGCCTTTTGTATCTGGCTCCTTTCACTTAGCATGTTTTCAAAGTTCAGGATGTTATAGCCTATATTGGCATTTCATTTTTTATGGCTGAATAATATTCCATTATATGAGTACACCATATTTTGTTTATCCATTCATCAGTTGATGAGCATTTGGATTGTTTCCACTCTTTGGCTATTATAAATAGTTCTGCTATGGATATTTGTGTTTACATGTTTTTGTATGAACATATGTTTTAAATTCTTTTGAGTATATACCTAGGAGTGAAATTACTAGGTCATATAGTAACTGTTCACCTTTTGGGGAACTGCCAAACTGTTTACCATAGTAGGTGTACCATTTTACATTTGCACCAGCAATGTATAAGAAATCAAATTTGTCCACATCCTTGTCAACTTTTATTTTCTGTTTTTGTTTTTAAACAACGGAAATTTATTTCTCATAGTTCTAGTGGCTGGAAGTCCAAGATCAGTGTGCTATAGGGTAGGTTTCATTCTGAGTCCTCTTCTCTTGGTTCATAGTTTATGTGCTCACATGACCTGTTTGTATGCACATGGAGAAAAAATTTCTTCTTTTATCTATTTATAGCTAAATATAGATATATAAATAAATATATATTATATTATATTATATTATAAATATATATTTGTATTAAGGCTTAATTGACATATAATATTACATTAGTTTCAGGTATACAATGTAATGATTCAATATTTGTCTATATTGAAAATGATTATGATGCGTATAGTTAACATCTATCACCATATAGTTACAATTATTTTTCTTATGATGAGAAATTTTAAGATTTACTTTCTTAGGACATTAGTAATTGGAGTCACCATGTTGCATATTACATCCCCGTGACTTTTTTGTTATATAACTGAAATTTGTACCTTTTGACCCACTCTACAAGCCTTTTCCGCCACCCCCCACCCCCTGCCTCTGGGAACCACCAGTCTTCTCTATATCTGTGAGCTTATTTTTTCTTTTCTTTTCTTTTTTTTAAGATCCCATATATAAGTAAAATGATATGATATTCATCTTTCTCTGTCTGACTTATTTCACTCAGCATAATGCCTTCAAGGTTTGTCTATGTTGTCACAAATGACAAGATTTCATTCTTTTTATGGCTGAATAGCATTCCATTGTGCATATACATCACATTTTGATTATCCATGTATCCATTGATGGACTTTTATGTTGTTTCCATGTCTTGGCTCTTGTAAATAATGCTTCAGTAAACATGGGTATTCATATATCTTCTACAATTAGTGTTTTCGTTTTCTCCAGATAAATATTTAGAGGTGGAATTGCTGGACATATGGTCATTCTGTTTTCAAATTTTTAAAGAATCTCCCTATGTTTAACAGTTATGAGGTGGTATCTCGTTGAAGTTTTAATTTGTACTTCCCTGATTATTAGTGATATTGAGTGTCTTTCATGGACCTGTTGGCCATCAATATGTATTTTCTTTAGAAAAATATCTATTCAGATCCTCTGCCCATTTTATAATCAGATGGTTTATTTGTTGTGCTTCTGAGTTACATGAGTTCTTAAATAATGTGGGAGTCAGTTGCTGATTCCTACCCTGCCCCTGCACAGTTGAAAATCTACATATAACTTTTGATCTCCCAGAAACTTAACTAGTAAATATCTACTGTTGACTAGAAGCCTTATCAAAAACAAGAACAGTGAATTAACACAGATTTTGTATATTATATGTATTATATAATGTATTCTTATAACAAAGTAAACTAGAGAAAAGAAAATTGTATTAAAAAATCATAAAGAGAAAATACATTTATAGTACTAAACTGTATTTATTGAAAAAAATCCATGTGTAAGTGGACCCATGTAGTTCAAACCCATGTTGCTCCAAGGTCAATTGTATTTTTGGATATTAACCCTTTATTAGATATATGATTTGCAAATATTTTCTTCCATTCAATAGATTCCCTTTTCATTTTGTTGATGTTTTCCTTTGCTGTACAGAAATTTTTTAGTTTCCTAAAAACTGAAGTAATTCCACCTATTTATTTTAGCTTTTGTTTCCCTTGCCTTAGGAGACATATCTAGAAAAATGTTTCTATAGCTGATGTCAAAGAAATTACTGCCTATGTTTTCTTCTAAGAGTTTTATGGTTTCAGGTCTAACAGTTCGGTCTTTAATTTTGAGTTAATTTTTATGGATGGTGTAAGACAGTGTCCAGTTTAATTCTGTTTCATTGTTCTCTGTTTTTATGCCAACACTATAATGTTTTGATTACTATAGCTTTGTATATTTTTTATTATAGTCATCCTAGTAGAGCGAAGTGGTTGATTTGTTCTTTAGTTTAGAAATAATTCACAACTTTTTAAAAAAGAGTATATTTTAAAAAGTAAAAATATTGGGGCACTTGGGT
The DNA here is from genome assembly GCA_028533885.1 of Nasua narica. Lineage (NCBI taxonomy): Eukaryota > Metazoa > Chordata > Mammalia > Carnivora > Procyonidae > Nasua > Nasua narica. The sequence continues at coordinate 86,468,199 of CM052811.1, read as the reverse complement.
GGCTCAGTCCATTAAGCTTCTGACTTCACTCATGTCATGATCTCAGGGTCCTGGGATTGAGCCCGTCATCAGGCTCCATGCTCGGTGAGGAGTCTTCCTTTCCCTCTCCTTCTGCCCCTTCCCCTGCTCATGCTCCCTCTCTCCCTCTCTCAAATAAATAAGTAAAATCTTTTTAAAAAGTAAAACATTAAAATTCAGTAAAAAGTTCTGATATATGAAACAAATTTTAATTTATTTTACCAAAATTACTAAATCTCACAGAATGTTCTATTTCACTCTTTTAAACACAAATAAAAACCCCAAGAATTCAAATAGGATAACATAATTAAGGTAACTCAAATCTATTTACTTGTCTTTGCAATCACATGATATTATTGTTTATCATGTTTCTTCTGCTTAAAAGTAGAAATATATAGTAGCACATAAATAAAAACTGTCTGAAACAAAGCTTGAATAATTATAAAGAATTATGAGCTTACTCTCAAAACAAGTGCTGATAGGTGAATTCACATGTGTCTTAGGCAAGCTGTATAACTGGACCTTCTGTAAATTAACTTCTTATAGATAAGAGGATGTTATTTTTTTAAGTTTCTAAGTTGAATCTTAACAACTGCTACAGTTATATAGAAATTAGATCAACAAAATATTTTTGGGAAGAGGACTATTTTATTACTGGCGTTGTTTAGAATTATTAGCACATGTTGATAATAAAAAGCAGACCCAAATTTCCTGAGTTCATTTTTTAAAATTTTTCTCTATATAATACATTCCCTTATCACCTATCCATAGGACAAATCACTCTTTGCCCTTGGTTACATTTGAATTTTGAAGGCTTTTGGGTTTCCAAAGGGGTGTTTAATATTTCACATGGGAATCATCTTGGCAATGAAGAAAACTTTTCTAATAGGGTTCCCAATCAGAAAATAACTCTTTAACCAAAGATCATAACCTGCCCGTTCACCAGAGTGTGGTAGAAGAGAGAGATGATTGGAATAGAGGAAATAGATGCTAGAGAGAGAACACTAAGATTACAAAGATCACCTCAGGGTCAACCAGAGTTATTCCCAGAGTAATGAGGAAAACTTTGTGCAAAAGTTGTGGGAAGCAAACTTAGTTATCTATTGCTGTGAATCAATTTACCCCCAAACTTTGCTGCTTAAAACAACAATAAATATTTATTATCTCACATAGTTATTGGCATCCAGGAATTTGGGAGCATCTCGGTTGAGTGATCCTGGCTCAGAGTCTCTCTCATGAGATTGCAATCAAGCCGTTGACTGGGGCAGCAGTCATCTGAATGCTTGGTTGGGGCCAGAGGATCCAATTTCAAGCTTACGCTTGTGGTTGTTAGCAGGAACTTTGTTGTTGTTGTTGTTTTTCATTGAGGAACCTCTCCATAGGAATACTCACAACATGGCATCTAGCTTCTTCATGACGGAATAATGAAAGGGAGAGAGAAGGGTGAAAGAGAGAGAACAACCAATATGGAAGGCACATCTTTTATAACTTTTTCTCAGAAGTGACATGCCATCTCTTCTTGCCTTGGTCACCTAGACAATCCAGATATATGGTGGGAGGGGACTCCATAGCTGTGTCAATACTAGGGGTGGGGATCATTGGGGTCCATCTTGGAGGCCAAATACCACACCTCTCTCAATTTACATTAATTTACAAATTTATATTTTAAAAAAATTAGAATCCATTGCTCAGTCTGGAATGTTACTCATCCCTATCTTTTTTTAATTTTCCAAGTTAAAAAGTAAACCACCCAGCTATTGTTTTACTCTGACCAGATATACTCTACCTAGTTATAGAGCCGCCATCCATTGACCAGATGTTTTAACTAGGTAGGATATCTGTTACTTAACCTTCCAATTTTTCTTTGAGGATATTTTTAAAAGAGGCAGGTGTCTTTCTTCTAAAAATCTGTTTATTCTTAGAGTAGAGAGAGTGGGAACAATGGAGGAATATATATACATATATATATATAATACATTTATTTTTAACATTGATTTTAACATTAATTGTCATATGACGGCTGTTATTTTGGGGAATTGTTTCAATAGAAATAGAAAATAGTCTCTCTTCTAAATTTCCGTGATTTACAGTGTTTGTGTTACCACAGGAAAAAAAGACTAAAACTTGCAATGTTTTCATTTCTTAAAAGATTAAATTGTGTTTTATTATATATATCTTTTAGTATTTTCCCTAGATAGTTCCTTTCTTCTCATCCCACAAAGACTATCAGGACAACTTTATGGATGGAGTATGACAGATTATAGTTTAATTCTCTGAGGTAGGACCCAGCTGTCTTCATCATGTAGGATAGTTGCCCCTTAAGGCATGATGGCTAATGGGCTCCAGTTATAGGTAGGAATTAAATACATCATAATTTTCTATTGAAAGTAATTATTCTAAGGCAAAATTAGGTTTAAATTTGACTTTGAGTGGTAATGATGCTTTGGAACCCTAAGATACTTTGGATTATATACCATTTCCCTCTGTTAATATAGATTTATGCACTCTCTTTCAGATGTAGTCCTTAAATCTGCACAGCATTTGATGAATGGTCATCCTATATCTGGGCGTTATAGTTTTTTTATCTATTTTCTGCTTGTCATCTCACTGAAAAGTATATAATTGGAGAGAGATGATTAAAAAATAAAATCAATATTAGCATAAATGGTTTATTCATTTTTACACTGCTTTCTTATCAGTTTGGGGTCTCGGAGATTAGGAAGAGTAGAGACTATCTGTCCTTGTGTTTTAGTATATTTTATAAATTGCTTTTCTTTTCTATGCTTTAAAACATCAGTAAAGACAGATGTCAGAGTCAAAGCTACGTATATATGTTTTCAGTAGGAAAAAATGTTTAAATGAACTCTCTTACTAAATTAGCATAATTGGAAAGATTTTTTTAAGCTAAAATTTATATTTAATATATGAATTGAAGATAGCTAGAAACATAGAAAGACTAACTTCTTGGTATTATACTTAAAATCCTTAGAAATACACTGCTTATCTTTTTTTTTTCTTTGAGTCTTCTTTCAGCTCCTAACTAATTTATTATAATTTTGGAATACTTGGAAATACCATCTCAATAGTATAACTAATGGGCAAACTGGAACTAACAGAGTGGAATTTTCTTTCCTTCCCCTTCCCATGCACCCCAATAAAATGCACAGATTTATATAGGATGACTTGCATAACACAGCAGAACAATCCCTGAGAAGTTTGATTCAACTTTTATAGTTTTAATTCAATTAAAACAAATTTCTATTTTAAATGCACTGAAGGACAAACTACTTAATAAATAAAGCCTTAGGTAACTTTTCTTGTATTACTACAATTTAATTAAAAAATTAGATTTTACATATCAACTGTGTTTACTCATTCTATATTGTTTTTATTCAGAATGAATCTCCAAGGGAGGCTTTGCAGAGTGTCAAACCTATGCTTCTCACTATTAATGGTTACTATGGTTGTTTCTTCATTCTGTAACTTAAATTTATGGAAATCAGGCTCTTTGTGTCCAAGGAGGCAGAATGGGCCTGATCAGATTTAGGCCCTAAGCCTACAAGGCTTTTGGCCTTTCTGCCTCTGCCCCTGTGGCTGTCTTTGTCCCATTTACATGGGTACCTGGATAATGTGGGTTCCCAAGGGGGTAGAGTTTATGGAGAGAATTAATTTCTGTTGTGTATATAGGGGCAGGGGCAGATAGGAGTAGAGGGGTAGAGGATCTTGGGACACAGAGTTCTGTTTCTGTCCTTCATGCCCCTTAGTCAATTGCTCCCATCTTAATTTTCATTTTTAATAAATATTTAAAAGATTGATTAAAATAAGCTATGTAGGAATCATATTGTATTTTAAAATAGCACTTCTAAAAGTCTGCATAAACATAATACTAATGTTTATAATTATGGACAAGATCAAGGTTACAATGGCAAAGTGAAGCTGAATCTCAAAATACTCTTTTCCATAAACAAATGTCATGAAACAACATATAATTAAAAATCAACTCCCACCATCCATACATATATGTATATATGTATACATATATGATAAGGGGGAAAAAATTCCGAACTACCTATGGCAGAAAATACTAGCAAAGAATGCCGACCTGGATTCCCAAATCTTCCATGTGCCCCTAAACTGTTCTCCACATAAACCAAATAGGGGAGATGTGTGTAAAATAAAATCCTGAAAAATAACCACCACTCAATGGTAGAGAAGCTAATGGAGCAGTCCTGAGAGAGGGAACTTGGACATTTCCATAAGGGTGGCAGTCTTCTGAACTCATAGGAGAAAGTAATAATTTTTGAAGTTGTCAATTTTCGTGTCTTCCTTCTGGCATGAAAGTAGGGAATAAAAAGCAGAGTATTCATATGTTCAGAGTAATTATCTTCAGCAATAAACAAGGCTTTAGCTCACCAGAAAACAGAAAGAGCAAATAAATTAGGCAGAAAGCAGAATGAATTGGGAAGCATATACTGCAATCCCAAGGGTGTTGTTGCTTTCAGCCTGTTTAGGACCTTAATGCTTTATCTCTATTGTATCTGAGAGAGGAGATACATTGGTTGTTGGGAATAGAAAAGCTAATTGAGCTAAATGACCTCCTGAGGTCCTTATGATGGAAATAGAAGTTCAGTACTTTAAGTAGGGGAAACTTTCTGAAGCCATAGGCATTGAATTGATTCCCAATAAAATAGAACAGACCAAACCAGAGAACAAAACCAGAGAGAAGATGACAAAGCCCAAATACACTAACCAAGACCATGGTCAATCATACCCAAAACCGTGGTCAACCATTCCCGATACTCTTCCCCTTGCCTTCTGGCCACAGATATATGCAGACAGAAACTATAGTATTTAGGGAGACCTAAGTAAAGCTCAGTTAAGGTGAGAAGGGAATCAAAGAGAATTGATCAACAAACTCACAAACAAACAAATTGCCTGATGATGTAATCTGGGAAATTTGTGGTAAAGCTGTGAGGATAAGGAATGATATCATTTAGGTATAGGAAAAATTTAAATACGATACTAAGAATTATAGAAAGTAAATATTGTAAATTTCTTTTTGTTGAGCTATAATTGCTCTGTAACATTTTATTAGTTTCAGGCATACGACATAATGGTTTGATATTTGTATATATTGTATATATTGCAAAATGATCACCACAATGAGTTCAGTTAATCTCCATCATTATATACAATTACAAAAGTTTTTTATTATAAATTTTGATAACATATGAAATGATTATAAAAACCAAGAGTTGGGATATAGAGGATTGTTGTTACATGTATAAATTGTTCAAATAGATGAACATGTTTTAACACTTAACTCATGACAATAGTATTATTTTTAAATCAGAGGCTATTCAATAAATAGCATAAAACAACTGGTAACTGTTGCAGAAAGTGATAAAACTGGATCCCTATCTTTTAAACCTCCAAATGAGTTCCAGATGGAAGTATTAAACTTAAAAAAAGAGCCAATAAGAAAGATTTTTAAAAAGTATCACTGAATGTATTTATAATCTTGGCAGAGAGAAGCTCTCTAAAAAGGGTATAACATCCAGAATTTATACAGAAAAGATCAATAAACTTCACAGCATAAAACATTAGAAAACAAAAACTTTGTATGGGGAGCAAATAATTATGAGAAAGAACAAAAGACAAATGACAGATTGGAGAATAATATGCACCTAAGCTCAAGACCAGTTTTTCTTAATTTTAAAATATCTCTTAGGAACAACCAACAATAGAAAAGTAGACAAGGGATATGAACAAAAATTTGTGAATAATGAAAAATAAGTGAATATTGAACATATAGTTGTATTGCCTCATTTGAAAGTAAAGCCAAAAAAATAAATATAAATCTTAAAAAATGATCTAATATTTTTTTACCCATGTGATTGACAGATAATTAAGTTTAAAAATACTCAGCATCAGTATATTGATAAAGAACTCTCTGTGAGGATATAAATTATGGTGACCAATCTTGGCTGGTGTGAAGATAGATATATGTCAGAAATATAAATGTGGGGGCACCGAGGTGGCTCAGTTGGTTAAGGGTCTGCCTTGGGCTGGGGTCATGATCTCAGGGTCCTGGGATAGAGTCAGGTATGGGGAATCTGTACTCAGTGGGGAGTCTGCTACACCTTCTTCCTTCCCTCCCCCCGACTTGTACACTCTCTTTCTCTCTCTCAAATAAACAAATAAAATCTTTTAAAAAAAGAAAGACATGTTAATGTGTTCATCTTTTGACTCTAACAATCTCAAGGAGATGAATTTATCCAATGCGTGTATTTGCAAAGTTCATCAAAATGTTTTCATGGCGACGTTCTTTCCATCTGTATACACTTCCCCATGTGCACTGTCTAGCAAAAGGACCAGAAATATTGGTCAGCATGAAACTGTTAGGATAATTTCAATATGATGAAGAATTTGAGAACATTTTAAAGATTTTATTTTATTTATTGGACACAGAGAGAGAGATCACAAGTAGGCAGAGAGGCAGGCAGAGAGAGAGAGGGAAGCAGGCTCCCCGCTGAGCCGAGAGCCGATGCAGGGCTCTGATCCCAGGACCCTGAAATCATGACCTGAGCCGAAGGCAGAGGCTTTAACCCACTGAGCCACCCAGGAGCCCCAATTTGAGAACATTTTAAAACAACTGTTTCTACTGAAAGGGATATAGTGCTAGTATATATAAGTATAATTTTAAAGAAGAGGTATGGAAATGTTAATTGTGTGAAAATGTGCAGATTTGCATTCATGTATTTGTTATTACAATAATAAACTTTTCTCTCCCTTTTTCTGGGGGGAAACAAAAGGGGAGAAGTCAATAGTGGTTGGAGATTGGTTTGAAGAAAGGGATGGAACTGATTGAATGAGGAAGAATTTTACTTTTTATTTTGTCCTTTTCTGTGTTGGTTTCACTATCTAATCATTATGTAGATCAGTTGAGGTTTTCTGAGCAAAAGTGATTTTTGCTTTTCTTTCTTAGATTCCTCTTAAAAACCAAAACTAATCAATGTTGATGGTATTAAGCAGTTAGTAAAATAATTCTGAGAGGATCAACTACAGCCTGTGTTTATATATTCTGTTGTGAGCTGAAAATTAGGGGCTCTCTCAGTGTTAATATTTCTGTAGAGAGCTGTTGCGTATGTAGATGCACTGTTAATACACATAAGACTACTACGTTCAGGCTGATTCTTTTCAAGTGTCTATTCTACTCCCATAAGAATGGAAATAGTTTCAATAAATTTTGTTTTATAAATATTTAACTTATGTTTGCCGAGGTTGAAAAAGGCAATATTCCACAAGGGTCCATTTTCTAAATGTAAGGCATGAATGATTTTTTCATAGTTACAGTATTTATGAAATATTGAGAATTTATGCATGTGAAATGTCTCATAATGGACTATTACAGACTTAAGCTGTTCTTTTTTTAGGCCTCCAGTGTAAAATTCAAGGAGTAGAAGCTATATCAAATGAACATGCTGTGTTTCTCGCGCTATAGACTCTTTAATCTTTACAGAAGTGTTATTTGCTCAGCCAGATTGGTCTAAAAGATTTTTTTTTAAAGAATTAGTTTAATTTTCTCTCAAACAACTCAATCTTCAGAAAGAGTCCTTCTACGTTGCTCTTTTCTCTGTTGCAATGCATGCTAAGTTTCTTTATAAGCATGGCATTTAATGTGTTTGTTTTATGTAGAATGTGTTATTAAAGTAGTGGCTGAATTACTTCATATAATTTGCATAAAAGCATATTTCAGTGATAAAAATTAATGTCTTGGGAGGTATGAATCAGTGAGAATGAGTCATTCATTTGTAATAGAAAAGAGTTTTGTCTTCAGTTTCTACCACACTTGAACTTCAATTACCTAGATTATTTTGATGTGTTGATTTATTTGCATTTTACTTCAGTGCTAATAATTTTGCAGCAGTTGGAGTAGAGGACTGTTTTAGGGATGTCTTTAACCTTCACCTAATCATAGAAGGAGTTGGCCTGGGCCAGAGTTTGTCTTTAAAAAGCATCCCTAAGTCTTGACAGTGTTCTAGTGATTCCATTAGCAGCTATGGTATGGAAGTTTAATGTCTTTGCCATTTGGGGATCTGACAGACTGAAACTTAGTATTCGCTTTGGCCCCTCTGAATTTCATCTGTTCAACCATGCTTGTAAAAATGAAATAAAAAGCCAATCCTTGTTCTTGCTCTTGCAGAAGCAATCGTAGATTTTAGGAGGAAAACAATGAACATGTCACCCTGAGTTTGCAGCAGAAAGGAGCAGGGAGTTCATAAAGTGCTTTTTGGGTGCCAACTGTTATGCACCAGAATTGTTTATATTAGTGAAATCCTCTGGTTGTAAGTTATGTAAATTGTGTCTTTTGCTAGACTCTGTTTTATGGTGGAGAGAGGGGTTGGGGAATGCGTATTAAATCTGAAATGGTCTCATGCTTAAATACTGCAGTGTGGTAGACAGTTAATCTTCAAAACAGAGAGTGAACCTCCGTATCTGCTTTATTACCACCAACATATGTCTCCCCATAATTATCCTGGTTTATACCTTCGGACGAGCTAAGGATGCAAGAGCTGTCTCAGCTCAGAGAATTTTTGTTTTTATATTTTGGATTCCAAACAGAAGGTATTAGGTGGGGAAAAAAGTTATACGGATATGCCCAGTAACGTTGCTAGTGAGACCATGACTCTGGAATTAATAGCACTGTCTGTTTGAGACTGAGGAGAGCAGGTGTTAGGGGAGTCTGACTCAACAGCTGGGTCAATACACCTTGGCACATCTGAGACTATTTGGGGGGAAATTCCTGAGGAGACTCATGACACTGCACGGGGTTTCCACTTCTCTGGTGGTGACAGGCATAAGTGGCATCTAGTGACAGGGTTGCAGCTGACCTTCCAGGGGTCAGGGATTAACTCCTGAGAGACTGTGGTGCATTTTGCAAATAAAACAGCAACCACTTGAATCCTGCAAAGGAAAACAATTCCTCCACAGGTGTGTCCATGGAGGAGGCATGCTCAATCATTTATTTGCTTCTTTCCTCACTCAGTAACTAAAAAGGACAGCTGCTTTAAAAAAATATGGATGTGGCAACAAACAGTCTATGTGCAAAGAAATGTAACTGTGCATTTCTTTGTACAGTGCAAAGAATGTGCAAGAAATCTAACTGTAATTTCCTATAAATTGTATTCATGTAGTTCCCTACACCTAGAGAGAACACATATCCCGGTTTACCAAGAACAGTCCAGTGATAAATAGCACCCTGTTCTTCCCTCTCACTAGTTTCCTGATCATGCCGCCTGTATCCCTCCATAACAATGTTTCCTTGAATCTGTTGATAGAACAACCTTGATACTTCAGTAGGAAGGGCTATGGGGCTCAAAGAAAAGCAGAAAAACCATAGTTGTCAATACTGTAGAATATTATTCCCTTCCAAATATTCAAAGATTTCATTTGCTTATTTCTAAGTTTCAAAAGGGTATGTATAACATTATAATATGTATAACAGAGAGGGAAATTGTTGGCCAGGGACGAGAAAGCATATTCCTTGGATAATGTAGTGTTTTATTTGGGAGGACTTGATATACTTTGAGGAGCCTCATTAATTTTATGACATCACTAGTTTACTTATTATTCAACAAATTAAATTCCTCTACACTAATACTAGTAGTAAAATATTTTCTATGGCCATTATGTTCTTTGCTCGAAAGTCAGACTGGGTTGGAAAGAGCTGGCTGAAACCTGGCCTGGGGAGGAAATGGGTGAGGTCCAAGGAGGTGAGCCAGGTCACTGGAGACCAGGAATCTTACATGTGCAGAGTCAGGGAGAACCTTCAGCTCCTTGATTTAGGGAGTTTATAATTCATCACACTCTTCCTAAACTAACGAATGCTTCAATTGCCCTTAACAATCATAGTCAGTTTTAAAAACTGATTAATTACCTGGTTGGATTGTATTTTGTGAATCAGTTTTCAGTCACAGCATTCACCATATTGACCAAATGTAGACCCATGTAAAGCATTAAGTTCTTATCCATCCAGATTACATTTACATGTATGCATAGGTACATACATGCAAACATATGTACATACATTCATATAAGTGCGTGTGCATGTGTGTATGTAATGTGTGTGTATAATTATAGGTCTTCTCTGTATAGAATGATGGGCTTTGAAATCCAGTGATCTGGCTCCATAAATGTCTGTTCCTCGCTGCATGCATTTTGCCTCCTCTTTTACCTTTGGCTTGGGTCTGGGAAGGAACTACACCTCCCTTTCTGATTCCAAGTGACCTCAGAAAGCGTACCTGCTCTTTTCCTGCAATTATTTTGACTTACCTTCTTAGTGCCTGGGAAGTAATGTGGACATCTGGATTATTTTCTCCTTTCTTTCCTGCTTGTTCAGAATACACCCACTTTTTAATATTCTTTCTCAGTTTTTTTTTAATGCACCAGAATGATTCTCTTAAAACATAGGCTTAATACTTCTCTGAAACTTGTGATAGATCCTCACTGTGTAAGAAATGAAGGTCTCATGGTGTGGCATTGAGGGTCATTCTAATGACCCTGTCCCAGGGCCTAGTCTTTCTCTTTGCATCATGTCTTCCAGTCAAACCAGACCCATGCTTTACAAGCCTTAGGCCTTTTCCTGCTTCTTTTGTTTTCCCAGCTTCTTTAAGTTTCACCCGAAATGTGTCTTCCCCTTGCTTGTCATCTTAGTCACTCTCTTTCCCACAAGCATATGGATTTTTATCATTAGTGTATAGACTTCTCTATAACTTGCCTTGACTTATGACTAGCTATTTCTATACCTGCAGTACCTATTAATTAGAGTCCTAGAAGGTAGAGAACATGTCTTTTTATGCTTTGTGTTACTCCTAGCAACTGACTCAATACTTGGTAAACAGTAACGCTCAATAAATACATGTGAACTTAGCAAAACTTAATGCCATGCTAAAAGAATTGCTAAAACTTTGAAAAGACTCTTTGTTGAAGATCAATGTTTATGATGATTACAAATGTGTAGACACCAGTATGTGTCCAAAAATGACCAGCTGTACTATTCATAGATTACCTAATAATTTAAGAGAAAAAGTAATTTAAGAGAAAAAATTAATGTACACACATAATTGACATGTAAGTATAAAGATGGTTTTTACAGACATTTGGTTATCTTATTAAGTCCCATTGTGTTCTTTAAAATTATGGATACTATGCAAAGACTGTATTGGTAATGTCATCTCAGCCAATATTCTGTTAATGGTGTAGTTTTACCCCAAATATATAATTTTCTGTAATTTTCCTCTAATTATTTTTGTCTGTAATTTCCCCTTTTTATTGTTAGAATTTGGATGAATTGTACCCTCTGTTCACAAAAAAACAGATCAGCTTAAAAACATTCTCTTAAGACATAAACATTGTGATAAGAGTAGTAACATAAATACTATAATTCAGATTAATGTAAAAAAAAATAAGTGGTGATCAGGATGCCGATGCAAATGTAGGATACAGTTGGTTTGTTTTGGGATGCTGTGATGATTTGATTCAAGCAACCACGGAAGAAAAGTTAAAATGGGAAGGAAGATGTTAATTATTTTCATTTTTTTTCTTTACCTCTCATGTCATTATAATAAATGTGTCACTATGTGACATTGAAGACTTAAAACCTTCATGCAGCTTCCAAACAAAACACAATGACCTTTCTGTTGAACCAATTAAGTTTCTCTAGAAAGTAAAATAATACTTTTATCATCAAAGTGAATGTATTTTGTTGCAAAAAGATGGAGAAGTCACCAAAATCATAGCAACATAATTTAACTTTGCACTCTTTATAAAAATAAGAAAAATTAGGTAAATGTCACACTGTGACTGAGATGGGTGTAAAACCAGCCACAAGTTTAATGATAAATTTTATGTTCAGAGACAAAGCATAATGAGCTTTTGGCAATATTGCAGAACCAAGTTGATGCTCCTGGAATCTGCCTACACCATGGAAAAGCCATTACTATCTTAAAACAGGCTAGCAGATATTTTACTGTAGAAAATAATACCTAAGTACAGAATGTAAATCAGCATTTGGGGCATGTGTGGTAGTTATGGGAGGGAGAGGTGCGAAACAACAATTTGTCCTATTTATGACTGGAGAGCCAAACTCTAGGAATTGAGGTTACTATTATTTTTTTTTATTGAGATTATTTTTAACTCAGTTAATAGCTATCTTCGATGCCTCTTGTAGCCTGGAAAAGATGTCCTGGGATGAGAATAAACAGCACAGCCAGATGGACAAGGAACTTCTTACACTACTATATTCACAGACAATATTTGGTAGTCAACCATATGCTTCCTGATACTGATTTGGTGTTGAAGGAAGAAGCCAAAAAATTACAGCCATGGATGCAAGTCCTTGTAATTTTTTCCTGGACTTCCAGAACTTCCAGGATTTTCAGTTCTGCTTTTACACAGTGAGGTCTATCAGTTGATGGAGAAGAAATCACATGGCTTTTTGGTTTGTTTGTTTTGGGGGAAAAAAGGCATGTTTTATAAGAGGAGAGCACTAATACTGATAAACACTATTTCTATTTTCCACCATTTGTTCAATGACATCCTCAGCAACATGTTGGTATTCTGAATAGCCAGAACCAATTACTTCTGGGTAAAAACCTATCCATTCCAAAGACATCTAAATCTCTGTAAGAATGACTGATGATGATTAATTAGAAAAGTGGGCTTTTCTAGTACAGTATAAATAAAAAGGAGCAAAGAAATTAACTGGATGTGAAACTTATGAATGAAAATGTGCAGATAACAACTTTCCTCCAATTGATATGAAGTGATTTTTAAAATATCTTTTATTTATGTAGAAATTTGTTAAATATATTTAAAACTTAGCTAAAATGTAACATTACATTTATGTCGGTTGTTCATTAACTCGATCTCAAGTGGTGAAAATTTGAAGAAATGTCATCACTGATACTAAAGTGGTGATGATTTTTGAGGAATTTCAAACAATTTGTTGATAATAAATGCTTTTACACATAAACATAAAAGTATAAAATATGTATTGCTTACAGTAATAAAATTAAATACACAGAACATAATTTATGATTTAAAAATTAGTTGTTCAAATTAATCATCAACCATTTAGCTTTCAGTCTCATACAGTTTTGATACATTCGGCAATTTATAAAATACCCTTGATTTAGTAAAGTATACATGATGTTCTAATGCTTCTTAAGTTGATGTCTTCTACCTAAGTAACATTTACTACTAAATTTTCTCCTTGAAGTATTTATTTTTATTTTTTCTATTTCGTCATGAAGAGTTAAATGTTTTAATATAGTGGAATAGAGGATTTCTAGAAATCTTGGTAATTATCTAAGTCTTTGTATTATATGGTCTATAGGTGATCAATATTCAATGTTCTAATGTTTTACTTTTTTAATTCTCAGTGTGATAGTGAAAATGGGAATCAAGGCCTAATTTTGCTTTGTTTTGTTTTATTTTGCTATAATCCCTGGCATATCATTTTTGCAGATGGTAAGGAAATTAAATAAACTTACATATTATTATTGGAGTGATATAAAGCTAATTTGATCATTGTGTTCTCCTTATGGAAATGCAAAATCTATCAAAAGTAGCACAATTTGAGCAGAGCAACCTAGACCAGGATCTCCTCAATTTTCTGCTATTTTGTTAACTGAGACATGTTATAATCAAAGAAGTAAGTTGAATCATGGAAATGTTTTTTGTTTGGTTGGTTTTTGGTTTTTGGTTTTGTTTTTTTGTTTGTTTGTTTTTACATTCGATCTTCTCTTCTCCTGGTGTATCTGATTTTTATTCACCCTTTTATATATAAAAAAAGAAGTTTCTAGGAAGACAGAAAAGGAGAATCATTTTTCTTTTATTTTGAAACCATAAAGGATCAAGATGAGCCATCCTGAGACACCAATTTTATTAACACACCTAGCTTTGAGAAGACAAGCAGAGAAGGATAATAAGCTGTTCTTTAGAGTATAAATTTGTTTCTGGTTTTGTCATCATGGTTAATCATTGTGATTTGCAGCCTGACTCTTTCAATCATTGAGACCCAGTTTTAACATGATTAACATTTTTGTTCCATTTGTGGTGCAGTGCTGGTCCCTAATTTTTGAGAATGGGATAACTCTCAATTGGCCTTATGTAAATAAATCATATCTTAATACCCTTGAAATCAGAGCATCCCCAAGGAGAACAAGCTGTAAATCAGAGTGGAAGAAAAGTCAAGGCTGCTGTTCTAAATAGTGCATTCAAGATGAACCAAATGCCTTTATTTGGGGATTTAAATGCATGGTATTTTTTCCTCTTTTCAACTGATGCTGTCATCTTCAAATGACAGAGATTGAGTGCTAAATTGCTACTACATAATTTCCTTATCTCTCATCTATATACTGGGTTTGACTGAAAGTTCAGATTTTGTGAAGAATGTTTTACATAGGAAATAGTGAAATATGGGGAAACACGTTATTTCAACACAGAGTAAAGGGGAAGAAGTGTGTGTGTGATTGTGTGTGTGTCTATGTGTAGAATAGGTATAGCATCTGATTTTTTCTTCTCATCTAGGGCCTTTGCTTTATTACAAATAGATAAGTATTATCATTTCAACATTTCTCTCCAACCCTTGATTCTTTCTAGCAATTTCTTTCTGTGTAACATTTTATCCCCTTTCACTCATCAAAACTATTTTTATGCTATATGTTTTTTATGGTGTAAAGAGGCTGAAACAATGCCCTGGAACCCATATCCGTTGTTAGTATAATCCAAATTATTACCTCTATCCGAGTTATCTGAAATGGGACCACACTGTGGCTATTCATATTAAAATTATTATAACTTTCCAGATAAATAACTTGAGATATGAACTCACAAAGAAACACTGTACAACAATGAGAATAATGACACACAGCAATATGGACCCATCTCACAAGCATAATGTTGGATGAACAAAGCCAGGCATCAAAAATACACACAGAATGAGTCCAATTATGTGAAACTTTAAAACAAGTAGAATTAATATCAGTGGCCAGAAACCGAGTTCAAAGTGTATAGGAGGGTTTCTGGGGTACTGCTTATGTCCTGTTTCTTGATTCCAATGCTGGTTACAAGAATGTGTTCTTGTGAAAATCCATGTAGCTGTATAGTTGTTTGTACTTCCTGTACTTTTACAAAAAGTAAATGTGAAGAATGTGAAGAATAGGTATTATCAGAGTCCTAATGGAACCTTCTGAAAATACCTTTTTCAAAGTCATATTAGCCATAGGTTCCCATCTTCACTGAGGTTCAATTAACCACTACTTCATTCAATTTGCTTTCTCCTTACTTTTACACTTGGCCATGAAGAAGAGCCTTATTTTCCTGCTGAGTTCAGAACTTTCTACCAGCAGCATTTATCTAGCCCAAAGTAAATGTCCTTAGAACATGAAGAAGAGCAATGTGGCTCCTCCCACAATATTGAACTGAGCTTCCCTGCAGCTCAGTGTCTTCATTCCTCACCTTCACTTAGAGTCATGATGAGGAGAGGTACTGGCAGGGTTTTTTCAGACTGTGGTTTAGTAGCCTGACTGGAGAGAGGCTGGTGATGAGCAAGAAAGTTAAGCCAACTTTCAAATTGGAACCTCTCTCCTTACTTTGTGCAAATGAGTCCCATGGTATTGTCTTGGTTTAAATATGGAATAAGCTATGCCACTATCAAGAATAAAGACGCTTCTTAGGAAGCAGTTTCCTGTTCTTAGAATTCATAAAGTGAATGATTAGTGAGTCAACATGGTGTCATGGGGAAAAGTGTGAGAGATTTGTAGGCAGACTCCTTGCTCCAGGTAAGAGCTGAAACCCAGGCTGAATTGTTTGAAAATATCTATTCTTCTGTTTCTGCACTTAGAAAAAATAAAATTAGGAAAGTAATAGTAATAAAATAATAATGGTAAGAACAGTAGATAATGGAGGACATATTAAATTTTAAAAATGATAACTGATATTATCAGTATGTAGAACAGCATTCTATATTCACAACAGGTAATCAATGTATGTTGTTTGATGCATATAGTGTGTCAGACGAATCTGATCATGTCAGGCTATCACAAAAAATTATTCCAACTCCCAAAGACTTTAGGATACAGTCCAGTCTCACATGCAGCCTGCTTTAATCTGGCCCTATCTCTTACCAAGGGTTTCTGTCCATTATACTCTAGCCATGCTTACAGGCTTAAAGAATCCCTCATGCACTGATTCTCCATGTCTTTGTTTAGTCTGTCCCCTCTGTCTGAACTGCCTACCCTGTTCCTATTTACCTGGGAAATATCTCTCTTCCTTTCCTTAGAGGTCTTCTTCTTTAGGAACTTATTATTGATTCTTCCTACTGACCCCAGACTTAGGTGTTCCTTCCCTGGGGATCTATAGTGCCAAAGAATATTCTTTTTGTCTATCATAACTTTCTCCATTAGACCAGGAACTACCTGAGTGTAGGAATAGTGGCTCTATCACTATAGAATCTCCAATGCCTAAACAATTCTTGGTATTAATTTATTAAATATGTTAATTAACTAACAAATAAATAACAACAAAATTAGACATATGTGGTAATCTTCCTTGGGACTGCAATCTCCATATTAATATCCAGTAATTCAGTTTAAACGATAAGAAATAAGTTTAAAAAAAGCTACAACACCAAAGATACATCCATGAAAGAAATAATTGATAAGCTGGACTTCGTTAAAATTAAAAACTTCAGCTCTGAGAAAGATAATGTGAAGAGAATTAGAAGAAAAGCCACAGACTGGGAAAAACTACTTGCAAAAAAAAAAAATCTGATAAAGAACTACTGTCCAAAATATACAAAGAAGTGTTAAAACTCAATAATAAGAAAGCAAATAATCTGATTAAAATAGGCCAAAGACCTTAGCAGACACCTCACCAAAGAAGATATGCAGATGGCAAAAAAAAACACAGGAAGAAATGCTTTACATCCTATGTGAACAAGGAAACTTAAACTAAAACAGTAAGATACAACTATAGATCTCTTAGAATGGCCAAAATCTGGAACACTGACAACAGCAAATGTTGAGGACATGGAGCAACAGGAACTGTCATTCACTGCAGGTGGGAATGCAAGATAGTACTGCCACTTTGGAAGACAGTTTGGTAATTTCTTAACAAAACTAAATGTATCTTTACCATATGACCCATCAATCATGTTCCTGGTATTTACCCAAAGGAATTGAAAACTTATGTCTACACAAAAATTTGCATGTGGACGTGTATAACAGCTTTATGCATAATTGCCAGAACTTGAAAGCAACCAAGATGTTTCTTGGTAGGTGAATGGATAAACTGTGGTACATCAAGACAATGGAATACTATTCAGTGCTAAAAAGAATGAGCTCCTAAACCATGAGAAGTCATGAAATAACCTTAAGGTATATTACTACATGAAAGATGCCAATCTGAGAAGACTACATACTGTATGATTCCAACTATACGATACTCTGGAAAAGGCAAAATTCTGGAGACAGAAAAAGGTCATTAGTTGCCAAGGGCCAGGGGTAAGGGAGAGATGTGTAGGCAAAGCACCAAGCAGGGCAGTGAAACTATTCTGTATGATAGTAACCCAAGAAGTTAAATAATATTGTAGTTCAAGTTCATATAGTTTGTTAAAGGCAGATACAGATATATTGTGCCTATATTTATATAGAAAGAGAGATGTGGATTGATTTACAGAGAAACATTTCATTAGTTTCCCATCCCAAATTCCCTTATCTTTTTCTGTATCCATTATGCCAGTGGATTCATTAACAAATGGTAATGTTGGAATTGCCTGTATTTTCTCAAATCACTAAGAATACTTCTGCCATTTCTCTCACATTTGACCTGTTTCTACCATGCCACTTCCAGTGCCAAGGAATGGGGGTTACTCTTCTTACTGCTGCCTTGGATAATTGCAAAAGCCTCCTTATCTCCTTCTTCCCATCTTTTTTTCAGCCACCACATTCTATACACTCTGTCAAAACATTAAGGGCTTCCACCTACCTCTAAGAGGCAGTTCAAACTTTACTAGGGTATCCAGTGACTCTCCGTGCCCTGGTCTCTGCTTTCCTTTCTAATTTATCTTTTATCAGTTTTTCTCATGCAACTTTTATTTCTATTAAGTCATCAGGATTCTAAGTGTCCGAAAACAGAGCAGTTCTACCTACACTCCTTTGCTAATTTATTTAATCTTCTTGAAATATCTCTCCTCTCCCAGTATTTTACTATACAGGAAGTCAATTCAAATGCCTCAAGATCCAACCTTTCCCAGTGCTCTCAGCTAGGATTTAGTATCTTCCTCTTTTTCTTTTCTTCTCTCTAATAGTACATTACTTATACATTATTTGACAAATACTACATATTGTATTTTGGCTGTGTGTGTGTGTGTGTGTGTGCAGGTATATGTGTGAGGGAGGGAGGGAGAGATGGGAGAGAGGGGAGAGAAAACTCCTGTACCAGATTATAAACTCTGGACTGGACCACCCAGTGACTCACATGGCAAGGATATAATTCATTCTCCCATGCCAATCAATCAATCATCCAATCAACCTCCTTATGTAATTAGACTTTGCAGAAGAAATGATTGCCTTCTTCCATTTGGTTTCCACAAGAATAAAGCAAACCATATTTTTCTTCTTACCTCTCTCAAAAAGTGAATTATAAAATGACCCTTACTTTATCCTCTGTCAGAGTATATTTCAATCATTGTACTTCTATACCAATTCATAGAGTTGTATATTTTTTAAAAACCCAAGATATATATCCTAAAGAGTCTTCTTGATTGAACTCATACTTCATTAAAATTTCTAGAGTAATAAGTTTGACAAAACTGTGGATACACACAAAGAAATAAAAAAAGCAAAAAAAATGAACCAAAATCAGGTCAAAAGAGGAGAGGGGATTTTACCAAAATACATATTTTCATCACATCACAAAAGATACACTTTTCCCCAAGGGTACTTTTCCTTTTTGTTCCATGAAAAACTAAGAGAAAAAAGACAATAAAAGAGTCTAGAAAGATTCTTATTATGTTAATTGGTTAATAGGGTTTCAAATGTAAGTTATATCTTATTATTACAGATTGATATTGTGTTTATCTTTATAAAAAAGGAAAAGGAAATTTCCTTTTTAACTTTGTGGGTAGAAAACAAAAATATGGTGTAGATAGTGGCCTATGCATTATAGGGAAAAAAATACATTAGATTATGAAGAGAGGTAAAAGGGGGAAAAAAGAACTATGCTCAACATCTTCAGATTTCCTGCTGATAAATGGGGAATTCAATATACAGCTTGTCATCTTATAAGTGAGAAGTCCAAGCTCCTGAATCACTTTATATTCCATTAGTGTCTATTTTGCAGTCTACTCAACAAGTTAATGATCTTATTGTAGAATTTTAGAAATTATAGATTCACAGGTAGACACAGAAACCAGTAGTTGTCCTTTAAAAAAAATGACTAATATTGCAGGAACTGAGCACAAGATTTCCATTTGCACTGCAAACAGATGACCAAGAACCAAGGACAGTTATTAAAATGAACTTAACACACATGTAAATTGAAAGCAGTATCACTGACCTCCTAATCTCTGTATTTTAACTTTTTTTCTGCTCAGGTAGAGTTGAAAGATGTGTACTTGAAATAATTTATTTGAATCTATCCTGCTTTTTATTAAGTTTTGAGGTGCATGGGAAGGACAGTCTCCCTGTGGAACTCCATTTTCTAATCTGTGAACTCAGCAGGGGAAAGAATAACTATCACATGAGGTTTTTGTAGGGATAAAATAAGAAACACATATTCAAAAACATGTGCCCAACAATATAAATGTTGGTTACTGTTGTTACTGTTACTAGTAAGTAGTACTGGTGTTATTAGGATCATAACTATTGTCTTACAACTTGAATTACTTTTTTTAAAAGATTTTATTTATTGGAGAGAGAGCGCTAGCAGGAGCAGGGGAGGGGCTGAGGGAGAAGAGAAAGCAGACTCCGCAGTGAGTAGGGAGGCAGTGAGGACCAGGAAGGGGATATGGGGTTCAGTACAGGGCTCCATGTGGGGCTCAATCCCAGAACCCTGGGATCATGACCTGAGCCAAAGACAGCCACTTAACCAACTGAGCCACCCAGGAGTCCCACAATTTGAATTACTTTTAACGAAGAAGAGTTGCCTGTTTGGAGAGTTCTAAAAAGGAAATGTGAAAGTTAATAGCCATACATTTCAAAATCAATTTGAAGCCATTTCCACAAAGGGGAACAATATCATCTATTCTGTCACTGGATCATGGTGTGATTCATTATAAAGTGATGATACATCTTGCATTCATGTCTTAATTGGAATTGCACATTATGTGTTCCTAATGGGAGGTATGGTGGGGGGGACAGAGAGAGTTGCCACACTCCAAATGGTAACTGGAGAGAGTTCAATGAAGGGTTTATTTTCAAAAGTGGGATGATAAAGTACCCTGAGACTTGTACCAATGGGAAACCTTTACCACCCAGAGCCTGAAGGGTCAAGGAGAGAAAGCAGTTATTGGAAGCCAATGAAAACTATGGCTGAGGGGAGACAGCTGCTTCTCTACAGTAATATAGCCACTGCTAATCTGCATCTGCAGGTCAATACGCACCTTGACCTCTTTCTTGTCCTGTGATCAAATCTCCTGACAGCGTCCACCACTGGCTGAGGAAGCCCAAGTAATGCAACCCATAAAGTTTGGTCTCCTGGGGCACAGAGTAGGGTGTGAAAGGGTGAAGGGTGGGCGGGGGAACAAAAGAAAGACATCCAGGATTCTAACATGTACGTTACTATTCAACACTGGCTGGTGAGCTTCTCCTAAGGATTAACAAAAAGGAACACATAATCAAAACATACAGTCACAGAACTAAAGAACCATTCAATGCTAACCACATACACATGACAAGTTCACAATGATGTTTTAAAAATTGATTAAATATTAGTGAAACATAAATAGTGGGCTAGGAAGTAGAAACATATGTAACCAGTTTAGTGCTTTAATTACATAAGACTCACAACAAAAGAAAGTTAATCTGACACAGATTTAATGATGGGTGTTTTTGTTATTTTACTTTTTAAAGTTAATTCTCCCGCCGGGGTGAGAGAGAAGTACAGAATAAACGAGAGTTGTGCAAATGACTTAGCTAATATTGCTATTGAGTCAAATCTAGATTTACCAAAAGTCTTCCAAGGGGAAGGCAAGAGAAGGGGGAAGTAACAGAGGTAGAAGTTGCTCATTTTCCTCTGAACACCCTTGGCCTTCCCTTTTCACTACCCCTCTCCCACCCAGCACTCTTCATTCCCCCTCCTGGAAAAGGGAGGAAGCCAAGATGAATCCTGTAAACCCAGAGTGCTTATTCCAGGAATTTGGTATAGGATGGGCTTAGCAAAAGGAATCCACTTGGAAGAGCTGCTTAGGTAATTGTGTTGAAGATGCAAAACACTGTAGATTATACCAAAGTGTCTTAAATTAGGGTGATTTGAAGGGCTACATGATATCAATTATGAGTTGATGGGGGATCAGCCAAAGGGAACCAATCTTCCCTAAAGAGAAAACTGAAGGAGGAAAAAAAGTTTACACTTGTGTTACTAAACTGAACAGTAATAATTTGATACTGAAGCTTTTCTCTATGCCATTAATGACCCTAATCAAAGTAAAATAGAAAGCTGAGTGATGTAGTAGAATTAGACTGATAGCCAACCTGGGAAATAAAGGACAAGGCATTATTACTATGGGAAGCAGCCCCCACCCTGCATTTCTCTTGTCCAGCTCTTCATATTCTTTCCATCACCTCCTTAGCCACATCTCAAAGTGAAGATAAGAAAGAAGGAAATTGCAAGGAATAAAGAATTTGGAAGGGAGGCAAGGGTTATAGTTTGGGCTTTATTTCACCTGTGTGAGTACAATGAAAGTTTATCTAAGCAGCAAATGCTACCTACATGTCACCATCTGGAGATAAGGAAATGCACTATTCAAAACTCAGAAGTCAGGATGTCTTATTCAGAGTTGACTCACATTGCTGGTAACTCACAAAAGCAAAACAGAAGACATTAGGTAGTATTTTTTAA
>CM052811.1:86395311-86445553 GCA_028533885.1 Nasua narica | reverse complement strand
GTCAGGATGTCTTATTCAGAGTTGACTCACATTGCTGGTAACTCACAAAAGCAAAACAGAAGACATTAGGTAGTATTTTTTAAGACTATTTTTTTAGAGTAGTTTAAGGTTCACAGCAAATTTAAGAGGAAGGTACAGAGGTTCCCCATATTCCCTTATCCTTACACATGCATAGCCTCCTCCATTATCAATATTCCCCATCAGAGGGGCAGAGCAGTGCCCCCCCATCCATGGTATATGTTCCATAGACTCCCAGTGGATGCCTGAAACCACGGGTAGTACTGAATCCTATATATACTATGCTTTGCCATATATGGCAAAAATTTAACTTATAAATTAGGCACATATAAAAGATTAACAAGAACTAATAATAAATAGAATAACCATAACAACATACTATAATAAAAGTTATATACACGTGGTCAGTCTCTCAGAATATCTTATTTCACTGCACTCATCTTTCTTCTTGTGATGATGTGAGATTATAAAATGCCTATATGATAAGATGAAATGAGGTAAATGATGTAGGCATTGTGACATAGTGTTAGGCTATATCACAAAATGATTTTGACAGTATGTCAGAAAGAGGATGATCTGCTTCTGAACTGCATTGACTATGGGTAACTATAACCATTGAAAGTGAAACTGTAGGAAAGGGAGGACTACTGAACATTTGTTCCATTTGATGAACCTGCAATGACAGAGTATCATCACCCAAAGTCCATACTTTACATTAGCATTCACTCTTGATGTTGCACATTCTATGGGTTTGGACAAATGTATAATGACACGTATCTACTGTACTGTCATACAGAATAGTTTCACCGCCATACTTGGTGCTTTGCCTACACATCTCTCCCCTACCCCGGCCCCTGGCACAGACATTCCTATATACTGTCACGTAATTGAAGAAAGTGTAATAAAGTGTAGGCATGAAAAAGTGTAAGCATAGTGAAGTGTAAGTTGATTAGATAGCTCTCCTTCAGGTCCTGTCACCTTTTTGCCTTATGAACTTGACATGGTAATTCACCTCTCTGAGTCTGTTTCTATATATTTATATCATGGGACTAATGATGCATCCTCATTGGGTTGTAGAAAGACTAAATTAAGTCTACCTAGAATTGATTAGCACAGTTGATGACACATAGTATGTGCTCAGTAAAAATATTGATAGTCTTCTGTCAATGATATCAACTGGACCTAAGTTAAACTGTATTAAACAACACTACTGCACTTGGGTGAAAAGACAGTATCTTCATGCATCCCCTCAAAACTTAGACCCAAAGTAATCTCAGAAGATTTCAGGCATATTTCCTCTTCTAAATGGGCTATTAGTAAACCTAAAAAGAAGCTGTAATAAGCATATGGTTTGGAATAGAAGAGAAGAGAGTCCAGTAAATTACTATTTTATCTTAAAACTACCATCTGGATGTTGGTACAGCAGCACTATCTCACTAATTTACATTTTCTTCTCCCAGTAGACAAGAGTATATTCAGTAAGAAGAAGAAAATCTATTGTTTTCTTTTAAAAATCCAGTTTAGAATGCTTGTCTCTGGAACCTGTCAGCTACACTTAATTTCTACTTAGATGCTGAGATAAAGAGTTTCCTCCTCAATGTTCCAACAGAGCATAGAATTAATCTTTCAACATTCAGAAAAATCAAAGTCAAAATTAAAATAAAGCCTTTTATTAAATTTCTCTCTCACTACAGGTTGGAATTTAATACTGAATATGGGTTGAAACAAATGCATTTTCTTAAGATGTTCAAAAGCCTAAAAGCAGTCTATTGATATAGGTATTGTATGATACTCAAAAATGTTTAACAGGACTGATTAAAAATCATTTTTGGAATAAAATAAGTTAAAATACAGATTATTGTAACAGTATAAGAGAATAGATATTGTAAAAAGGCCTAGATGCTGGATAACAACAGACTTTTAAATGAATTGCTGATATTGCTAGGAAGTAACAGAGATTCCCAGGTTTCAAAAAAAAAAAAAAAAAGACTAGGATTTTAGAAAGAGGAGTGGTAAGTAAGAACTGAGGCCCAGGATGACTTTGAGGATTAATACTTACAACAGAAAGTGGGAGACTGAATCTGAGACTCTGCATAAATTTGGGCCATAATACATACACTACATACACTCTTGCTGAAAAGATGGACCAGGGATAAAATCCCCCTGCTAGCAAAGAGTGATACCATAAAATTTGATTATATCCTTCTCAACTCCAAATGAGAAATAAAAATAATACTAAAAAGTAAGAATTTTTTCTGAGAATTTATAACTATTGGCTGTCCTTACATGGGTCTGTGGTTCGAACTCTTAGCATGAAAATAAAAACCGTTCCAGTTTTGGAACTGGACAGAAGTAAGTACTCCCTGGGGGAAAGCTTCCCTGGGATTCTCACTGTTGGGCCAGATGTAATCTTATGATATTAAAAAAATGCTTCTTTAAGGGGAAAAAAAATCATAGATTGGTAAAACTAAAGCAAACAGAAATCCAAACAAAAACCCTAATAGGTTAGACTCCTAAATGCGTTAGATTTTGAAATGATCAGATACAGACTAAGAAATAAGTATATTTGTCATTTAAACAATTAACAGGTAGAATTTTTTAAAAATAAGCAACTAATAGACCAGGTAGATTATCAAAGAATAAAATAGAGCTTCTTAAAATAAAATAAAAAAATACACATACATACAAGGATGAGTTAAACAGCACATTTGATGAAAGAATAACTTACTTGAAAAATATATTTTAAGAAATTAACTAGGATGTAACACAGAAAGATAAAGAAATGGGAAACATAAAAGTATGAGAGATGTTAAGAATCACAGAGGATAGAGTAGTCATATCTAACATATGACTGATAGGGTTGCAAAATACATCATAAAGGAAAAAAATTGGGGAGAATCAATATCCAAAGAGTTATGGCTAAGAATTTTTCAGAATGATTGAAAGGATAGATCTTAAGATTCAGAAAGTAAAATGTTTCCCACAGGATTAAAAATAAAAAGAAATTAACAACCAGACATTTCAAAAAAGAGAGAAACTTAACAGAAACCAAAGAAAAAGGGTAGATGATGTACGAAGAAATGACAATCAGATTGACAGTATATTTCTCAACTGAAGCAAACTGAGCAGTATTTTTAAAAGTGCTTAGATAAAGTAATTCTTAACACATATATATCCAGCAAAGTTATCTTTCAAGAGTGAGAGTAAAATAATACAATTTCAGATAAATAAAACTGACTAAGTTTAAAATCAATATGTTCTTCCTAATATAGCATGTACTTCAGGGAGAAAAATAATTAAAATAATCTCAGCAAGAAGATACATAATCCAAAAAAATTTAGTGATAGAAAAGAGAGAGGGAGACATTAAGAAGTCTAAATAGACAACATGACTGTATAAAATATTACCTTACATGTGACACTGAGCAAGATAGAACAAATAACCAAAGAAAAAACAAATATATATATATAAATTATATATATAATTATATATAAGATAGAACAAATAACCAAAAAACAATATATATATATTTTTATATATATTATATACAAAATATATATATATATAAATTATATATATATTTTTTACCTGCAATATATATATATTGCAGGTAAACTGAAAGGTAGATAATAAAAAGTAAAGCATTCTAAAGCTTTTGTATTCTTTAGGAGGAAGTTAAAATAATCTATAAAGTTCAAAATAGCACTGAAAGAATAGAATAGATTTTACGTTTGAATTGAACAGATGCAGGGTATTCAATACATTCAAAAGAAAGGCATAGATTTAGAAATTTTTGTTTTGTTGTTAAATATTTTGAATATCACTTCAGATTATATATACACACATATTGTTGTCTTAAGGGAGAGGAATCATTTAAAGCATAAAAATACGATACATTTTGGAACTTTTAAGTTTTTTGTAAATTATGAAATTAATTTGCATAAACTGGGTAATTCAAAATTCTGTGAGAGGCATACTTCTAGGATCTTATGTTTTATCTTAGCTAAACAAGAAACAAAGTGGTTTGACCTGTTTTAAATACTAGGAGGATAAGGAAAGTGATAAAACAATGGAACAAAGGAAGGACTATGGTAAAACTGAGATTTATCTGCTAAAAAAAAAAGAGAGAGAGAGAAAAGGAAAAAGAAAATAAAATATAAAGAAAGCACATTTCATAAAAATAAATTTAGCTATTTAGTAATCACAGTAAGTATAAAAAGGCTAACTTCCTCAATTAAAATATAGAGATTATCAATGGATTGGATGATTTAAGAAAAGAAAACATAGCAAAGTTATACACAATTTGCAAGAGAAAAAAGATACTTATAGAAATTCTAATTTAAAAAAGGTATGATGCTATAAAACAATCAAAATATAAATCAATGACTGATATGACTGTAAAGAGAAACTTTCAAATCTATAATGTTATTAGGAGATTTAGAAATAACATTCTCACTAATTGAGAGGTAAATCTAATTAAAAAAATAAGGCTTGAATAATACAATTAACAAGCTTGTGATGTACATATATAAAAACCTGATCCTCAAAATTAGAAAGTAATATTTTCTAATAGTGAATGTACATGTAGGCCAATGGTCAGCAAAGTATAACCAATGAGTCAAATTAAGCCTACAGCCTATTTGGGCATGGCCCTCAAATTAAGAACATTTTTCTACATTTTTAATGGGTTGTAAAAGTTTCGAAAAGAACAGAAAAATAATATGTGACAGAGACCATATGTGGTCCACAAATCTTGAAATATTTACTATTTGACCCTTTATAGAAGGTACCTGACCTGTGTTGTGGCCATAGAGAAAAAGCCAAATACATTTCATATCAATCATCATTCAACAAATATTTTTCAACAGTTACTTTGTGCTGGACACTAATCTAGGCACTGGGGAAAACACAGTAAATAAAACATTTTATTTGCATTTTAGTGAGGGCGATGGATAAGAAATAAGGTAAATAAATAAAATGCAGTGTGTTTGATGGTGATCAGTGGTTAGAAGAAAAAAATAAAGCAGAGAAAATAACATTTATTGTTTTAGAAAATTAAATAAAGTACACAACTTATGGATTGAAGGAGAAATGATAATGAACATTTTCAAATTCATGGGAGTGAATTATAGTAAATGAGTAAATTTCAAAATTCATAAGGTCAGGTTAAGGGGGAAATGTTAAGTTTTATATTAGAAAAAATAAAGATTGATTATAAATGAGCTATAAGAATAACTTAAAAAGTTGCAAAAATAGTATCAGGATAAACCCAAATATACTAGAAGGAAGGAGTAGAAATAAGGAACAGAAATTCTGGAAGTACAGCAAATAAAGTACAGAAGTACAGCAAATAAACTATACAGAAAATTATAGAAACCATAATTCTAAGAAAGGCTATTTATTTAGAGATACTAATGAAATATCTGCTAAGAATGATCAAAACAAATATATTAGTAGTGAAAATTAAAGTATTATAAATAAAAAAGAAACACAAAATATTTCACACATAAAGTTAAAAACAGTGGCGCCTGGGTGGCTCAGTGGGTTAAAGCCTCTGCCTTCGGCCAGGTCAGGATCTGGGATGGAGGCCCATGTCAGGCTCTCCGCTCAGTGGGGAGCCTGCTTTCCCCTCTCTCTCTGCCTGCCTCTCTGCCTACTTGTGATCTCTCTCTCTCTCTCTGTCAAATAAATAAATAAAATCTTTAAAAAAATAAAGTTAAAAACAACTTTGTGCCAGTAATTAAAAAATTTAGATACAATGAACAAATGCCTAGAAAAATGTAACATCAATTGTGACTCAATATTGTTGTACTGAATAGTCTGATAACCATAAAATGAGTTAATTTAGTACCAATAAAACTTTTCCCAAATAAAAAAACAAACTACAGTAGATTTATAGGTAATGCCTACCAAACTTTCAAGGATCATTATATTTTACAAAACCCTTCCAAAGTATTAAAAAAATATACATTCACAACTTTTGTTAAGGCCAATGCAATCTTCATGCCCAAATAGAACAAAGACAGTGCAAGAAATGAAAAGTACACGTTCAAGAATTAAAGTAATAGGGACACCTGGGTGGCTCAGTTGGTTAAGCAGCTGCCTTCAACTCAGGTCATGATCCCAGGGTCCTGGGATTAAGTCCCACATCGGGCTCCTTGCTCAGTAGGGAGCCTGCTTCTCCCTCTGCCTCTGCCTGCCACTCTGCCTACTTGTGTTCTCTCTCTCTCTCTCTAACAAATAAATAAATAAAATCTTTAAAAAAAAAAAAAGAATGAAAGTAATAGCCCAAACTAGAAGCAATCAGAGTGTCTATCAACTGGTAAATGCAGTGAACAGGAACAAACTATGGAAATATGCTACCGTGTGGATGAACCTCAAGAATATTATGCTAAATGGAAAAAGCTAAATGCAAAAGACTACATATTATATAATTCTATTTATTTGAAGTGTCCATAAAAGGCAAATCCAAAGCGGCATGGTGGTTGCTTCAATGTGGCTAATGGTAGGAATAGGGATTGAAAGCAAAGGGCACAAAGGATTTTTTAGGGTGAAAGAAATGTTCCAAAAAAGATTGATTGCATAACTCTGTAAATTTACTGAAAAGCACTGAACTATTTCTCTTAACAGTGTCCTTTTAACCATCATAGCTATGTCTGCATTTGCAAAAATCCATAATCCTTGTTTAGTGCTTGCTTTTTAATGTTGGAATTTAAGATAACCTTGTGTTCTGCAAGGCAATGTTGAGTAGAGTGGTCTGATTCTAGAGAACATTGTATACCTTCCTCCCCACTCTTTTCAGTTATACATCCCAGAAGAGATCTGGACAAAATCAGGGCCTTAGAGGTTTACATTTATCTTTAAAAACCTAGCAGGAAAAATATACTTTTTCATATTCTTCAGAGGCCTTTTCTGCCCTCATTATTTGACTATAATTGTATTATATTTTATGAAATTCTTTATCAAAGGTCAGAATATACAATTTAGGCATGAAATGATTCCCAATTCTTTGTGGAATAAAAGTTCAAAGTGCAAAAAGCAGGATGCATTCAATTTCTCCTCATGATTCCATACAATCCATTTCTTCCATGCAAAAACACAGGTCCCAAGAACTTGGTCTTCTTTAAATCATCAGCAGAGGTGTGGAAGTAACAAGAATATAATTGGAAATGAAATTCATATCACAAATACTAGAGTGTAATCTTCTTGAAAAGAAGGTCATCTTTATCTTTGTAGATATTTTTTGTAGAGACCAATAACTGGAAAAGCATACCCTCGCAATATGTAGAATTAGGTGTAAAATAAAACATTTTTTCCCTTAAGTTCACAGATATCCCAATTATAAAACAAACCAAAACTGGGTTTCACTAAATAAACACATAGTAAATATCATGACTAGGTAAGGCAGTATTAAAAGTCCATAATTCTTACAGAAGCCAACACAAACATGGGGCATACAGGAGTGCTTATTTTGCTAGTAACAAAATGCCTTGTTTGAAGTCTGCAGGGACTCGGGAACAACATTCTAAATTGGCAACATATGGTGTGGAATGGTCACAGGGACAGACATCAAGAAACTCTGAACAGTCCTGGTCCTGAAGCTGGCACTGGCTAGCTGTGACATTGGGCAAGTCACTTCCCTTCTCTGGGCCTCCTGGTTTCAATATGTATAAACTGAGACCATCTATGATCCTATGCTCCTCATTAGTGAACCAACTTGTTTTGATGCCAAAAGTTGGCCAACACATCAGCTAATGTCCTCTCTTTTTCTCTACCTGTGTATGTGTGCATTTTGACATATATTATTTCCATGATTTAAAAACTCGGGAAGATGAAATTGAAAGCAGGGACTAGAATATGTTTTTGTACACCAATAGTCACAGCACCATTATTCACAGTAGTAAAAAGGTGGGAATAACAGAAATGTCCATTAACAGAATGAATAAAGTGTGATTGAAGTGTGATACACACATACACACACACACACACTCTCACATATGATAGAATAATATTCAGCCATGAAAAAGGATGTAATTCTGATGTGTGCTACAACATGGATGAACCTTGAAAACATGCTTAGTGAAATAAGCCAGAAGGACAAATATTTTATTATTCCATTTATGTGAGATACCTAGAATTCAAATTCATAGAGACAGAATGTAGAATAGTGGTTACCAGCAGCTGGGGTGAGAATACAATGGGGAGTTATTATTTGTGGGTATGGAGTTTCAGTTTGGGAAGATGCAAAGGCATAGTGGTGATCATTGCACAACAATATGAATATATTTAATGCCACTAAACTGTACCCTTAGAAATATTTAAAATGGTAAATTTTATGTTGCATGTATTTTGTCATAATTTATAAAACGATCTCGGGAAGACAGAACAAAAGTATCTTGTTTCATACTAAGAATGCATTATATTTCTCTTTCCCCAACTTCTTCAAGAATAAAAACTCTTTGACATAACATCACATGGAGGGAGAGGGAAGTGTGTGGGGGACCATTTCTTGAATGACTCAAGTGAAAGTAAATAGGGTACTTTTTGGTAAACTGAAAGTAAGCTGGATATTTTCGATTTTTATTCTTATTGGGTTTTTTCCCCCCAGCCCCAGGGATGTTAGCATTCATTGACATATCCATGTTCTTTATTAAGGGGTCAACATTTTTCTTAAAAGAAATAAGTACCAGCCACTAAGAGAGTAAAAGACACTAACACTGCAGCGAATTGAAGGTGTTAACATACTTCTGCAATGGCCCACTTGCTCCAGAGCCATTTAAGCAAGAAAATGGTCTTGTTTTGTCTAAGGGGAAAAAATGAGTTGTGTTTATCCAACGATGGCTGGTCTAGCTTTAGTTGTATGTCACATTAAAGCAAATCTGTCCTCTTACTCCTATGTAATGTGAACACAATTACAAGATACATTATTGATAATAGGCGCAAAATACCTGAAAGCTTTTTTATCAGATGTGAGCACTTCCCTTAGAGAAAATTCTGGCTCCTTTGTCAAGAACATGGGTGTGTCAATGAACTTTGTTATTTATTGGTCACTTTTTTATTTTTCTCTGTTGGCTTTGCTACCACTGTATATTAGTTAGGTTACTTATACCCATTAACATCTAAATCTTCTCTGCTGAAATAGTGAGGTTAATATCAAAACACCTGTGTCTTAATTTTATGCTTTTCCTGCCCAGTGAAAACAACATGCAGAATCAGTCATGTTGCTTTACAAATCAGGTGGTAGTTAAAATCTGTTGGTATTACCAGAATGACAGTTAATACAGTTAATATTCTTGTAATTTATCTAAAATTCAATCTATCCTTTAAGTTAACTACTAAATTATAAGCTAGTCATATATGTAAACCTAGTCATATACATTTTTTGTATAGATAAATTCTTAAACTGAAGATAAAGTGGAAATTTCCTTTCTTTAGAATAATACCACATGTATCATTCAGGGTTAAACCAGGAAAGATAATCCTCGTGAGTATTAGGGAATAAGTGATTTCTTATAGGCCCAAAAAGTGATATAGTATTTGGAAAAGTAGAGATCAGAAGGTAGAGAAGGAAGATCAGAGAAGTCACTACCCAGCCTCCAAAACCCTGGAACTAGTGGACAGTTAGGAGTTTACAAGGATACATGAAAAGTTAAATAGGACCAGCAGCTGGAAGGAGATTGCAGAGAGGAACTGGTACATCTGTGCCTGAAGGTGGTCTGGTGGACCTGTTGGTCAGTGGAGTTAAGTGCCTTGAAGAAGAGCCGGCCACAGGCAGGGAGAATGAGGACATGCTGGATTCTCTCCACCTCTAGCCATGACCATGACAAAAAGAAGTAATTCACCAGTTCACCTTCAAAGCACCTAGAGTTTCCTCTTGTGACCAACTTGGACTAGAACCATGTGGGGAAGAGAGTTCAGGAAACACAATTCCAACTTAGCCATGTTGACATAAAGAAGATTCTTTTTAGTTGTCCCAAGGCAAGATTTTTTAAAATTAGCAAAGGCTTTTTAGCTTCCCTAGGGGAAAGGCAATGTTTATTAACACTAAGTCTCCCAGGAGTAACACCAGCTGAATACCTTGCTGCCAACCAGCTCCAGGCTGCCCTATTTTAGTGGGAGAGTGGCAGAACTTGGTTAGGCACCAGCAGTTGGCCCGGGTGAAATATTTGCTCAGTAGAGCAGAGCTCCAGTTATCACCTAAGTCCATGGGAGATGCCAGAAACTCTAAGGTGAAGTCAAAGCAGGGCCCTGAGATGGGAGCCAGGGAGAGGAGAAGAGCTAAGAAAAGTCCCTTGGGGTCCTAGTAGAGGAGGATCCTAAATATGTTCCCCAACACCACGTGGCTCTGAGGTTTGTTTTTATGGGCAACACTAGGCTCTGGCCTAATTCTTTATCTACTTTCCACATCCTTCCTCCCTAACTTTCTCCATCTTCTCCCCCATTAATCCCTCCATCAGGCTCCCTTCATCTTTTTATCTCTGTCCCTCCTTTTCTTCCCCTTCATCACTCTCCCTTCATCTCCCACCTTCCCTCTCTCTCCTTCTTTCTCTCTCTACCATACTCCTTCCATCACGCACTCTCGTTATCCAGACCAAGCAAGTTTCAATAAGTTGTAACGCTAGGATCATCACACATTGTTTCCTATCCTTAAAAAAAACTCTCATCACCTGCTTTCTTCAACTCCCACCTCCTACTCAGCCTCTTTGTCTGTCTGTCTGTCTCACTCACTCAAGACTAATTCCTCCTACTTCAGGTCTCAGCTAGAAGTCACCTCCCCAGAAAGACTTTCTCTGAAACCACTTAATGAAATATGTACCTCTTTCTATTCCATAATTCTCTATTACTACATTTTTTTCATGTCCGTCATGGTGCTACCACAGTTTAACATTATATATTTATGTTTTGTGGCTTGTTTTTCCCACACACTGAATTGTAAATTCCCTGAGGACTTGACCACATCCCTTTATTATATACTCATGTGTACCCAGCAGTTACCTTGGGGCCTGGCATATAGAAGGGTACTTATTAAGTGTTTCTTGAATGAATTAATAAGAAATAAAGGAGTGGATGCAGATTTTAAGGCTGCCCAGAAAGGAAATCTTAAATAAGACTATTTGAATTAAAAATGTTTTTCCTATGATACGTAATTTGAATTTGATACCCCTTGTGATTTTTTAGATCAATTGTAGGAGACAGGGAAGCATTCATAAGATAATGCAAAGCTCCTATGGGACAGGTATCATTATGGTTATAGGGATCCCAAAATGAAGACAACACTGGAGGCAGAGGCAAAAGAAGAAAACCTATAAATCCTGTAGCCCCATTTAGGGAACTCCAATGAAAAAGAATGGAGTCTGATGCGGGTCAGTTAAAGGTCAGAAGACTAGGAACAGAGCAACACAAATTGAGGAAGGAGTACTGAGGTTTAACAATGAGAGTCCATTCATCTTTAAAAAATTGGTAAATATTGACATTGCGCTTCTCTTGGAATGGAATATTGACTACTTAAGGGTAGATTTTAATTATAGATTATTTATTAGCAATCTACCAATATAGGCACTACCAAATTGAAAATCGTAGTTAGTTGGGGATCATTGCAGTGTATATATTTTAAAGCAATTTACTAATATTTTTACTAATTCATAAAGGAAAATGCCTTAAATATTTCATGCATGCTATGAATAAGCTAGTCTTAATATTTCAGTGACATGAAAAACATTCAAAAGGAACCAAAACTTCCAAAAATCTTATTTTAAAAAATGTATATGCATACATAAGTTGAAAAATCCTTTATATGTATATGTGAATATTTTTTATTTTACTTTTTGTGAGACTTTAAAAATTATCAAATTTTGGAATACCTAGGTGGCTTAGTCAGTTAAGCATCTGCCTTTATCTCATGTAATGATCTCAGGGTCCTGGAATTAAGCCCCATATCAGGCTCCCTACTCAGAAGGGAGTCTCTACCCCCTACCCCTGCTCGTGCATACACACTCTGTCTTTCAAATAAATGAAGAAAATGTTTTTAAAAATCATCAAATTTTAAACAATAATAAATCTATGAAAATTAGATTAATCTTAGACTCAAAGAAACCATCCATTACCATAGAACTTGATTTCATCACACATATAATTAATTTTGTATATTTATTTTAGATAGTCTATTATAGGTTTAGATTATGGTTTCTTGAAAATACTTCTTTTGATTTTTCCTCAAATGAAGACATGAGAAATTTCTCTGTATATGTTTGCTAAACAAACATAGTTAAAGAGAAGCTGTCCAAAATGGCTTACTTCAGGCCAATGCAGTAGATTCACTGTAAGATCAAAGAAAAAATATTTTTTTTGCTCTGCTATTAATTGGGATTGGGCTGTTTTCTTACCCACATTGGCAAGTCCAGAAAAGGTCGTATTGTAGAAAAAGAGGATTCAATCTTTGAATGTCAATGCAAAGAACTTTATCACATTACCTTTGTCCCACACAGCATAGAGAATCCATTCCATTAAGGAGAATTCTGAAAATTTGCTGAAATTCAAGCTGTGTTTTAATTCAACTTTTTGGCAGATGGCATTAAAAGAAAGTCAAGGGTCATAGCTTGATAATTGGGTATAAATACAGTCAGTGCAGTCGGCCTTAGCTTCAGTCATGCAGAACCAATTTTTACTTGATGATATCATGGTCGCATATTTTTAATTGAAACACTCATAAGGAGTCCTAACATAATCTGACTATTACTCTATTTTTCCCCCTCATAAACTCATGGTGTCGGTTAATGGTGTTCAATGAAATATTGCGTCATTGACTTTATTTTTCTTACCTACGTGTTCTCTGAAACATAAAGTTTGGGATAAAATGTTTTGTCCCTTGATTAAAAAATGGCAATGGCTATATTCTCTAGGCTTCTAATCAGTAATAGATGCTAATTTTATAAGTCTAATCCTGAGTACAACATAATTTATGGCTGAAAATTTATTTCATTGCTAAAACAAAAAATATATATACACACAAATCTTTTAAATCATAACTTTCGTAATTCTCACTCTGCATTTAAATGGTGCAATTTTGGACTAAATAGAATATTATATAAAATGAAAAATTTTTATCTGTGTTACACTTGAATGCAATGCCTCATTTTAAACAATATAAAATCCTTGAATATGTGGTGCATTCATAGCTGTTCTGCTTTCTTCCATTTGTAACAAAATATTACTTGTAGCTTTTATAATGTAGAAGGATTTTAAATTAAGATGAGAATCCAACGCAGATTTTTTTTTTAAGTAAAACATATGGGCATAAAAGACACTCATTGAAACTTTTAAAATGAAAATAGGAACCATGGATAATCATTCTGTCATACAAGTTTCTCGTATAATTATACTACTTAAAATGTTTAATTGCTGAATGCTAAAAGGCAGACTTAGCCATATAGACTTAGCTATTGGAAAATTGATTAAACCTAAAAGCACTGTGAACCTGCATTTTGGGGGTAGAAATAAAGAATTTGAAGTGAAAATTCAAGCAAAGGAATATCACAGTAATTTATGATAGGAGTTTTCTTTTTTTTTAATATCTTTGAATTTGGGGGAGGGTACCAGATTGTTCTAGAAGGTTGAATCTATACTGGTCCGTGCATACTTCTTGCCACTCTCCTAGCCTTTTGGGGATGGAGTGGAGAAAGTAAGGTAAAAATTGTCAGTCTGTATGCATTTGTTTTAAACCTTTGCACTCTCACTTTCTAAGTTGAAAAATACAAATCTGTCAGTCTGGTAAAGCATGTCAGAGCTGCTGCCGAAAACTCGTCTTTGACTCATTCATCCCCACTGAATCTAAATTTATTTTAGATCATATCCTGACAGGAAATTTGAGACTGAACTCTGCATTTTTCTGTCTTCACAGTCATCTGCCTCCCTGTATGTTGAGAGTTTCACTAATGAATGTGACATTTGCTGGTAAATAAATAAATAAATAAATCCACCTCTATAACTTACTTTCTTGTTCTAGAAAGACAGAATGAACAGAACCAATAGCACAAGCATTTTTTTTTTTCACCTCCTCTTGCTTTTGGTCCTACTTCTTCAACTCAGTTACTTTAATAGAGACGATGAAAGTAAAAGCTATGACGGAATAAATCGAAGTCATGGCAATTACTTAAGAATATAGAAATTAAAGGTAGCATTGGTTCTTCTGCAGTTGACCCACCCTCACAGCTGATCATATGCTGGTATAATGAGAAAGGTAGGCCTGCATCTTTCCTGCAGTGCACTGCAAGTGAGAGCAGGGAGCTCTGGTATACCTACCACACTGGAGGTGTGGGACTCCTATGTGGGCGCAGTAGTCAGAACGCCAGAACATAATTCTATCTAGCACGAGAAGCACGTGTGAGTGACTGTACTCCCTCACGTAACTTGACGAACCCAAGCAGTGATTGTGACTCGGGCAAGGCAGCATCCAGGCATTGACTGATAGCGTCAGCTTTCCAGTTCTTTCTTTCTGTCCTTCTCTTGACATTGCTCCTTCATGAGAACTGTCTCAAGCAAGTGCCTCGCACCTGGCAGCAGAAATGTCTCTTCCAAACCAACCTAAAGAAACCTCGGTAACGGCTCCCATTCTGTAAGTGCTTCCAGTGTGCTTTGCATTCTTTTACACATTTTATAAGCATTACGTCATTTGATCCTTACAACTGTTCTGTGAGGTCATTTCCCATTTGCCCAAAGTCACAAATCCTAAGGAATAAAACTGAATTTGATGAGCCAGTTTGGCTCTGGCATCCATGCATATAATCTCTACACAAATTTGCCAGACAAGTGCTTGAGCTCTCAGGAAGAGGAAGATGCTTTCTAACATAACATCCATGTCAATCCTGAGAAATGTGCTTTGAACTCTACACGAGTTCCTTGAACCAAATTCTGTGTCCAGGTAGAGCCAACTTGTGTCCTACACCTCCTGCATAGCAGAATAACTGGGGCACATATTTCCCCGCAGCAGTTGGGGGAGGGGCAGGTTCAGAATGGGAAATGTGTGTGGCAGAATAAAGTTACAAATGACTACCACAGCAACCCCAACTGCTAATTTGCTAGAAAATTCCCTGGCATTGTAGCATTTCGTACTGAAAACAGCTCATTTGGGTAAGTCTGCTTTACCATGAATTTCCATGCCTTGTAGTGATACGGAGTGAGCCTACAGTCTGGTAGCCCAGTCACCTGCTGGGTAAGGGCTGGTTGAGCAGCTGAAAAAAAGAATGAAAGAGAAGAGAGGACCAAATATGGCCATTTATTATACAATCTAATTTGTGTCTAAGCAGGTAGCATTTGGTCAGCTGGTCACACCATGTTTGCCTCCATTGCTCTGATCCTAATTTTCCTTCCTTCTCTTCCATACTCTTCTTGATTGGTGTGGCAGTTACCCCAGACTAAACAAATATAGAAACATGAAATTGTATGCTTAAAATGTATCCAATGTACTGCGGCATGCTCACAGTACCTTATTTTTTTTTAATTGACAAATACAAAATAACTCTACTTGTGTAGAGACAAGCCGGATTGTGTAGTAAATTACCATTGAGACTCCCTGAGTTGCCTAGCAATAGGCTACCTGGACCCAATGCCTCCCCCCCCCAACTCTACTTCTAGGAGGTGGGTCTGCACCCAAATCTAACTTTCATAAATTGCCCGATGCTAGCAGCTAACACCTGCAGACTGTTTTGTACCCAATTCCAAAATGCTTTTACCGTGCTTACAAGACTGCTCTCATCTCATACCACAAAAAGTGATATATCCCCTTTCTAAGAACAGCATATGGTACACTCACCTGGGCCAGGCTCAAGCTTACCAGTCCACAGGATGCTGAGAGGATATGACCTTTGGGTACTTGTTTACCTTTCTTACCTATGACTTCTCTTTGGCTCTAAATGATGCTAGCTATTGTTTGCTTGACACTGCCAAGGTCATTCTTACTAGACAACACCTGGACTTTTGCATTTTGATATTATTGGACAATTTAAAGATTCCCAATTTGAATCTGGTTTAATGGAGCCAATTAACATGACTGTTGATTGCAGGGAAACTGAAAATACTTTCTTTTTCTGCCACTCATGGCTCAATACAATCAAATTGGAAGAAATTTAGATGAGGTGCGATCCTAGTTAGCTATGGTGCCCATGCATTTATATTGCAGAATTTAAACTTCTGGTAAATCAGGGCTAAGTAGATAGTTGACATCATAATGTATACGATTTTAGAAATTCATTTTCTAAGCTCTTTGCCTTAGAAGGAACTTCTAGTTCCTCAAATACACTATGATTGATCATGTCACCATGACTTTACATGTACTATCCCCTCTTCTGAAATACATTTCTCTCTATAGATAATTACCCAGCTTCCCAGCTTATTTCTCCTCCAAAAGCCTCAAGTCAAGTCTAAATATATGCCCTTTCATGGACGCATTTGCACTGATTTATAATCACTGATTTATGTGTGTCTTCTGTATGAAACTGCAAGTATGTTCAGGGCATGGACTCTACCCTTTGTGATTTTGTACCCCATGCACACACACACAAATATGCACATATGCACACCCCCACACACCGATGCCCCATCTTTGCCTTGTCTAACTTTACCCTGTACTCCCAGAAGCAGAAAGTTTTATCCAGACCATCCAAGAATTCTAGGGGAGGAGAGGAGTTGGGGGACAGACACATGGACATTCTAGACAACTCGTGCAGGCTGACATTCTGGAGAGACTAAAAAGTTAGACTGATCACCCTGACGAATCAAACTACACCAGGCGCACAAAAATACTCCCCATGGAATTTCCTCACCATCAAACAGCAAGAGAATTGAGCTGATGTTCCTCAAGTCTCTGTACTCAGTGGGATGTCCTGCTGTACTTCCACTTACCTAAAATCTTAGTATATTTCCCCAAGGTTCAGCTGGGTGTAGTTACCACCTGTGATGTACAGCCAGAAACATACTGACATCCGCTGTTTCCATGGAGCACAAAGTCACCTTACCTATGAACCCAAAAATGTTGAATTTTGTGATTATTGACAGATTATTCCCTATGTGATTATTGACATAGGGAATGTGTTTCTAAGCATTTATTTATAAAATCTCTTTCTATAAGAGTGCATAAAAATGTTTATATAAGAATTGTATGCATATATTGAGTTTGTTGTTTTGAGAGATGTGGAAGTCATACTTCTAAAACTTACTAGTCAATTATAGACTGTATCAAGAATTGAATTATTGTGACCACCTTAATTTATTGATCAAAAGGAACAAACTTCCAGTTGTAAGATAAATGAGTTCTGGGGATATAATATGCAGCACAGTGACTATAGTTAACAATATTGTGTAATTGAAAGTTGCTAAAAGAGTAGACCTTAAAAGTTCTCATCGCACAAAAAAAATTGCAACTATGTGGGTTAATGGATGTTAACTAGACTTATCATGTAATCATTTTGCAATGTATACATTTATCAAGTCATTGTGTTATATATCTAAAACAAGGATATATCTGTTACATCTTAATAAATCTAGAGAGAAGAATTTGATTATTAAACTTCTGCAATGTATTTAAGGGGTCTATGAATGAAGTGTAAACATAATATATGAATAAATGAGTATTTTTTATAAAGAAATAAATTACATTAGTATTTTATTAAGGACTCATAGTATCTGACTAAATGATGTATGTTATACAGGCTACATATAGTTGTTATGAAATCAATGACAAAAAAGGGACAGCTTCACAAAATCAAGGTATATGGTATACTTTTTATATATAAAAAGCATATATGGTATCCTCAAAATATGGTATATTTTTCTTAGTTAAATAATAATGTTGTAAGTGCAAATTTACATTCTGATTTTTCATTAACCATGTTATAAACATTTTCCATTTTGCTACATTGACTTTATAATTAATATATGGTAGTTCCATTAA
This sequence comes from Nasua narica, assembly GCA_028533885.1. Taxonomy (NCBI): domain Eukaryota; kingdom Metazoa; phylum Chordata; class Mammalia; order Carnivora; family Procyonidae; genus Nasua; species Nasua narica. Next base: position 86,427,591 of record CM052811.1, on the reverse strand, counting down.
TTTGATAGAATATAAGTTACCAATTTTCTTATCATGCATTTTGACCAAGCTTTTTTGTTTGTTTTATTTTATTATTGAAGTATAGTTGACATATAATGTTATATTAGTTTCAAGTGTACAACATACTTATTCAACAGTTCTATACATTACTTAGTGTTCACCATGATCAGTGTAATCCCCATCTGTCACCATACCACATTATTACAGTATTATTCACTATATTCCCATGCTGTGCTTTTCATCTCCATGATTTATTTATTTTATAACTAGAAATTTTGTCTCTTAATCCCTTTGAGCTATTTTTGCTCAACCTATATCCCTTCCCCTGTGGCAACCATCAGTTTGTTCTTTGTATGTAAGCGTCTATATGATATTTATTTGTTTGTTTTGTTTTTTAGATTCTGCATATAAGTCAAATCATGTGGTATTTGTTTTTCTCTTATTTCACTTAGCTGTAATACCTTCTAGGTAAATCCATGTTGTTGCAAATGGAAGGATTTCATACTTTTTTTATGACCGAGTTATATTCCATCTTCTTTACCCATTCATCTATTAATGAATACGTGGGCTGCTTCCATATCTAGGCAATTGTAAACAGTGCTGCAATAAACATAAGGGTGCATTATCTTTTCAAATCAGTGTTTTTGTTTTCTATAGGTAAATACACAGTAGTGGAATTACTGGGTCATATGGTATTTCTATTTTTAAGTTTTTGAGGAACCTCCATACTGTCTTTCACACTGGTTGCACCAATTTACATTCCATTTCCATTTCCATTTGGGCTGGTTTTTTTTAAGACTTTATTTATTTATCTATCTATTTATTTATTTATTTGAGAAAGAGATAGAGAGAGAGAGCCAGCACAAGCAGGGGAGGAAGGGCAGAGGGAAAGAGAGAAGTAGGCTGCTTTGATCCCAGGACTCTGGGATCATGACCTGATCTGAAGGCAAACGCTTAACCACTTGAGCCACCCAGGTGCCCCCATTTGGGCTGTTTTTAATTGTTTGCAATTCATAAACATTGCAATAAATATCTTCTTTCTAATATGACCTATTAATTGATAGAATAAAATCCCAAGAGTCAGGTATAGGGGTAGGATCATGTTTCTTACTATGGATTGATATTGCCACAGTGCTTGTCCAAAGTACTACACTTTTACCAAAGACCAACAACTGTGTACTGGGATGGCAATTCCATCCTTGTGGTTTAAATGGTATAAGCAATAGATATTGTAAAGTATTTTTCTGTCCTTTCACATATACTCTCCCTGCCTCTTTTCTGATTTAAAGACTGGCCAGCTAGAATTTTTTGTTGTTGTTGTTTTTGAATAGCATGTTTAGGTTACTATAGATGGTGTTCCTTATTATAGTACTTCCTAGAAATGCTTTTTGATGTTGTAAATTTTCACATTTAAGGCTCTGTAAAACACTCCCCTTCCCATTACCCTATATTATCATATATCTCACCGGGTCTATCCCTTGGCTTTGCCCTTATAACAGCACCAAAATGATGCCTAAAGCACAATGCATTGCATGGGATCCAAAAAAATATGCTTCCTCTTAGAAATGACAGGTCTCTGCGTTTGCAGTTAATTATGTCCTTGAAGAAGATTATTTGTGTCCCTTGAGATTGTGATTTCCCAAAGCCAGTGAATACTCTGCTTAAGGTAAATTTCCTTTCCTTGAGAGTCAATTTATTGCAATGAAAAAATAACTTACTTCAAAATAGGCAGCCATATCATGCTCCTGGAGTACAGGACTCCTCACATCTGTTCTGCTATAGGATTGAATAGAATGGAAAACTTAAACAAGATTTGTGGGTTAGCAAAAGAACCCACAAAGATTTGCTTTTGTTAGCAAAAGAATTTTGTCTAAACAAAATTTTTTATCTAATTTCTTTCTTTTTTAAAAAAATCATTTCTGCTCATTTTGCTTCAGATACCCTTCTGTTGTCCTGCCTTGTCTTCCCATAGTAACAAAACTCATTGGGGGGATAAGAGGGTAGAGGATGGAGGGTGGGGAAGAAGAAGTCAATGGGCTGTTTAGAGAATGAAGCTACGAGTAAGTAGCTTAGAGTCAGCAATACTGACTCTAATTTCTAGTGTAAATGATTGTAGAATTGTGTCTTAACATTTAAAATCTGGTTAGCTGTGTATAGCAGTGGTGGGAAGATGTGTAAAAATATGGGCCAAGAAACCAGCTAAGCAAGGTCATAAGCTATGGCACAGGGAACCTAATTGATTTTCCTGGAGCGGAAGACCCTGATTCCAGGTTTCTCTAATCTTGGCTCATTAGACCATAATGAGGGAAGAATAATTTATATCAATGAGTAAAGAAATTTATCTTTCCTGGCACTCAGAGCAAAGTAGCATTATTTATAACTTAGAGGCATGCAGGTGTGTTCCCTTAGGCATCTCTTTCCATCAATATTTTAGGAGACTTTCTGGTTTGCTTTGGGAAAAAAACTAGAGCCACCTGGGGTTGTGTAGTATGGTTGATACTTTTATTATCATTCGTTCATACAGCATTAATTTATACATTCACTCATTCAGTGACTCAGAACCTGACATGGAGGGAGATAAAAATTAAGGGTATATTTAGGAGGTGTTAACTGTAAGACTACATTTTAGACATAGCTATCTTTTCCCTGGTGTCACTTCCATTAACACAGGTAGACAGATACCTGAAGGAATAGGTACATATTAAAATATCATCATGGGCTACATGGTAAACACATTGTCCTCAATCAGAAACTTTACTCGATTTACTTTGTCATAAAATTGTAGCTGCATTTGTACAAACTACCTCATGTCACATTCTCATTCCCTTTGTTGCATTTCTCACCTTGATCAGACCACAAGGAATGGAGATCAGACCCAAGGACTTCAGAATATATGTATACCACCTACAATGAGTAAAAAAGAAAAGCAACAGCAACAACATAAACAGTGAATTTGGAACTTGTTTTCACTGGGAATCACAGTAATTCTACATTCCTATTCCTCAGCAATTGGATATTGGATCTAATTCACAGTATTGCATCCAGATAATTTTTCTGGGTTATTTTGCCCCTAGTTCCCCAAATTCTGGCATATGCTCGAATAAAATTAGTTTTTTTTTTCTGAGAAAATGATCTTTTATGCAGAAATGATGAGGGCAGAGAGTAAAACTGCCTGGTCCCCAGCACAGTGGCTAAACTAGTCCCTCGATTAAGCCCTAAAGAGTGAGCATCACCCACGGTAACAGGCTCATGGTATTCCCAATTACATCCTGAATAAACATCCTTGTTTTATCTTAGCACCAAAGGTTAAAGTGTACACCTTCCCTTGGAGCTGCTACTTGGAACAAAATGAGGATAATTAATCAAATAAATACACAATCACCATGTAGACCTGTAACTCCAGTCCTCAATGACTTAAAAGAAAGGATGGCAAACTTAGAGATCTCCCAGAACAAGGCAGGTAATATAAGCAGGCTGGGTATGAGACCCGTGGGGAGTGGGGAGTGGGCATTGCAGAACACTAGAGAACCCAGGCCCTATTAAAAGGGATCAGAAGATGCAATTCAGCTGTTCTGAGTCATTCAGAACAGCTGATTTTAAAAAACGAACTAAAACAATCCCCCCAACCCATTAAAAAAGTTATTTGCAACAACAAATGCAACCTTTTAATAATACTTGTGGACCAACAATGCCTGAACCAAACAAAACACTGTAAGGAACAGATTTGGCCCATGTGTTTGCTACCTCTGCTTTATGATCTTCTAATTCTGCAAATAGGCTGGGGGAACATTGTATCTTCAGGAGAAATAAGTAATGTTTGGTTCCCTCCTTCATGGATTTGTGGATCTAACACATGTCAGTCCCTCCAGGAGTGACCTCCTTCACAATTAATACTGTCTCCAGCTGCATTAGTCAGAATAGACCACTGCTCTAACAACCCCAAGACTCTCAGTGTCTTAACACAACAAAGGTTTCTTTCTCATTTATACAAAGACCAATATGCACATTCTTAGTGGGGTTAATCTCCTGTAAGCACTAAACTCAGGGATTTAGGAAACATGTGATCCCACCATCTCAAGTCTTCCACTTCCAGTCTTAGGGACAGAAGAGTGACAGTTTGGAAGATCAAGTAGGATGTTTCATGGTCAGGCATAAAAGTGGACTTGATGACTTTCATCCACATTGGCCATCACCCAGTCACCTGACCCCGCTCAGATGTGAACAGTACTGGAGAATGCAGTCTTCTTGATTTATCAGGAGAAAAGTATCACACCAGTTTTCAAAGGCCAGCTTAAAACCTAAGTGATCTATGAATACTCCCTGATAATACTAATTAGAAACAAGTTTGCCCATTCACCCAAGTAATATATGTTTAAAGTATATGTGCCAACTATGTAGTAGACAGTGGAGACAGAATGATAAGATACCCTCCATATCTTTCTCCTGAAAGCCAGTGCTGTCAGTAAGGAGACAGACATCCAAACAATTGTATGTTGTTGAACTATATGTTGGGGGCTTTAATGGACTACTACATACAGTGGGGGCAGAGTTGAATCAGTGCTCTTTACCACATGGAGGTTGACAATTCATTGATTTTTTGCACGTCTTATCATCCTACTGTCCTTCAAGATCCCTGAGAACGTAGATTATGCCTTATTCATCTTCGTGTCCTCCCCACTACCTAGCATCTAGGAGTTCCCATAAACATTTGTCAAATTGATGAATGAGTAAGTTTCTGATAAGAATAGTGTAAGCACAGACTCCTGATTTGAGGAGGAAAGAAAAATTAGGCTTCGTCAGTTTTTAAGAGTTTAAGCTTTGGGTATATAATAATATAATCTTCTTTTGAATTATTTTCTTTGTGTCTCCCCAAAATTTCTGTAGTGGCTCACTGATGTCCAAATAGATTATCATCAAAGAATTCACAACATTTAGCCTTAAATTACAGTTTCCTGACTGTGTAACAAATGTTGATTTCATTTAAGCAACACGCTGTATCATTTATCTGGGCCAAAGTGGATCAGATTAAGTTTCAAGGCAATTATGTCATATCCTTGGCAAGTATAGTCATTATTAGCTTAGGAATTGTTTAAAAGAAGTCAGTTTCAAATACCTCCTACCTATTATTAAATTTACTATGTAATTTATTTATAAATGTAATAATTTAGATGTCCCGATAACAAAGTTAAAATTACCTAGGCCCTTCCTCCCTTTTATTATTGAGCTATTCAGTAGAGGCAAAAGAAATCTCAGCTTCTAAACTGTGGACCAGATGCCGTTCTCAGGTTTAGCTCAGAATCGGCAATCTGTTGTTTGCTAAATGACTCTTGTTCTAACACCAATACCAGAAGGAAATGAGTTTCCACCATTTATCATTAAGTTTCAAAGTGGCCATTCAACTTCTGTTGGAAATTTGGGAGAGAAAAAGTTTAGGAATGTGGTATCATATAGCACTCACTCATAAGAAATGATTCCTTGTTTGCCAGACTGGGGATGAAATTTGGAACCACTTATATCAGCAAAAGAGCCAGGGTGTGTGTGTGTGTTTTTGCAGATGGATGGAAAGTGAACATAAACCAAGAACAATGGAGTCTTTGCCCGGAGACCTCCCTTTGTGCTGAGCAAGGAGTGAAAGCACCTTTTTTTTTTTTCCTGGAGCCCCCTGAAATTTTGTCTACTTAGTCTCTGCCTTGGTGATATATTGTTTCACAGTTTTTTTCAGGGGCTGCTTTGTGTGTGTGACTCTCTACCTAAATTTGCAAGTAACTTGCACAGTTTGCTCTTTCCCTTCCCCCACCGTAGCTGCTGGATTAGGCAGTCAGCAGACACAGACGAATGCCCGCCTCCTATACCTCTGCGTTTACGTGGTTACCAATCAGGTAGTGTCAGCCTTCCTGTCCAATGATCAGGATTCTACTTTCCTCTTTCACTGAATATTTTTAAATCTTAGCATATGTGGGTCTTGTCTTCCTAATTAAATTTAAGGCTTCACGCAGCAGGAACCATACACTGTATTTCTTCTGGACTTAGTATAGCAATAACCTACATAAGAGTGCTAAGTAAGTAAAGATAAGTATGTAAGTGGTATGCCCACTTATCATATTATGGTAAATGTGTGGATGCTTTATCAAGGGTTATTAATCTAGTAAATCAGAGTCCAGGGTTAGTTATCAGGGAACCAGGAAGTGGAACAGGAAGAAAAATCTTTATTATCCATTAACTTCTAACTGAAATTTAGTATATCCTTGATGATGAATGTAGGCCTCAAACCACAAAAGTCACAGCAGTTCCTGACACTTGACCCCCCCTAGAAACTGTGAGTATTTTCACATCACCTTGCAGTTATGGCAGCTATCCCAAAACTCTCATTTATATTCATCACCGCTTCCAATTTACCTTAGGTATTAGAACTGCAACTAGATTTTGTTATTTTATACATATATTAGCATTTTGCAAAATTTAAAGGTATTTATTTCTTATTTTTGAGAAGTATCTTGTAATGTAATTAATTTCCTTTGTAATCCTCTGTATTTTATGTTATTAACTTGAAAATATTACTATGAGAAGAGTCCACAGCTCCCTGAGACTCCCAAAGGAGCTAATGGTATGCATAAAGGTTGAGATCCCCTGCTTTAGACCTAACTGACACACAAGGTATGTTAGGAGGCTGCTTTGGGGTCCAGTGGACTGGATTTTTAATCCTGTACTGTGTGACTGTAGGCAAATTACATGGCCTCTCTGTGAAGGTATGAGATCTTTCCTAGCCGTGAATTCTGTGATATTTGTAATCGGGCAGATTAAAACCTGCCTTATACCAAAGACAATGAACATATAAAGCATTCAAATCCACAGAGAAAAAAAGTAGAATAGACTCACAGTATAAATTACTTTCGAAACGGCTTAGATAAACCCTTGTCTTATGGATCTATTTTGGATCAACTAGAATTTGGCCAGGAGGAAAGGAGGCATGTGTGCACACCCAACAGTTAGGTGTATTGGACAATAAGATAACTCTACTCACCCTTAACATATTATTGGGGACTATTTCAATGGACCCTGGAGCATCTCACAATGATAACCAGCAGTTTTTTCATGGACATTCAGTCCAGTTAGGGAGAAAATTAGCCATATATTCCATCAGTGCCTTTGATTAAACTCTAATGATGTTTCTGAAAAGGAACATTAAAAACTGAGACCTCTGGGGACAGACATGCTGTAATTATTATTATAAATACTTAGCATTTTTATCATCATCATTAATTACATTTCTCCTTTAAGGGTTTATCATAATCTCTGAGCCTACTATTTGTTCATTTGTCTCATAATTACCCACGAGTAAGCAGTTTGTTCTATGTTCTCAGAAATTGATTATTCAATGTTTGGTTCTTGTTTTTTTTTTTTTTTTTCATCACAAGGGAGATTGAAAAAGGTATCTCTTTCTTCCTTTCTTTCTTCCTTCCTTTCTTTCTTTCTTTCTTTCTTTCTTTCTTTCTTTCTTTCTTTCTTTCTTTCTTTCTTTCTTTCTTTCTTTTTTTTCCTTCTGGTTCTTCTAATTTTTTAAATCATCCAAGGCTGCTACCCATCCACCCCTCTCCCCACACACAGACTAATGTAATAGATGCTTTCATAAACTTAATGGTGGGATTTTTATAAAAGTCAGCATATCAATCTAGGAAAAGAACATTCACTGGTAACATGGGGACTTTCGTTGGATATTTGGACACATTTTTGCACAAAGCCTTCACCTTCTTCCATAAGCTATCCCAGTCTGATTTGACCTCAGTTCTCCAGGTTAGCTTATGCTGAGCAGAGCTGACCCCTTGCTTCCCTAAGCATAAAACTAAATGAGGAGTGACTAGCAAAGTAATTCTGTATCAAAGCTTCTCCGACCCTGCCCCATGCTATAGAGAAGTCTGGGTTGAATAAAAAAGCAGACCAAAAGGAAAACATCTACTTTGTGCTGAAATAACAATATAAAGTATCCCTGATGGGATGTGTTCAAACTTTTCCGTCTCCAGACTCACACAGCATATTTAGCATATTAACCTATCAGAGTTAACTGATTTTGATGGGGTTTTAGACTTCAGTATCTGGAAAAGGCCCTCTGTCTATTGTGCCAGATTCCAATGAAGCGAGACTATTTGTTGGTTAATAGCACTGTTCACCTCGTGTGAAAGTCTAGATTCTTCTTTTCATAATTCTCAAAGATGTGCTTTTCTCATTGTAAGCCCAGGTCAAGAAATGATGCCTCAAGTGCATTGCAGACCATTTATTACTCTGTGAGACTGGGGTGATGAAAACTCTCTGTGGTTGGAGTGTGATTCTTTAAATGAGCTGTCATCTACAACAATGACCTTATTTATAAGACGCTGTCCCTAAGAGAATATGGGCTTTTTGACCTTGAAAGGCACGGAGCAAACCTGTTTGGCAATGTGTAACTTTTTTTTCCTTAAATAGTAAGAACTTATTCTGGTTCTTTGGGAGCTACATTTAGCCTTGTATAGTAAACTAGAACTCAGCTAAAGTTACATAAACTCCCAGCGGAACTGAATTTCACTGCTGTTTATTGGTAAAATGTCACAGATGTCACTGCTGTTTATCAAATATTTCTAGCTTCCCACCTTTTATCCATATGATAAGATTGCATGTTTCTAGCCCCTTTCGGGTTCAGCATGGTCACATGATTTGATTTGGCCAATTAAATATGAGCAGAAGTGCTATCTTTTACTTCAGAGGGGAAGAGTTAAGTGCTAATGTGTGATTCACCACGTCCCCCTTCTTGGAAAGGTCATAAGGCAAACCTCCCCACCTTGGAGCCTCCAACAGCCTGAGTCCCTGAGAGACTATGATGAACAGGCCCTTTTGCTGACCTGTACTGAACAAGTAGCATGAGAGACAAATCCATTTGTGTGGTATTAAGCCAATCAGATTTGAGGTTGTTATCACAGTGTAACCTAGCCCCTAGTGACTGACTGATAAGAGCAAAACTCGTGTGTGTGTGTGTGTGTGTGTGTGTGTGTGTGTGTGTGTGCGTGTGCATATGTGAATATTCTTTTGAAATATTTTCCTCCTAACGTCCGAGTTCAGGAAAAAATAGTCACTCTTCTGCTTTTTGGTAACAGTGACAGTATTTGCCTTCATTCCTTTTTTTTTTTAATAAATTATAGTTATTGAAGTAGAGTTGACATGCACTGTTATTACCTTCATTCCTTTATGAACAACAGAGGCCATCCTCTGTGAGGAGAGATGTCACTTTAACTATACCACAGTGTCCTCATGTGGAAAATACCCTCGGATCTAGCCAGGGAGCCAGCCACAGACACAGAAACTTCACCTCCAGGAATGTGCAGAACCAAAAGCTGCTTTCTGTCCTCTCTCTAGCCCTGTCCCCCAATATCTAGGGACAAATACGGTTAGTCAGCAAATATATATCAAATGCCTGAATACCAGAGAACAAATCAAATGCCTGGGGCCCACGCTAGACCAGGTGAATCTAAGTCTCTAGTGCTAGGACCCAAGTATTCTCATTTTCCAAAGCCACTGAGAAGAATCTAATGTACACTGGAGGTAAAAAAAAAAAAAGCTGGCTTATCACTTGGACTTATCCTTAACTTGCTTCCAATTCAAGATCCAAGTCTGGCTAGGCAGAATTCCTTTTCTCTATCTATTGCTCTACAGTTCTTCATATCCTTTTGTATAATATCTATCCTTGCATAACTGACCATATTTTATTATTCTTTCTATACACATCCGTGTATGTGTGTGTATATATATACATATATATATATAAATGTATGATATGTCTATGATGTATAAGTGTACATATAAATATAAATATGTAAATGTGTAAATATGTTTTATGAACACATCACACTGCTCAGGACTACATGGGGAAGACCCAGGGTCAATCGGAAGGCAGAAGTGTGTGTATGCAGGTATATGTATGAATGTGTATGAATGTGCATGTTTTGTGTAAGTTTTTATATGTATGTGTAATACATATATATGTGTATATGTATGTATGTATATACATAGGGGAGGGGGAAAGCTGAATGAATAAATGATCTTTCTAAGAAGAAACCAGAATTTGGGAAATCCAGTATGAAAAATCTCACTTATGGTTTTATTTATTTTCCCTGGTTTCACTTGGTTAACTCAGCAGATTTTATAATAACATCATAACTGTTATTATGACTTTATTCTAAAATAGGCTATTACCATTCCTAGTACTTTTCAACTCATTTAAGTGAAAATATCCTTCCTTTTGATGATCCCCACCAAGATGCACTTTGGTCAGTCTGGGATATGAGGACTCAGTAGGTGAGGGAAAATATGTAAAGCAGAATATAAATTTTTCCTGGTTTTCAAGAAAGAACTTAAGTGCTCACACCTTTAGCCTTTAGGATAAAGTGCAGGATCTTCCCATCTGGTACATTAGTCATAGGGGTGTAGTGAATGAGAAAGATGAAATTCAGGGGACCCGAGATCATTACAGGGGATGTATCTTACTAGGATAAAATTTTTCCAACTGTAGAACCTCCTGGTCTGATCCTATTGAAGAAGAGGAGATAAATTGCTCTCTTTTGAAGGTACATTAACCTTAGGTTCATTTAATGAATTACCTCTCCCAACGCACTAACAGATACCCTGGGGCCCAAGATGAAAAATGTCCTCTTTTTGCACAGAGAGGCTCAAATATGTACCACTTCCTTCTTTCTCTTTAACTTGTGTTGACTTTCATTTTTTATCCTCTTGTCATATGTATTTTAAATAAAACTATAATACACTCTCAGTTTAAAAATAAAAGTGGGAAATCTAGGACCTAACAAGGACAGTATGTGTTTCTTATTTTAAGTAGATTTTCTTAACTTAATTTCTGTATCATTTTCTCCTTCTGGCATTTTACACTGCAAGCTACTTACTGGTCGTGATTCTCCCAGAGATCTGAAGGAGAAAGGGGATGGTTAATATTGTGTATTAATACACAATACACAGCCATGAGGCTGTGTATTGAGTGACCTGGCAGGTGGGCTCAGGGGTCACCCCACAGTCTTAGACCCCTCTGTAGGGGCCATTGAACTGAATGTTCTTCCCCTTCCTCCTCTGTAGAATTCCCTGGATGTTTTTTTCTCCATGCATTCATTTAGCAACTATTTATAAATAATGAGCGGTCTTTATTTGTATTCCCCTGCAAGCAGAACCTGAGATAAGAATTTGGAAGTGTCTTAAGATGTAGGTTTTATTATTATTCAGGTGGGTAAGATCGCTGACAAATCAGGAGATCATTGTGATTAAAAAGATACTGTGTTACTCACAGTTCCGGCTAGGAGGGGGCACACCAGGCCATGCCGAGCCACAGATGGGAGCACCAAGGTCAGTCAGAAGGCAGGGGCAAGGGAGAAGCACAGACAAGATCCTTTATTGTGGATTCTGTTGAAAAAGGAAGACAGAACAGGGTAAGCAGGCTTGTGACTGGCCAGTTTGAGTAATGTTAGTGGGCTTTGGGGTATAGGGACTGTTTCTAGTTGTCTAGTGTCTTGCCTGGAGTGATTAGAACAGAAGCATGTTGCTTCCTGGACTGTAAGAGAGAGGAGGTGGTTCAGAGTCTGGGCTCTGGATTGCTGGGTTATATATGACACGCATAGTCCTGTTCAGGTCATATGCTACCTTTTATGAATTGGCTACCGCTGAGAAGGATGATGTCTTCCCAGGCAATAAGACCCCAGAGCATCAAGAGTACAAAGAACAGCACAACATAGTTAATACAGAGTGCAAGTTGTTTATCTGGGAAATGATACCGGGAAACAAAAGTAAGCAAGTCAGGGGAGTGAAATGGAAGGAAAACAAACAGGGACTCCCTTCCACTGTGGGTTTTGTGAACACCTGCATAAAATCCACCTTTGATTGGTCCCTATATAGAACGTGAGGCTGAAGCATTTTCTCACTAACTCCTGTGGTTGAGGATTGCCTCTATCTGTGCACTTTTGGGATGAGCTTGCACACACAGGCTGAGTCCATGTCCAAGGCTTCAGAGAAAAGCTGAGGGCCTTGCAGGTGTTTGTACTGGAAAGTCAGGAAACCTCAGCTGCCATTGGAGTCAAAGGGTGGGGCCAGAGATGCAACCAACGTGTGTTATACCCCAAGCCCCCCAGACCCCCAAACATGAAATAAGCCAGCTCTTTGAGGTGTGAGCTCTAAGAAGGTCAGCTCATCAAGGATTAGAGCAGCTGTATACAGAGTCACCTTGCACAGATGAATGACAGGGCAGAAGCCATTCCTGTCTAAAGAGGACATCCTCGGTCAGTCAGAAATATTTTTTGGTCAGCTATGGAAACAGGGGAAAAAAGGAGCATAAATGAAGTGAATGTGGGCATGTCCTTCTGAGCACTATCTTGGGGAGACGCAGCTCCGGCCTGTGGACTATACAGGAAGTAGGAATCTCTCCATGTTGGAAATGAAATTTCTCCTGACTTACAAAGAATTTAAATCATGTAACAACCTCTCCCCTTGTTCATATCCTATTCCTCCTTCTCCTTATTCTTCACCACTCCTTCCCTTCCCTGCCTTCTCTTTCTGCCCCTCAGGCCTTTCCTCCTTACCTTTCTCATTCTTCTCTTCTGCCTCCTCTTTGTTCACCATTCACTGTACACATGCCCCAGGTCATCTTCTGGGCTCGCCTTCCAGCCCTGCCAGGAAGCCCTGACGTCAGGACAGTAATCTTCTGTGAATTACATTTGAGTTAACACCCTTTTTGGGGTGCCTGGGTGGCTCAGTGAGTTAGAACCTCTGCCTTCGGCTCAGGTCATGATCTCAGGGTCCTGGGATCAAGCTCCGCATCGGGCTCTCTGCTGAGCGGGGAGCCTGCTTCCCCCTCTCTCTCTGCCTGCCTCTCTGCCTATTTCTGATCTCACTCTGTCAAATAAAGAAATAAAACCTTTAAAAGAATAACACCCTTTACATCACTTTTACAAGAACGAGCACAAAAGAGCGTCAAATGTTTCTAGTCAAGAAGATAGGCAGAGAGTGCGACTCACGCGCCTCTGCCAATGCCGTTGCTACCTGGCACTGTCCCTCACCTGGGCTTCGAGCTAAGAAGCCTCCAGTGCCAGGTGTCCTGCTAATAATCAGGAATCCCATTATCACTGAGCCATAAACTGAATTATTAGTGACATACATCCCGGATTATTCTGTCCGCTCCTCACTCCATACATCCAGGCACTGACACTTAATTATGTTGTCCCACAGTAGATCAAGTTTTACAGCAGCAACAAAAGATTAAAACTGTTTTATATTAGGGACATTTAGAGGATAAACAGCAGAGGGTTCTAGGAGGGAACTATAGTCAGCTGCGTGGCCATCTGGGAGAAAACCATTCAAGTGCTATTAATATTTAAAAACCTTTTAGATTTTTATGGTTTGCAACGTTCCTAACAAACTGGTTTCTAACTCCATAGTGAATTTTTGTTGTCAAAGCACAATGCTAAGCTATCTTAGGGTCTTGATTAATAGGGACAGAACCAACACCCTGTGCGCTGTCTATGAGGCCTGGCTGAAAGCCAGTATGGTTGAAGAAGCGGACTAGTTTTCAGTCGAGCATAATAAAAAGTCCACTGGACACCAGCAAACTCTGAGTCTACCTCCTTGCTCAGTTAATGCCCATCTTCTCTGTCTTCACTTCTTCTTCTTTCTTTTTGTCTCTCGTCTTGTCACCTTAGAGTCCCAGAGTCCACAGATAGATGTATTAGAGTCTTACTTTCATTTCTGTTCTTCCAAAATCCTTGCAACATTTCCTTGATCAATAGAGCCGTAATTGTTTCCACCCAAGCAGTTCTATGGACCTGAGCTGCGTTATTGTATCAAGATAGGCTTCAGAGAAAAGAATGGAAGCTGATAAACAGTGGATAGAAGTGGGAGGTAAATGGTCAACACATGACCTACCGTCATGGTCCTTGGCTTCTGCATCCAACTTGTCATCCTCGACCCCGCTGTCTCTCCTCCATTCTTCCATCTCACAGCCCTCCCTTGTGGGTCCCAGGGAACAAGCTGGAAAATCTACCATCCAACTGTAGTGAAAAGCAGTTTCAGGTAGGGAGTAACAGAGTCACTGGAACAGCAATCAGAGGCCACTGTTGAATCTTCCTAAGCTTCAGTTGGGGAAAAAAAAAACGTTTACGTTATGAAAGTTTATAAGAAACCAACGAAATAACAGAGCAAAAATAATTTTATCAACCATAAAGTGTGAAACACACCCAAGGATATATTAATGATGTAACTGAGGACCCTCAGTATGCGATTTCATGCATCCTCCACCTTGATTCTTACTGATGTGGTATTATTTTTAACTTTGAAATAATTTCACACTTACAGAAAGGTTGTAAAAATAGTACAAAGATTTCCAGCAAACTCTTCACTGATTTCCTAACTGCTATCTTTATCACAGGTTTTTTTAGTCATTCCATCATTTATCAATTATCAATAATAATTGTGATTATTAATTTCTGAATTACTTGAGAAAAACTTGCATACTTGATGCCCATTACCCCTAAATATTTTGGTACACGTTTCCTATTATATAATCATAAGACTATGAAATTGATGGTGGAAATTAATAGTAATTAAATACTGTTATCAAATCTTTAGCTCTTATAAAAGTGTTACTAATTATTCCACTAATTTCCTTTGCAGTGGAAAACAAACAGATAAAGCAATATCTGGTCCACAGCCCAATCCAGGGTTGCTATGTGTATTTAGCTTAGCCTCCTTCAATCTGTAATAGTTCCTCAGCCTTTCTTTTTTCTTTCATGATCTTGACATTTTTAAGAGTACAGACCAATTATTTGGTGGATGTCTCTAATTTGGACTTTTGTGATATTGAAGGATAATTTTCAAAAGGCTAAAAAATACGGCGTACAAGTATAACATGAACGCATAACAAAGCTTTTATTTAACTTGTTAATTAAGAAGGGAACTAGGAAATGTTAAATTCAGTCTGAAGACCATTTGAGAAGCTGGGTATATCTGGCAATTTTATAAGTGATGTTTCTGGTGTTTTATGGCACCATCAACCATAATCTTTGGGCTTATTCATTTCAGTTGAAGAGAATTTGCATCTCGACTGGACAAACATCTAAATTTTTTTGCACCTAAGAGTTGTAAAATAGTCCAGTATTAAGTCAAGCCCAGCACTGCACTGTAAGAACACTCTTTCCCCTATTTCCAAGGTTGGGATATGTTTTAGCGTCGTGAGTTTTAAGTTCTCTTTCATTGCTGGTCAGGATTGTTCAGAAGGAAAACTGTGGGGAAAGCACAGGGTACTGTTAGAATTGATGCACCGGCCCCGTAAGCATTTCTCTCCCTTTCCCTTCTGCCCCGAGGTGCTTTGGTCCTGTCCATACAGGTCTGTCAGCATCAGAGACAATTTAGTAGATGAAAGACTGAGACCTTACCAGGTTTATACTTGCAGTGTTTTGAGGAATCTGGTAAAGACTAAGCAAACTTGAGATCTTCATGACTCAAGTCTCCAAAAAGCATATTTTTTTTTTTTTAGATAACTAGGCAGGCAGGCAAAAGTACTGCCCAGGCAACTCATACATGTGGGTGTTTCACTCACAGTAACAAATTCTGTCTTGATTTGTGGGACTTCCCATTTCTGGTTTGCCTTTGCCCTCAGATACTTTGGTGAAAGTCTTCCCTATTCTTTTTGTTTGAGTGATTTTTTTTTGTTAAGAAGCACCTTTATTCTGCTGTTTTCATTTAGCTGGCCGGTTATCCATGAAAGGTTTTTTTGCCCAAAGTTCGGTTTTTTAAAATAAGATCCCAAAGAAGGAAACTGATTTCCTATATTAGATACCAAGATCTTAAATATTGCTTAAAATAAATATCATTTATGTACATATAATTTCATTATTTTACAGATTTTTAAAGTTTGAACACTATTATTTGGACCTTAGATCTATTATAGTTCATTACTGTGTTGCTATTAGGAGATAATGAAATTTTTTAAATGTACATTATATTTTTGTTGTATTGAGAGAGACAAGGTTTATTTATGTTAAGGGCATAGGAGCAAGACTACCCGTAATACCATTAAATTGATGGCCTAAAATCAAGTTTTATAGAGTATAAATTGAATATATATCAGTTTCTCTAAGTTAATGTTCTTTTAAATCCCTCTAAATTCCTACGTCCCTGAAATGGTAACTTCCTAAATCTATTGTTTCTGCAATTATTTTAGAATATCTAATTTCCAGAATTTAAGATAATTCTTTTAATTATCAAATTATAGACTTCACAGAAATTCAGTTTCAAATGAATTTATTTATTATAAGGCACAGGAGAAAAAGGCAAAAATTGACTCTAATCTTATGGCCCAGAGATAATTACTGTTAACATTTTGGCATTTGGTATTTTCTTCTACTTTTTTTTATAAATGCTAGAGATCGTAGTATATATAATAGAGTGTGTTCATATTTTCAGTAAAACACTGTATCATCAGTATTCTCCCGTGTAATTAAATTGCTACTTAATGCTGGTATAATATTCCTTTGGATTAATGTACCATAATTTATTGCCATTGTTGGCAATTTATTTTTTCCCAATTTATAGACTCCCAGAAGTGTAGGAATCTGTTGGACACCAGCATATATAAGATTCTTCTTTTTTTTATAAATATTTTATTTATTTCTTTGAGAGAGAGAAAGCATGAGTGGGGGAGAGGGGCAGTGGGACAGGGAGAAGAGACACACCCCTGCTGAGTAGGGAGCCCAATGTAGGCTTGATCCCAGGATCCTGGGATCATGACCTGATCTGAAGGCAGACTCTTAATTGAATGAGCCACCCAGGGGCCCTATGTAAGATTCTTGATATGTAATCCCACCAGTGTCTATGATGGTGCCCATCCCATGAGGCCTACTGTCTTTGACTCATATATTGTTCAGTCTTTTCTAATAGTTGTTTTAATTTTAACTTTGTTAAACAATGCCTTGGTTGAGGGTTTTTTTTTTCAGATATTAATTAGAATCTGGGCTTCCTTTTCTTTGTACATCTTCCATGTCCTTTTAGATAGCTTTAATATGTACTGTATGTGGTTATGTATGTGTGACCCCAGGTAATTTATTTAACTTCCTTTTTAAGTATCCTCATATGTAAAACAGGGAAAAAAATATATACCTCATAGCAGTGTTGTGAGGATTAAGTGAGATAATATAAGCATGATACTTAGCACGATACCTAGCACATGGCATTCTTTAAGTAACTTTGCTATAATTGTTATCATAATTGGAATGATCATTTTGTTAATTATCTGTTGGGGAGATAGGGATTTTCTGTTGATTTCCATGAGCTTTTTATGGGGTAAGTATATTAATTCTTCTTCACATTTACTTGTAAAAGTATTTTCCAGTTTGATGATTACTGGTTTTTTTTAAGATTTTATTTATTTATTTGACAGAGAGAGAGAGATCACAAGTAGGCAGAGAGGCAGGCAGAGAGAGAGAGAGGGGGAAGCAGGCTCCCCCCTGAGCAGAGAGCTTGATGCAGGGCTGGATCCCAGGACCCTCAGATCATGACTGGAGCCGAAGGCAGACGCTCAAACCACTGAGCCCTCGAGGCGCCCCCCAGGATTTACTTTCTTAGCAACTTCCAAACATACCATAGAGCAGTGTTAACTATAGTCATCATGTTGCACATCATATCCTCAGTACTTACTTATCTTACATCTAGAAGTTTATACCTTTTTGAGCACCTTCATCCAATTTGCCCTTTCCCCATTCCCTTGCCTCTGATAACCATACATCTGTTCTTTTTCTATTTTTTTTTAAGATTCTACATGTAAGTGAGATGATATAGGATGTTTTTCTCTCTCATATTTCACTTAGCATAACACTCTCCAGGTTTATCTATATTGTTGCAAAAATGGCAGGATTTCATTCCTTTTTTATAGCTGAATAGTTTTCAGTTTTATGTGTAAACCAAATTTTCTTTAACCATTCATCTGCTGATGGACATTTACAGTTGTATCCATTTCTTGGCTATTACAAATAATACTTTAGTGAACATAGGGGTGCAGCTATCTCTTCAACTTAGTGATTTTATTTCCTTTGGGTATCTATCAAGAAGTGGAATTGCTGGATCATAGGGTAGTTCTGTTTTTAATTTTTAGAGAAAGGTCCATACCATTTTCCACAGTGGCTACACCAATTTATACTCCTACCAACCTTGCACAAGGGTTCTCTTTTCTCTAATTCTCACCAGCATTTATTATCTCTTGTCTTTTTGATGATAGCCATTCTAATGGTTATCAGGTGATGTCTCATTGTGGCTTTTTGAATCTCCCTGATGATTACTGATGTTGAGGACCCTTCTGTGTACCTGTTGGCCACTTGTATGTCTTCTTCGGAAAAATGTCTATTCAGATACTCTGCCCATTTTGTAGTCAAATTATCTTTTTTTCTTTCTTTCTTCCTTCCTTTCTTCCTTCTTTCCTTCCTTCTTCCCTCTATCCTTCTCTCCCTTCCTTCCTTCCTATCTTCCTTCCTTCCTTCTTCCTTTTTTTGCTGTTTAATTGTATGGATATTAACCTCTTATCAAATATGTGATTTACAAATATTTCCTCTCATTCAGTAGTTGCCTTTTCATTTTTTTGATGGTCATTGCCATTTTAATGTTTGTTAAAATATTTTAGTTCTGTTTTCGTGTTTTACAAAATAAGGACCAAGACTATTGTTATAGCATTTATTAGAAAAGGAAGTAAGTAGCAAAAAAAGGAAAACAAAAAGAAGAGAAAAGAAAAAGAAGTAGCTATACCATTGAGTTTTCTATTGCCACTTGATCTTTACCATTAATATCAAGGGACAGAAATGTACAGAATAATGCAGCACCTATTTTGCAAAATGAAGCAGAAAGTCAGGTAGAAAAGATACAGATCTGGAAATAATGCCAAATCACATTGTAGTTGTTTTATTTTATTTTTATTTTTTAAAGATTTATTTATTTGAGAGAAAGTTGTACACCTATGTGAGTGGAGGAGGTTGTGAGTGAGGAGCGGAGGGAGAGGGATAGAGAGAATCCTCAAGCAGACTCCCCACCGGGTGTAGAGCCTAAGGGGGAATTTGATCCCAGGAGCTAGATATCATCACCTGAGCTGAAATTCAGAATTGGCCACTTAACCAACCGAGACACTCAGGTACCCCTCATATTGCAGTTGTTTTAAAAATCTAAAACACTAACACATATTAGAGTAAATCACCATTAAAAAGGGAAAGGGAGATTTTTTTTCTTATAAAAACCTGCTTCCAATGTTATCTTAGCCTTTGAAATGTGTCCTTCATAGTTTGAGCTAAGACTGTATCATTTGCACACTGGATCACTGCTGATTTTGAAGGAAAAACCAAGTAAAAATGTTTCATGGTTTCAGATGGCCTTTCTTTGTTTTGTTTTTTTTTTGTTTTGTTTTGTGTTTTGTTTTTTACTCTGGAGTTCAACAGTGACTGATTTAAATATTGAAACTTAAACATGCTATTTTGATAACTATATATTCAATAACTTTTGGGGGGTTAGATTGCCATACTTTTATTTTTCCATCTGGTTTTCTTTGCAATGTCTGACCCTTTCACCCAATTAACACATTTTTTTTTTTTGGTGGGATAAATGTGAGAAAAGATCAAAACATTATTTGTAGAAGACACTGGGGTTTGCAGAAACATTTAAGAGACTGTGTCTCATTCACCAACATGATTGTATTACATTTAAATGGCTAAGCAATATGTGTCAATCTCTGGAACTAAATTTAAAATATGTATAATTTGTTTTGTAAAATTGGCATATGGTTTAGACAGCCTGTGTAACATAATACTAAATGAAACCATATTAACTAAGTAAGGAAGTCAATCAGAACCCTAGGCTTGTGCATTTGGTAGCCTTCATTGTAGTTTATTTAAACCCCCTATGCTAAAAAGTTATAAAATGGCACAATGCATAACTCTAATTTGTAGTTCCGAGAATGAAAGTAGGAGATCTCACTACATGTAGTCTAGCAGGTGTTTTTTCAGAGCAGCACTTCTCAGACTTTGATGTTTATATGAATCCCCTGGAGACCTTGTTAAAAGGAACATTCTGATTCCAGAGGTGTGGTGGAGCCTGAGATTCTGCATTCCTCACCGGCCTTCAGGAGGAGGAGTCACTGCTGCTGGTCCATGGACCACACTTTGAGTAGCAAGGTGTTAGAAACAAATTATTTATTGGGAGTACATAAAGAATTCGCTGGAGAGCTCATTAAATAGATTCTTGGCACTCCTCCCAGAGATCCTGATTTAGCAGGTTTAGAGTAGGAACCCAAGATTGGACTCCTAACAAGTTCCTAGGTGAAGCTGATGCTGCTGATCTACTGACCACGATTTGAGTAGTTTTGATTCAAAAGTATTCAGACTCCTCTGGCATAAAGTACTAGTTAATTATAGTGGGATAAAGCATGGCTCAGTGGAAAGTCTCTTAGATTGTCTAGAAGAGAACTAGACTTTGGGGACAGGCCTCCTCTATGAGTCTCAGTTTCCTTACCTATAAAATGGGACTAATGACTTGTGCTCCACTCCCACATACTTAGCATACAAAAAAGGGGGCCCTCTTAATTTGAAACAGAAATTTTCATTCTTTTGGCCACGTCTCCCCTAACATTTGGAGGACCCATGACAAATGGAACCTTTGTGGAGTATGGGTCGACATTTTCAAGTTGTACCTCAACCCAACAAATACATTAGATAATAATCTGAATTGTTTATTGTTGCAGAATATTTTTAAGCCGCCATGTGCACATTCAACAGTAATTCAGGAACATCTGTCAAAATCACAATTTGATACATGAGGAAAATAGAGATGGATATTTCTTTCTTCTATATGGACAATGAAGTCTAGGAACTTCATTATTTGAAAATCTATTGCACTCATGCTATTTTATAGGAAGGATTTAGTACGTTAATTATTTTCCCCTTACTTAAACACTTCTGATAAATCTTCCCTCCACTGTGAAATGATGTCCATCTCTGATGTCAGTGGTTGCACACTCCATAGCCCTTCAAGCTATTCAAATGCAGTCTTATATTGAGATATAGGATAAGAGATGTGGAGAATCATGTCCCTGAGGCCTGAGCAATGTTAACTATGAGATAAGATCTTTAAGATTAAGCCTCACACTCTGTAGTGCTAAATACTGGATCTGAAGTGACAAATGTAAGCTGTCATCTGTGTTTGTGATGTGTGAGGACCTCTAGAGCACAGGACCAGGGAAGGGGTCCCTCTTGTCTGGGTTTAGGGCAATACTCTTATGCTGGTCATAAGAAAACTGTTCCCCAAAATGACTATCAGTTGAATATCATCTAAGGTACTTGATATTTGAGAGAGACATTTGAAAGATAAAACTAATTTATTCATCTAGGTGTCCTAAAATATAACCATATAAAATTAGATTATGCTGAAGTCATATAATTTTAACTACATGGAGAGAACCTTGTGTCAAATAAAGACATAATCATATGCCCTCTGCTTCTTTGAAGACAATATAATGTCTCTATACAGAATATATCTGTGTCATGCACACAATTACAACTTAAAACATCCACTGTGCCATCCAATATCCCTTATATGAAAGTTAAACAAGTTAGTTTTCTTTAAATTCATTACCAAGTTAAAAGAAGAGTAGATTGTCTCTTCAGACAAGCTTGTATATTTCTTGCTTTAGCTGTCTGGAAGCTCAGCACTAAGTTTAGTATTCAGCTGAAGTATTTGACTTAGCCCAAGGTCTATACATTAATGTTTCTTTCCTTCTGATGTCTTTGTTTGAATTGTACTTTTAAGTTCATCTATTTTTTAATGTAATTTAACTACATCAGTTAGCTCAGGAAGAAGCAGCCTCATATGCAAGAAAGGAAAGAAACAAATACTTGAATGACCTACCTTGCAGAATTTGTAAAATTCAAATGGAAAAATTATGTGCATGTTAGAATTTTGTAAGTTATAAAACTTCCTATAATTCAAAGGTATATGTTATCCACTTCATGACCCAAGATGACTGCTAGAGTTCCAGCCATCATGAGGTTTGTGTATGTCAGGACATACAGAAAGGAAAAAGAAATTTGGAAGAGCAAAATGGTATTGTTCAAATTCTGCAGTTGTTCTGAAGGTTCTACACAATACTTAGTTACATGACCACGTCTGTTGACACGACTGCTAGGAAATGTAGTATTTTGTTCTTGGCAACAACAAATTCAACTAAATACTAGGCTCCTGTTACTGAGAAGGAATATGAGAAAAAGGTAGAGGTGGGGAATTTCAACCTTTGCCACAAATTCTTTGTCAGTATTCAAGTGAAGAAAATTTTAACGTCTCAGTAGAGTAATAACATACTTAATTTTTAAATTGTCATAAAATTTTAAAATATCAGGTACTGTATTGGATAGATCTTTATTTAAATACTTTCTACGTTTTAAACCTTCAGATCTTGCATCTCAAAATAGCATAATTTTTAACCACAAAATAAATAAGATTTTTTTAATAGGATGCAGATAAACGACTTCCAGAATTGTTCTTGGACAATTTGGCTTTGTTTGGGGATTGATTCAGTGATTTGTTTTCATAAGTATTGATTTCCTTTCCTCTATATTTTATGAACTGAGTGGAGAGAACTATTGTACTTAGTCCTTATTTTGTTTCTATTTGTTCAATGTAGCAGTGGTTATGGATGTTTCCTTGACTATTTGTTTTTTAGACTAACTTTTCAGATGGTAAATTGAGCATGAGAAATATGTTATTAAAATGACTGCATTACAAAGTAGTATTTGACATTTTCTATTTATAAGCATGGTTCCTTTTACCCCAAATCCAGGAGATTTTTGACAAAAATGAATATCCATTAACTTATGTGTTAAATGCCAAAGCCTATTATTTATATCTGAGATGTACTAAACTAAACTTTGCCCAAGGTCAAGTGCATTAAGATTGAATGCATTTTATGAATAAACATTTTAAAAATAAACAACAATTACAGAACAGATTTTCATAATTAATAAAAAAAATTGCAAGTTGACTAAGCATCATCTTTACTCACTGAACTTCTAAGTATTCCATATTGAATTAATAATCCCACTTCTTCTGAGGATATATACTTTATTTGCTACACAGAGATAGCAATGAATAGATATTTATTGACTTTGATATGGATTATGTATGAGTGAATGTTTGTGTGTGTGTCTGCAAATAATATGAAATACTATGGTTTGAGAAAGTCAAGACTGGGAATGGATTTAATGTCTGCTTTATCAATCAACCATGATGTCAACAATCCATTTATTGCTTATTCCATCCTCAATAGTAGTTTCACTTTGTTAATTGTAATTTCAGGGGAGGAAGGGAACTACTGGAAATTTCCATTGTCTAAGTTCCTCACCATGATCAGCAAACATCTATCATTGCTGACTGTTTTTAACTCAACTCATTTTCACAATTTGTTGTCCTGTAAAGTAACAAATGGCCCAAATTTTCTACACACTAATTAAAATTCCATTTCTCATGAATTCCTTAATCGAGTGCAAGTCATTATGTGCTTTGTTGATTCTTAAGTGCAAAGATAATTGCAATGGGCAGCATGAAAAGGGTTTGATTATTGCCTGTCGACTCTTGTGAATTCTAATAGGTCTAATTGCATAGCATCAATTCATCATCTCAGCATCACTTCTTTTTATTATTAGCTCTTCGAATTGTAATGTGCTCATAAAGAAGTGTTGTAGTATATCAGAGCTGACATGGTACCTGGCCTATTGTAATTTTCAGCCCTTACCTTGTGCAACTCTTGAAATTAAAAGTTTATTATGGAGTGCCCTTTTTCTGAAACTAATTTTAAAATCCTCCCGTATGATAAAATGAATACTGTCCAATAATCTGCATATGAATTTGCCTTTGTAATAATTCCATTAAATGACTGCCAAGACCTTTTTTTGCTCAGATTGTTCCTATAAATTCAGAACATAATGTGTTAGCTGGAAAACATTTATTAGACTTCTTAATGGGAATTCCTGGTGGCATTTCTCAGGGAGTTTCTATACTATGGTGGCTATTGTAAATGCTCAGGAAAAAAAAAACTCTCACTGAATAATGATATAGACTCGTCCAGGAGCCCCAATTATATGAGTAAAGGACCACCAGGAACTGAGATGCCAAATGCACTATCATTTGCACTAGGGTACAGAACAGCCTTAGTGTAGAGAAGGAACATAAACCTTTAATCAATCTATAGATAAACTAATGCTCTATATGTGTGAAGGAGTATATCCAATAATAGTGGCTTCAAAGCTGGGGACTTAGACCCTGTGTAAAGCTCAGTACTTTAATCATTATTTCTAAAAATTTCTAGGATCCTTGTGAATAAAGTATTAGTATGGCAATTTCATAGATGAGGCTCAAAATGTCACCCAAAATCACCAGATGGTATATGGTAAACATCAGACAGAGAAACCCCTCCACCGTAGTTTGTATGCTATTTTCAACATACACGATGGCATGACTTGGATGAACTTTGGAAGAACTATCATATTAATAAAGTGTGACTCCAAGTCAACCCAAAAGTGAAATAAAATATAGAACCTCAGGTACTTCTATTCCTGTTAGGATAATGTAGTAAGAAGTGATTATAATCCATTTTTAAGGAATGAGTCAACTTCATATTATCATTTTCTAGAACTAAGCAAATTGAAGGAAAGTGTCTCAGTTATTTACTTACTATGTAACAAACTATTCCCAAACTTGGTGGAATAAATCAACAGCTATTTTATTTAGAAGCTTGCAGATTCTATGTGACAGAAATTCAAATGACTCATCTCTGCTCAATAATATGTGTGTCCTTATTGGGAAAGATGTGAATGACTGGGGACTGGGATGATCTGGAGACTTCTTCATCTACATGTCTGGTGACTGAGATGGGATAACTCACAAAATGGGCTCAGCTGGGACTGTCCATCTGAGTGCCTATGCATGTGCCTTTGGATTCTCACACCATAGCACTGAGTTCCTAAAGGAATATCCAGAAAGCAAATATTCCAAGAGATCAAGGCAGAACCTGTAAGACTTCTTCTCACCTTTCATTGGTAGTCCCACAGCATCACTTCAACACATTTTATTGGCAATAAGCAAGTCACTACAGCCATCTGGGGTACATTGAGAAGAGATTTATACTCTAGCTTTTGATGAAAGAGTGGCAAGATCACAATCCAGAAGAGCACATGGGATGGAAAATACTGTTGTATCCATATTTGGATAACACAGCCCACCACAGGGAATGGGTCACCTTTAGGTTATTTATTTCTGGGCAATGGAACAACTTACAGGAAAAGAGTCCCCCAACAGGTATCAATTATTGTATTAAACATCTCTCTGGAAATGATTTTAATAAGAAGATACCTCTTTGCTTTGTTTGTACGTGTGTGATAAAAAGCAAGAATAAAACAATTTGGTATGCCTGGGTGGCTCAATCAGTTGAGGGTCGGCCTTTGGCTCAGGTCATGATCCCAGCGTTCCCTGCTCAGCAGGGAATCTGCTTCTCCCTCTGCCTGCTGCTCCTCCTGCTTTTTCTCTCTCTTTCTGACAAATAAATAAATAAATACAAAATCTTAAAAAAGGAATAAAACAATTCATTTTTCTGCAGAGCAAATGTTTGTTTTTTTAAAGAAGGATATTCAAATTATATGGTTTAGGTGTAAGTATTTTATTAAGTGCATGAGTTCATTTCCAAATACAAAGAATTAGGAGAGCAAATGTTGATCCTAAATTTTCTATTACCCTGTGAAATATGGAGTATCACCTATATATGAATAAGAAAATAAATTACCAGTCATAAATATTCATTACATATGTTCTGCTTTGAAAATCATAGACTGGAACAGTGATATATATGGAACTATTGCTTACTGTGTTATCATACTTTTAAAAATTGAGATAAAATTTACATAGAGTGAAATGCAAAGATATTAAATATGTAATTTGGTGAGTTCTGACAATGTATACACATCAGTGAATATGGAGAATACTTCCATCATGCCAGAAACTTCCCTTGTGCCCAATCCAGTGAATCCCATTTCTCAAAGGTAATCACTGTTCTGACTTCTTTCATTATTTGTTAATTTTATCTTTTCTTACAATAAACAGAACCACACAGAATATATATACACTCATTTTTGTCACTTTTGTTCAGTATAAAGCCTATTACATTCATCCGTGACACCCAGAGAGGGAGAGATACTTCCTTCTGCCAGGTGGAGGTGGTATTTTAGGCTTCCTGTTAGGCCTCAGCTAATACAGCCCAGCTGGAAAGAAGGGGATTTTCCTGTTATCGCTCCCCAGGTAGCCTCTATGTGGAATCCAAGATCCCCAGATGATTTCCATGGACATTAGGGGAAACAAGGAGTTTGTTGTACCACCAGCCACGGATGAAAATCGTGGCTTCTAACTCACCATCCTCTCATGCCTCTTAGGTGGGGAGTACCTCATTACAACTGGGTAAGGAAGGAAATCAGCACTCCCCATCTGGCCTTTACTGACTGGATAAGAATTGAACCATGGTTTTATCTGTGGTGTTTTGTTGCAATAGGGCAGTTATTATCTTTCTGTCTTACTGGGTTGCTCTTTTGTGATTTTTTGGCTAGAAAGAGAAAACTATTCTGGGGCTTTTTGTTGTTGTTATTGTGGGTTTTATCTCTTCTTGGTATTTCTGGGTTGTGGCTTCTCCAGCACCCAGTCCAGGATATATGGGGCAAAAAGAAAACCTGGCAAACTCACTACCATGTCATTCTTTGGGCCCCAAGGCCTGCTTTCTTCTTTCCAGAGTCTTTTCAAAGTCTTCTTCTATTTCTGTCATGTACAATGTCCAGGATTTTAAGCTACACTTAGCAAGAGGAATAGGGAGAAGTTCATCTGCTCAATCTTGATCCAGAACTGAATCATCTTTGCTTTTTTTAGGCATGTATTTAAAACTGGATCTTGATGAGTACTAAAGTTAGGAAAAGATTAAGAAACATTTGACTTAGAACCATGGTTGTCACATGATAAACACTCAACAAGTAGTAGGTGTTATTTTCTTTGTGCTCTCTCAGTGTCTCCGGAAGTCCAATCTTCTACTTTTATAAGACAGGGTGTGCCCAGGTTGGATGATGGAGAGACAGAGAGGGAGATGTATCCCAGTCCCTCACCTCACCACACCAGTGGATACAGGAACTTTCTCAACATGTCTTAAGACACATCACAGAGTCATCTGTTCCAGCCAGTGCCTGAAGCTCACAGTACATGCAAATGTATAAACACACATAAAATCTCAGACTTTGGCATACTGATGAGGGCAAACAAACTTAGGGCCAAAACATACAGGCTCTGAAAATCTTCCTGGAAAGATATGGGAAGAGATCTTCTTTAGTTCCTAAGAAGTTGGTAATTTTTGCCTATAAGTGTTTGACCTAAAGTCCTCCCATGAAAAGATGGTTCTCCACACAGTTTATTTGTAAAAGAAAACATTATACTTTATATGGTGAGTCTTTGTAATTCTATTCTTGGTCACAGCCCTGAGATCAGCTAGCATAACCACACGGAAAGACTTCAGATCTCCTAGTTCCAAACATCACTCTAGTTTGTCTCCCTCTGCTTATGATTTATGACATTCGTATACATTTCAAGTGCTTGGACAATTGACTAGTTTGTACTGAAATATCCAGGCAGGCTTTGTGAAAAGTGGAAGTGGCTCTCAGTTCTTAGATTCACAGGCAGTTCTGACTGGGCAAGTAGTTATTTTTACAAGGTGTTTTGTTCAGTTATTGCTAGATTAGGTCACAGAGAGTCCGTCCTATGGGACACTACTGGAAAACTGTACTCGAGCTGTTTCAGTTGTACTATAAGCACCTCTTAGAACAAACCACATCTTCCTAGCCTTATTTTAGAATGTTGCCTTTCATGTTTTTTAAAAAATATTCTGGACATAATATTAATTAATTGACCATTTTAGCCACTCAAGCAGGCATTTAAGCCAATACCATCTTATGTATTAACTGCACATATCTGAATCTCCTGGCATGTCCTAACACTATTTTTTTCCAGTTTATTTTTTGTTTTGTGGAATTTTTTTAAGTGCGTAAGTCAGTGATTCAGGTATATTCACAGAGTCGTACAATCATCACTACCACTATCTAATTCTAGATTTTTTTCATCACCTTAAAAATGAATCCTATACTTATTAGTAATTAGTCTTCATTCTTTACCCTACCCCATTATTGGCAACCACTAATCTACTTTCTGTCTATCTGTATTTACCTTTTTGGGACATTTCATATGAATGTAATAATATGACCTGTGGCCCTCTGTGACTGGCTTCTTTCATTTAACATAATGTTTTCAAGGTTCATCCATGTGGAATCTACCAGTGCATCATTCCTTTTTATGGCCAAATAATATTTCATTGTAGGGGATACATTTGGTTAGTCATTCATCAATTGATAAACATTTGAGTTGTTTCCACTCGGGCTATTATAAATAATATTTCTATATGCATTTGTGTACGAATTTTTGTGTGACATATGTTTTCTGTTCTTTTGGGTAGATAACCAAGAGCAGAATTGTTAAGTCATATGGTAATTCTATATTTAATATTTTGAGGAACTCTCTGCTTTCTGAAGTGGCATTTACATTTCTACCACTATTATATGAGGATTCCAGTTTCTCCAGACTTATTAATGCTTGTTATAGTCTATCTTGATTATAGCCGTAGTAGTGGTTATGAAATTTTGATTTACATTTCCTTAATGACTAACGATATTGAGCATCTTTTCATGTACTTATTTATTGGCCATTTGTATATTTTCTTTCCAACCATTTCTTATCCCTTTATGACTCCTCCTTGAATCTATTCAAAATCAAGTTACCTATTTAGCTTTTCTTCTTCAGTTTGACTGGCTTGTTCCTCGGCTTAACTCTGAAACATGCTTTCTTCATTTTTTTCTTTCTTTCCACGATTAATGTATATGCACCCTAATCTTTTTATAAAAATTTCAATAAGGGCCTCAATTAATGTCATTAATATTCTGCTAACAGTTGAGAATGAGCTCTTCTTACTACAATATTTGTGCAAAATCTGCTTATCTTTGTAGCTTTTTACAATGACTTATAAGCACTAAAATAGAGAGTGGACAAGACCAGATTTTCTTTTGGATTGTATGCATGGAAACATTTGAAAGTACAGATTGTCATCTGTGTGTAGGAGGCCACCAGGCATGTGGCAGGCCTGGAGAGGACACACAGTTCAACAGAACAACATAAGCCTAAGATCATCGCTGGAGGTACAGTTGATATGCAAATTCAGTTGGCAAAATCAAGGTCAGATTCTTGGGTGTCAAGTCAAAACTGAAGCATCAGTTTATGTGTAGAATTGGTAACAGAGCTACAGGCTGCTACTTTTGGTATAGACCAGTAATTCTCAACATGTGGTTCCTAGACCAGCAGCATCAGAATCACCTGGAAATTTGTTAGAAATGTAGATTCTTGGTCCTCAGTCCCACTCCAGCCCAGACCTACTTAATCAGAAATTCTGGGAGCTCAACTCCCAGAACTCAACTCAATTCCCGACAACCTATGGTTTAATAAGCCATCTAGATGATTTTGATGTACTCTTAAGTTTGAGAACTACCAATCCAGACTTCTATGAGGCACCAAAGGAGAGAGTAGTCTATTGACCTAGCAAAAATTTAGCATTTGGTGAGGGCACACAACAAGGCATGGCTGTATCCAAAAGTAATATCGATAGGGAAGTCCTCTTGCCGAAGCAATCATCCTCAGAGACCTCTTCTCTTCTAGGCAAGAGCTCTAATACAAACAGACTTCACACAGGGTAGGAAAATTCATGGTAAACCAAGTCCATAATAGTGAAGCAGGGCCAGTGCATTGGCATGGGAGGACCTGGGGTATGGTATTAAGTAGGGTGTTGGCTCTTTTTGTTCTAAGCCTTATTCCTTGAGTGAAGGCATTCATACAAGTTAGCAAAAGCAATTCATAGAGAATAATGAGGAAGATATCAGTTAAAAGTAAGTGGTTTGAAAGAGGGTCTATACATCTGGTAGACCCATAGAACTTTCACTTGACTTATGTAATAAAGCCAGGTTTATCACAGCCTACAAATACAATCCACCATGTGCTGAAATGGAGGATGCTCTTTCTAACATAGGAAAACTTCAAGGGTAATTTTGTTTTCTAACAACAGGAAAAAGCTTCTATTTCTCCTTTGACCTTTGTGCTTTCTCCAGTTCCCTGGCCAGGACCAAATATGGCTTCATTGTTCTCTAGCTGTATTCAGGACAGTGGTGAATGGAGCCAGTGAGAGGAATGCCACCATATGCTTCCAGCAACTCTAACTTTGGCATTTCACTAGTATCTGAGTTATGGCTCCAAGGATATCTCATAGATTCCTAGACAATGAATAGATTCTTAGGCCCAGAGAATACATTTCAAAAGGTACCAATGTTGTCTTCATGAAATTCTATAAATCATGTTTGTATGTCTTTTGTGACTGTTTTTTTCTCCATTTAATAAGAATATTAAAAAACAAGAAATAACAGAATGTATTTGGTTTAATCATATAGAAACTTTTGTATTGTGCTATCAATAAAATTGTCAATAATAATTCTATTAGAAAGGTTAATTTTGTTCTTTATTCTTTAGGGTTTTTACTGTATAGCAGTGTCAAACATACTCTAACAATTCATTTACTGTGGTAGAGAATTAAGATATTAATCTTTCAGAATGAAATAAGCAGTAAAACTTAAAATTCTATCCAAACATGTTATTGATATTGCCTTCTGTGTATACAGAATGCTGCACGGTAAGGGTATTTTGGAAAATAACTCAGCTGCTTTATGTGTTTCTGCTTTAAACATCTCTAGATAGCTAAGATTGTAACAAGGCATAGAAATCTAATGTTTAGGGTAAAAACAAATATCCCTTTTATTTTTATTTTTAAAATTTTTTATTAACATATAATGTATTATTTGCCCCAGGGTACATGTTTGTGAATCATCAGGCTTACACATTTCACAGCATTTACCTTAGCACATACCTTCCCCAATGTCCAAAACCCTACCCCCCTACCTCCCAGCCACCCTTAGTTTGTTTTGTGAGTTTAGGAGTTTCTTATGATTTGTCTCATTCCCCGTCCCATCTTGTTTCATTTCTCTTCCTCACCACCCCCCTAACCCCCTTCCCTGCCTCTCAAATTCTTCATATCAGAGTGATCATGTGATAATTGTCTTTCTCTGACTGACTTATTTCACTTAGCATAATACCGTCTAGTTCCATCCAACTTATTTCGCTTAGCATAATACCCTCTAGTTCCATCCACGTCGTTGCAAATGGCAAGATTTCGTTTCTCTTGATGGCTGCATAGTATTACATTGTATATATATACCATATCTTCTTTATCCATTCAACTGTTGATGGACATCTAGGTTCTCTCCATAGTTTGGCTATTGTGGACATTGCTGCTATAAACATTCGGGTGCATATGACCCTTCGGATCACTACATTTGTATCTTGAGGGTAAATACAAAGTAATGCAATTGCTGGGTCGTAGGTTAGCTCTATTTTCAACATTTAGAGAAACTTCTATACAGTTTTCCAGAGTGGTTGTACCAGCTGGCATTCCCATCAACAGTGTAGGAGGGTTCCCCTTTCTCCGCATCCTTGCCAACATCTGTCATTCCCTGACTTGCTAATTTTAGCTATTCTGACTGGTGTGAGGTGGTATCTCACTGTGGTTTTGATATGTATTTCTCTGATGCCCAGTGGTGTTGAGCATTTTTTCATATGACTGTTAGCCATTTGGATGTCCTCTTTACTGAAATGTCTGTTCATATCTTCTGCCCATTCCTTGATTGGATTATTTGTTCTTTGGGTGTTGAGTTTGAGAAGTTCTTTATAGATTTTGGAGACTAACCCTTTATCTGATATGTCATTTGTGAATATCTTCTCCCATTCTGTCAGTTGTCTTTTGGTTTTGTTGACTGTTTCCTTTCTTGTGCAAAAGCTTTTGATCTTGATGAAGTCCCAGTGGTTCATTTTTGCCCTTGCTTCCCTTGCCTTTGGAGATGTTTGTAGGAAGAAGTTGCTGCGGCTGAGGTCAAAGAGGTTGTTGCATGTGTTCTTCTCCAGGATTTTGATGGAGTCTTGTCTCACATTGAGATCTTTGATCCATTTTGAGTCTATTTTTGTGTGTGG
>CM052811.1:86298771-86394811 GCA_028533885.1 Nasua narica | reverse complement strand
TCTCCATCTATTTTCAGTGACAGCCTGGCTGGGTATAGTATTCTTGGCTGCATATTTTTCTCGTTTAGGGCTCTGAATATATCATGCCAGTCCTTTCTGGCCTGCCAGGTGTCTGTGGATAGGTCTGCTGCCAATCTAACATTTCTGCCTCTGTATGTTACAGTTTTCTTGTCTCGAGCTGCTTTCAGGATTTTCTCTTTGTCACTAAGACTTGTAAGTTTTCCTATTAGATGACAAGGTGTAGACCTATTTTTATTGATTTTGAGGGGGGTTCTCTGTGCCTCCTCGATTTTGATGCTTGTTTCCTTCAGCAGATTAGGGAAATTCTCTACAATAATTTGTTCCAATATACCTTCCACCTCTTTCTCTCTTTCTTCTTCTTCTGGGATCCCAATTATTCTAATATTGTTGCGTCTTATGGTATCACTTATCTCTCGAATTCTTCCCTCGTGGTCCAAAGTTGTTTGTCTCTCTTTTTCTCAGCTTCTTTATTCTTTTTCATTTGGTCTTCTCTATCGCTAATTCTTTCTTCTGCCTCATTTATTCTAGCACTAAGAGCCTCTGGTTTTTTTTTCCCAAATATGTTTATTTTTTCAGTGTTACAAGATTGATTGTTCTTGCACAACACCCAGTGCTCCATGCAATACGTACCCTTCTCAATACCCACCACCAGGCTCGCCCAACCCCCCATCCCCTCCCCTCTAAAACCCTCAGTTTGTTGCTCAGAGTCCACAGTCTCTCCTGGTTCATCACCCTCTCTGATTTCCCCCCATTCACCCTTCCCTTCCTTCTCACAATGCCCTCCATGATTTTCTTTATACTCCACACGTAAGTGAGACCATAAGATAATTGACTGTCTCCGCTTGACTTATTTCACTTGGCATAATCTCTTCTCGTCCCATCCATGTTGATACAAAAGTTGGATATTCATCCTTTCTGATGGAGGCATAATATTCCATTGTATAGATGTCCCACATCTTCCTTATCCACTCATCTGTTGAAGGGCATTTTGGTTCTTTCCACAGTTTGGCAATTGTAAGAGCCTCCATTTTTGTTTGAACCTCATTAATAACTTTTTTGATTTCAACTTGGTTAGATTTCAGTTCTTTTATTTCTCCAGAAAGGGATTTTATTTCTCCAGAAAAGGATTCTTTAATCTCTTCCATGCTTTTTCTGAGCCCAGCTAGCACCTTGATAACTGTCACTTTGAATTCTAATTCTGACATATTACTGATATCTGTATTAACTAGGTCTCTAGCCGTCGGGACTGTCTCGTTCATTTTTTTTGTGGTGAGTTTTTCCGCCTTGTCATTTTATTGAGATAAGAATAGATGAGTGAGAGAGAACCGTACTCTGGAGTTCCACAGTTTTCGCTGATGGATAACTCGGGCGTGGCTGGATATTCTCACTGATCTTCTGGGGGAGGGGCATTTTGACTTGGTTCTCAAATGTCTTTGCCCAAGGCAGAATTGCCCCGCCCTTTTCCGGGGATGGGCCAAGCAATTTGTTCAGGTTCGCTCTCGGGAGTCTTTGTTCCCTGAGTGCTTTCCATACCGCCCTGGAGGCCGGGAATGCAAATGGCGGCTCCCAGTCTCTGGCCGGAGAAGCCAAGCACTCCCCCGGCTCCTCAGCCTGCCCTCAGAGGAAAGCAGTCAATCACTCCCCGTCTCCCGGGTCCCCGCCCAGGCTCGGAGCTCAGCCACTGGTGGCAGCGCGTTTCTATCTCTGGCTCAGGGCCCCGTCTGGAATCTCCAAACCCAGCAGATTCCTGCTGCGCGCTGCTGTGCCACTCCTTCCCGAGGAGGAAGGAGGGGGTCTCTCCGGAATGCCTTATGTGGTCCCCGATCGAAGGGCCGCGGCCATGGTCTAGGGTAAGCCCCAGCTGAAAACGCACCGCGCGACTCTTTCTCTGCCACCGGCTTCTCCGCCCCGATATCTGGGAGCTCTGCCGCACTCAGATACCCCCGGTCTCTTTGTGACCTCGCAGGTCCTGAAACCACTCTGTTTCCGCAAGGGCTGAACCTCTGGCTTAGCCTCTGGGGGGATATCCCTTAGTGGAGCAGACTCTAAAAGTTCCAATTTTGTGCTCTGCGGCTCTGCGGCTGCAGGAAGCCGGCCCCTCCCCCCGCAGTCTCTCTTCCCGTCCCTTTGAATTCACTTTTCCAAACATCCTGCCTTTCGGAAAGTGGTCGATTTTCTGCTCCTAGAATTGCTCTTCTTCCTCTCTTCTCTCTCCTGTTGAGTATGCTGGCTTTTAGAATGATTTGATAACTATCTAGATGAACTTCTGGGATCTGACTCTATCTCAACCTCCTACTTCTCCGCCATCTTGCTCTTCCTCACAAATATCCCTTTTAGATTGAGCAGTTGAAGTGGGGTTTGTAATTAATGTGTAATAATTGGGTATCTGAAAACACTTCAAATTTGAATTACTCTCTTTCTGGTAAATGTATAATTCAGTTTTATTTAACATGTGTAATATTTAGAGGCACCTGGGTGACTCAGTTCTTATGCATATGCCTTTGGCTCAGGTCATGATCCCAGGGTCCTTGGATGGAGCCCCACATCGGGCTCCCTGTTCAGCAAGCCTGCTTCTCCCTGTCCCTCTGCCTGCTGCTTGCCCTGCCGTGTTCTGTCTCTCTCTGTCAAATAAATAAATAAAATCTTTTAAAAAATTTAAAAAATAAAATGTATAATATTAAAAATGTGGTCTAAAATGGGTCTGGCTTGGAACAATGTTCTCGTCAATTCTAAAAGAAACACTATGAAATAGCTAGAATGATGTGAATAGATATGCTTTCAGTCATGAAAATACTGAATATATTCCTTTTATTTTGTTTTTTTTTCCCTCTGTATTTATGTATGTGTATATTTTCAACTCAGTAGCATAGCATTTGCTGCTTTATCATGTTAGAAAAATAAAATCATACCTAAAAAAGCTGAATTCTTAGCAATTTCTAAAATTTAGTTGTTAGCTATATGAGGAATACACTCCTTGTTAAAATGTCTATTTGCACAATTCAGTCAACAATTATATCACTAATTTTTTTCTTCTTTGTTTCATTTATTTTTTCTTATTAGAGATACCTAATCAGTCCTGCCAAGAGATTGATTATCTTCATTAGAAATAAAAATGTGTTCAAAATACATATAGTTTGTATAGAGTGAGAGATATGATGAAGAAAGTGTGAAGTTGTACATTAAGTAAGGTCAAATCCACTAAGGGCTAGCTATTAATAAATCTTAGCCTGGACAAAAAAAGTATTTACATCCAGTAAAATAGTTGAGAGAGAATAGAATTATATATGATACATGTAGAAGTTAGAGAAAGGTTTTCCTATCAGAGGACTAAAGTTTCAAGCAAAGGGACACCTAATGGAGAGGAAACAGCTGAAAAATAGCTTACCGATCCAGAAAATAAGTTGAAGAAATACTCTAGAATGTGCAGTAGATAACATATTAGAGAGAATGTGAAGACAATTGTTAAGAATTCTAGAAAGAACAGATAAAATGAAAGAGTAGTTATAACTTCAGAACTAAAAGGGAAAAGAATTCCTGTCTTAAAAGAAGCTAAGCAGAATTCAGAATTCCAAGGATAGGAAGTTCCTAAAACCTCTGGAGAGGAAAAGAAATCCAGCCTACTTATGGAAGTATAAAAATCAAACTGGCTTTTTCTCATGGAAGATTTTGAAACAAAATCTTCAAAATTCTGAGAGAAAAATTAATTGGAACCTAGAATCATATATTCCAGGAGACTAACATTCAGAAATCAAAACAAATGAAAAACATTTGCAAATCTAGTGCATTAGAAAAATCCTAGCCACAAACTGTCTCTGAAAGACTTACTCAAGGATACACTGCAAAAGGAAAAAAAAAGAATTGAAGAAAGAGAGGACCATGGATCCAAGTAATAGTAAAAGCAAAAAAGCCAGTAAAATATAAATTCTGACAAAATTGGTTAATATGAATGGTTATGGATTTTGAGAATGTAATGATGAAATACTGACTAGATATGGAAGATTTTCCAGTTATCCTATTTATGCACATTGTGAATACAATAATGTACAAATACATATCAATCAAGTCAGAGTTTGTAACCTACTACATGCCAGGTATTGTGCTTATGCTTGCACATATAATACATAATTCATACCCCATATCAAACTTGAGAAGTAAATACAATTATTTTTGGCAAAGGAGGAAAAGTAATTTCCTCAAGTTCATCAATTTGGTGAGTTGGATTTTCCATTGGGATGTGAATACTTGTTTTCTTGCTCTTTCCTGATACCATCCAATCTAATTATAAATATACAGTCTAGGGACCATCCTTTTTTGATAACTCTAGACACGCCTCTATAATATAATTATTCCCTGCTCATACCGTGCTGCCCATCTTGCACTTCATTTATTTCTCTCATCATAGTACCTCCTCAACCAAATTATCTTATCTCAACAGCACCCCATTTCTGAATAGAAAGTGGAAATTTTATTCATTGACCCACATAATAGTATATTTCTAGAGAATCAATCACCAGGTGTTACTTATTCATTTACAGATATTTCTTTCTTTTAAAATCTGATAGTCCTGCTAACTTATCAAAGCTTCCAAACAAACACCTCATTCTTATCAGCTGAATCACTATGAAAAGTTTTCTCTCTCTCTCTCTTTTTTTTTTTTTTGGTTCTTGTTTTGTTTTGCATGGTTTTACCTTAATGGTTTCCACTAAATAATCTTGCAGAGGCACATGTTGACTTCTTTGAATCTGAGTCTCACATGAATCATGTTTGAAAGGCTCAGGAATAATATTCTCTTCCCCTCAGCGATTGTGCCAGGCCCAAAGTAGGCAAGGAAAAAGAAAAGTTAAAAAAAAAAAAAAAGGCCACCTTGACATAGGAAAATTCATCTTCAACTGTCCAATTATTTTTCTCTTAGTAATCCTTCTCTAATTTTTGACCCCATTCTGCACTTGATTTTTATGTTAAGGATAGACTTTTAAGGATAGACTAGCACCACAATAATTCAGGCCTCGATTACCGTTCTGATTTTCTCATTTCTGTCACACAGGGTAAAGTTACTTTGAATAAATTCTGACTCCCCCCCTTACTTTTCTCCCCCTGTCGCCTTGAAACCATCATTAAACTCTGCCAGTTTGCCTTTATGTTTCTTGACCTATCTACCTCCCTTTTCATTCTAACCAATCTGATTTAATGTTAGTTGTTCTCCTTTCCTTTAGAAGTTTCCAACTCATTCTGCAAAGGAGTATGAGGAAGTAAAACCATTGTCATGATTTCCCTTGGGAATTCATGATCCTCAAGGATCTCTCTTTTCTTTATCCTGTGATGTCTTGTGGAATTCTTGCTTAAAAAGCTGTTATCACCATTTTCTTTTCTACTAGAATCAGTTGATCTGGAAGCAGTCATCTTAGCCTTTCTTCCTTGGGTCCTTGCAAGCTACTTATTTAAGAAGCATTTCTCCATTCTCAAGAAGTTGGTGAATAGAAATGACCTAATCACCATCTCACAGAAGAGGAAATAGATATAAGCCTAGATTGTAAAGATTGAGCAAAAGACAAAAATTGCATTTAGTTAAGATTACTCTTTTAAAAATTCCATAACTCAAAAGTTGAAGCAGAGAAATACCATTTCTTAACAAGTCCTGTACATCTGGTTTTCCTTATATAGTTGAAAGTGATCACTGTTTCTTCAAACTTGAGGACTGGTGTCCATTTTGCATTAGAAAAGGAAATAGTTATATTTAATTATCATATCTGTAC
The DNA here is from genome assembly GCA_028533885.1 of Nasua narica. Classification (NCBI taxonomy): domain Eukaryota; kingdom Metazoa; phylum Chordata; class Mammalia; order Carnivora; family Procyonidae; genus Nasua; species Nasua narica. The sequence goes on along the minus strand of CM052811.1, from coordinate 86,389,037 downwards.
AGCCGGAAGCTCTAGTGTAGCAGTTCTCAAAGTGTGGTCTGAGGACCCCTCTCTCAGGGGATTTGTGGTCAATACCATGTTCATATTTTACTTAGAGTTATTTACATTTCTTACTTTCTCTCTTGAGTGTAAAGTGCAGCTTTACAGAGGCTACATGACATGTGATAACGTCATTTTCCTGTTAATGGCATATGTGCTTCTGTTTTCTTGTATAATGTATATACCTACTGAAACAAAAACTCTTTTTGATCTTCAGTTAATTTTAAAAGTGTAAAGAGGTCTTGAAATAAAAAGGCTTGAAAACAGCTCCTATCTTGCACAATGAGCCAACCATCTCTGAGAGGCAGGTGGGAATGTAGACTGATCTTTTGGATTCAGGCAGTATAAGCCAACCTGTTCATGTTCATGTTAGAACAAACACTCATTGTGGAAATGCTCAGTGAAACTGTCCTTATTACTTAAATATTTTGTCATTCTCACCCTCCCTTACCCCTTGTCCATGTTGTTCATTATGTATAAGTGAACTCATGAAAAATGTGGTTTCACGGTATAGAAATTTCCACATATTCTTTCTTTTAGAATCTATGTTAAAATAATTTTTAAAATGTTCTGTCCTCATTGTCTTTTCTAAATACAAGTGTTCCTTTAGAAAGTTAGTTATGGAAGGTGGTGTGGATATGTATACCGTGAGAGTGGAACCAGAATGAGAATATAAGTGTAAATGCACAGAATACCTCTAGTCTAGAGCTGTTTAATGAATGCACTGGTCTCTGAGAGAAATTACACTTGGTTTATTTTGATGGAGTGGTAGGTTCATTATATCCAGGTGTCACTTTATAAAGAGATGTGAACAGCAATTCCATTAATTTTTGAGAAGATATGTAGAGAATCTATCATTTACCATTTTGTCATTTGAGAGCCAAAACCAATCTCTAGAACAAAGCAAATTTATTCTAAAATTAGCTATATGAAGATGAGGGAAATGGCACATTTTAAAAATGCATTTATTTAATTATCTCTTGCAAAAAAAAAAAAAAGGCGAAGGAGTCACCACACTTTTTTTTTCCTCCCTATGGGAAGTCTTTGGAAAGAACCTTGTTGGAGTGTGATGGTGTTAGAGTCTTTTTTTTTTTATCTGTTTTGCACTTACTAGGAAATTTTTGATCAGGCTATGCTAAGTCTTTCTGTGAAAAAATAGATCCTCAGTTCCATAAAAATATATGTTGACTGATATAAACAGTTAAACCACATTCCATTGTTTGCCCAACCTAGATTGGCCATTCTACCTCATTGTTTTCCTCTAATCCAGTATATCATCTCTAATTAGATTATTTATTAAGCCAACTTTTATTTATTATATTAAGCCAACTTTTATTTAATCACCCACAAATTCACTGCTTATCCATTAAACAACTGTTCCCATAGAGTTTTTGGCTTCATAGGAAACTCAAGCATAAATTTGTCATGTTCCCTGCAGTAGAAGCAAGGAGTATCTACATGGTGACAAGAAACACAGAATCACAGCTTTGCAGAATTAGAAAGAATCTTGAAGCACATATAATCATATTTGATTACCTCCAATGACAGGAAATGCCTTGCCTCCCCAGGCGGAATGTTGTATTATTAGAGAGCTCTGACTGATGGAATCTTATTAGTTGTATGTACAGAAGTGTTGATGTTAAAAGTCATATAAATGGTCAAACATAAGTGATATTGGAGACCACAAGAGGAGAAATGAGTTCAGAATTAGTTCATGTAGTAGTGCTCATGGATCACCGAATAAAGTGAAGATAAATTCTCTTTGGGTTTTATGGAATGGAAAGGATTTTTAAAGACAAAGGTGGGGGGCTCTCTCTCAGCACCAGGAAAAGTCTGGAGTCAGAAAAGCACAAGACCTGTTTTGTGCAAGTGAATGGGGGCAATTACCCTGTGTACCTGGCACAGAATGAATTCTCAATGAATATTTATTGAATAAAGGACAAAATTAATGACTAAGTGAATGATCATGGAAGAGTCTTTCTTGTCCAGACTGGTGTTGGTAAGGGAGCTTTAAAGGAAGGCTGATGACAAGCAAGCTCATGCAATACAGCATCAGCCTTTTTGTCCTGACAATGACCAGCCCAATGTACATTTTAGTCCTAGCCTAGATTCTGCATTTGTAGAATTACCCTTACCACTGGGGGTGGCGGGGAGGGGACATGGAGGGGGGTAGTGATGACTAGCTTTCATTTATTTTTACCCATTAAGTAGGATGCTTAAACTCTACTTTCCCCTTGCATCTTAATAAAGTGCTGGGTTTGCATTTGTCTGAAAAGGCTGCACATTTCTGCCCATCCCTTGAACTGGAACAAAGACCTTATTATTATCTTTCTTGAAAAAGTCATATTGTCTCTCTGGACCTCCACCTCCTCTCACCCCTGCCACTGAAGCATTAGAAATGCCATGTATTTGACTCACTTCCTTCTAAGATGTGTTCTCTTTTGGTTCATTCTCAAATGATGTGAAATGTTGGAATTTTGCAGATAATTCAGCTTCCCACAGTCTTTCTGAGACCCCTCTCTGTTGGAAATAACACTATTGTAATGCAGATGCCCCCAACACCCTGTGAAATCCCAAAGATTCTATAAATGGCTGACCACAGGATATCCCTTTTACACAAATTTCCATCTCTTTTTATTGAAAATGGACCCTTATATATAGGGATCCATTGAAACAGGAGACTGTCTCATCAGCAAGATCAACCTTAAATGGATTTTTAGCAGAAGAGGGGAAGCTAATAAACTATTAAAGATAAGCTTTGCCTCTTTCTTCATTTTTTCTTTCTTTCTTTCTCTCTCTCTCTCTCTCTTAATATAGAGGATAACATTTTGGTAGAATTTGCTTCAGATAATATTTGATAATTTAAACCTCACAACTTAAGCTTAAAACCTCACAACTTTAAAGTCAGTGAAACATGAAACATATTAGCAGCACATGATGTCCAAAACATGGCAACATCATCGTATTGTCATGTAAAAATGGGATCAAACTTCAACCTGTATATTCATTCAAGCTTTGACAGTGCTTTCGCTATGCCTTTATCAGCTGCAAAATGCTAAAGTTGTTTAGCTAATCAGTATTTAATCTTAGACACACACATCTTATTTACGGAACTATAGCTCCCAAGGAGGCTAAGAGGTAAACCAAAGCTCTTTGTAACTAAAAACAGTGAAAAGAATTGGTTAACTCACAGATTCAAAGGAAAATGCGCTAGAAAATAACACTGTAAGTGGTAGTTTGTCCCAAACTCATGCAAAGAGCTGGATGACTAGTCTTTCTGGACATAGAAAAAAAAATCCATCATGCAGCTGAAGAAGTGTGTGAGCGAATAATACAAACTTAGAAACCTTCAGGGAATGGTTGAAGTACATTCTAACTGAGGTCTGCTGCAGATTGAAAAGGAACATCTTATGGACAATTGATTGTTTCTTGAAATACAACAAAAACAAGCTTTGAAAATGTGTATATGAAAACATTGACCTATATGGAGAGAAAAGGCAACATTTACTTTGTAATGCTATGAGGTGGTAATTCAATTTCCTGTTTACTGAACTTCAAGTGTGCTGTTTCAGGTCATAGATTGGTGGTGCTTATCATATAAATTGGCCAATAAGATTTACAAATAGTACCTTTAGTGCTTGGATAGGTGGTTGTATCTTTAGAAAAGGAAATCAATTTAATTCCACGCATTGGCTTTCTCCTTAAAATTCATGCAATTTGAATATGATTGACAGGGCACTGCATCATTATGCAGTCTGTTAGATGGACCGATTATGCTTATGAATATAAGAGTGGAGTGAATGAAAGCAACATGTAATTGATTCTACTCTGGTGTGACTGTTCATTAACAGTTTGAATGTAGCACAGTTGCTTCTCAAATGGAAAACAATGAGAGCAACCTATATATGCTCTCTCATTTGTTTTAAAATTCATTATGCCAATATTTTTTTACAGAATGTTTTTGCTGATTTTCTTTCTTCCTTCCTTCCCTCCTTCCTTCCTTCCTTCCTTCCTTCCTTCCTTCCTTCCTTCCTTCCTTCCTTCCATCTTTTGTTCTTTTTTTTCCCCCAAGGATAAGTCTGATTGTATCTTTGTAAATAATTCTCCTGCTTTCAATAATTATTTGGCATTCCAATCACACATTTTTCAATTTACACTTTTGGAAATAAAAGCATGCTCTCCCCTGCACCCCCTTCAAAGAAAACCTATCCTACTCCCCTTTTCTATATAGTTCAGACTAATTTCCCAGGATAAAATGAGGTGGGGGAATGCAAAGTGGTGGTTATAGCTTCAAAACAAAAGAGGTGATTTATAGACTGATTGATTTCTGAAATAGATGAGCAAAAACAGCTTTCGTTTGCCTTGCCACACTTTAGTGTGATAGAGCACAACAGGGCCTGCCATCTCATTTTCCATACCTCTTCAAGGGCTTGCATTTGAAATGTTGATTAAATGTACAAATTGCATGGCTTTTTCCTTGGCTTTCCTCACTTGTATAAGAAAGGACCTCAAATGTGTGAAGGCTGTCTTTCCTTTCTTGAATGAGAAGCTGGGCATTTCAGGGAAATAGCATTACTTCATTGCTCACAGGGAAATATGATGCTGATTCTATAACAGTCATCCCTACCCTTTCCTTTTCCCCCAGCCTCCTGCCAGATTTGAGTATAGAAGAAGCAACAAAACTAGTACTGGGCCAGGCAGTTCTTTGTTGGAGCTACAATTACACTATAATCTCCAAATTAGACTGTATTTACATTTAATAAGTGTATTAATTCAGTCTCTCTCTAGCTCTGATTTTTATTAAATCAGCAGCTGACTTATTAAGATAACAGGTCTGAGAAAATACTGAAAATAGATTTTTTTATTATGTTGAAAACTTTCAAGATTTACTGTCTTAGCTGCTTTCAAATATGCAATATAGTATTATAAACTACAGCCACTGTGCTTTATATTACATCCCCAGGCCTTATGTATTTTATAACTGGAAGTTTGTACCTTTTGACCACCTTCATCCAATTCTGCCACCCCCCCCAACCTCTACCTGTGGCAATCACCAAAATGTTCTTTGTATCTATGAGCTTGGGTTTGTTATTATTGTTCTTGTTGTTGTTTTAGATTCCACGTAAAAGTGAAATGACACGGTGCTTGCCTGTCTCTGACCTATTTCACTTAGCATAAGGCTCTCAAGGTCCATCCATGTTGTCAAAAATAGCAGGATTTTTCCTTTTTTATGGCTGAATAATATTCCACTGTGCATATTACAGACCACATTTTCTTTATCCATTCACCCATTGTTGGACACTGAGGTTGCTTCCATGTCTCAGCTATTGTCAAGAATGCTGCATGAGGGGCGCCTGGGTGGCTCAGTGGGTTAAAGCCTCTGCCTTCACCTCAGGTCATGATCTCAGGGTCCTGGGATCGAGCCCCGCATCAGACTCTCTGTTCGGCAGGGAGCCTGCTTCCCCTTCTCTCTCTGCCTGGCTCTCTGCTCAGCAGGGAGCCTGCTTTCCCTTTTCTCTCTGCCTGCCTCTCTGCCTACTTGTGATCTTTCTCTGTCAAATAAATAAATAAAATCTTAAAAAAAAAAAAAGAATGCTGCATGAGCATGAGGGTGTAGATATCTTTTTCAGTTCAAGTGTTCATTTCTTGCAGGTAAATACTCAGTAGTGGAATTGCTGGATCTTATGGTAATTCTGCTGTTTTCTGTAAAGGCTACATAGAAATAGATTTAATCATGTTGGCTTTTTCTATGGTTTCTAATATATCTACCACAAGACTTTTTAATTAAAAAACATGCTAACCCAAACAAAGCCCAAGTGTCTGGGAAGTCCTGAGATGTGACCATTTTGAAATATGTTGATAAATTTTTTGCTACTCCTACCATCAAGAGGTGGGGTCTATGTGTCTACACTTGAAATTGGTGGGATTGTGGGATGGTTGCAACCAATAGGGACAGTGGTAGTGATGCTGTGTGACTCCCAAGGTTGGGTTATAAGCATGATATAGCTTCTACCTCTGGTACACTTGCTTTTGGAACCCTGAGCTGTCATGTTGGCAATCTGACTACTCTGAGGCCACCATGTTGTGAGGAAACCCAAATTAGTCCATATGGAGAGTCCCTGAGACTATATGAAGAGGGAGAGATGCAGGACCAACTTTTAGCTGCTATATAGCCACCACTGTTCCACTACCAGCCATGGGCTGACTCTGGCCATGTGAGAGACCTATACCAGACCCCCTAGTTGAGCCCTTTCAGAATTTCTCACCCAGAGAAACCATAAGAAATAATGAAATTGTTGTTACTATCTTAAGCCACCATATTTTGGGGTAGTTTTTGTTTATTTTTGTTTTATTTAAGGGGAGTTTGTTTTTTGTTTTTATCCATAGCAATAGCTAACCAGAATCTGCATGTGTACAAACTATGAGGTTAAAGTAATGGGATTCTTGATAAACATACCAAATTTTGTATACGCAGATGTATATCATTTCCTTCAATTAAATAGGCACCTTAGGAAAACTTTATCCATAATCACATTGCCATTGTGATATTGTATCTCCCCATGTTGATGTGCGACTTTGGACATTTTATTCTGCCTCTCAGGTTCCCTTGAACAAGGGAAAACAGATTAAATTTTCCATACTGTCCTTTTCATTTCCAAAAGTTCTTAACTGCTATTCAAAATTCTTTGGTTACTGAGATATCTAATATGTATATGCCTGTACTACATTTCCACTATAAAGTGTCTGGGATTCAATTTGCATATTAAAATTGTAGTGAAACATTAAAGATAGATATTAAACATATAGAAGAAAAATGCCCTTTTGTCCATCATTTGAACCCTACTTTTATCTGAAAATAATTACTTTACATAAAGAGATTATTGAGAGTAGCAAAATAAGGAAAGATGTACCTCCTGGAGTCATTCTGTTAAATCCCTTGGCCTTGTATCTTTTTCAGGAATATTTTCATATTTACAGTGATGTAAGATCTTTATAATGCATAGTAACAATCTTTGTCTTTTGTAGGGATATGATAGATGGGATCCAGGAACATGGTTTAATACACCATGTGCCCTTTATTTTAATGCTTTATTTAATCGTTGAGTAGGTAATATATTCATATAATTTGAATGTAAAAAAATATAACAGATAAACACTGAAAAGTCTTTGCATATTTGCCTCCATTTTTGCAGTTTCCATCATGACCCTAGTAGGGAATCGCTGTAGTTAATTGCTTGTTACTCCTTCCAGAGATATTTTATGCAGGTATTAGCTAAAAAAAAAAACATGTATTCTTTCCTTCACCTGTGGGATATTTTTACAATAATGATAGCATACTAATTATACCTCTCCGCATTTTTTTTAGTTAGTAATATATCTTGGATATCTTTCCATAACCACATGTAAACACATTCGTTGCTCTTTTTACAGAAACACAATATTTCGTTATATAAATGCACAATTATTTTACTAATCCCTATTGATGGACATTGAGGTTGTTCCCAATCTTTGCATATTATATACAGTGTTACAGTGATTGACCTGTATAAATGCCATTTTGCATATAGGTAAGCATACTATCTAGGATACATTCCTAGAAATAGAACTATTGGATCAAGAGGAGTCTACATTTATAATTTTGACAGGTACTTAAAACACTGTCTCTGGGGTGGGACCAATTTGCACTTTATTTGTATAAGCATGTTTGAGAAACTTGAACTATGACTGGTGCTCATTTATCTGGACAAGAATGAACTAAACTACTTAGAATCTATAGCTCAATTGTTAATAGGCAAGCAGGAGAGGAATTCGAGAATAGCAAAGAATCTTAAAAGCTATCTTATTCAACTCCTTCTTTTAACTTGGAGAGAGAAACCCAAAGAGGAGAATGACTTGTCCAAGGTCAGACAGCTGATTGGTGACAGATCTGGGACTTCTGACTTTTAATCAGGCCTTAGGACTCAAAGTGTGATATACTTTCCATATCAGAACAGAGATGATGACTGTCGTTTCTGCCTGTGTGTATAAGATGTCCTGGATGTTGCTGCTGCTAGTGGTGGTGGTAATTGAGCCTCTATATGCACCAGAAATTGAATGAAACACTTCTGTTTACATTATCTTATTTATACCAAGGAATCCACAAATTCATGTGCAAGTAAAAACATTATCTATGGATTGAATGCATATATCTCATATATATATCTATATATCTCTATATATAGATATCTCCACTATCAAGATGCAGTTGTGTTCAATAAAATGTAAATTAATGCAAAACATCACTGATGTTATAACAGATGTTTGTCTCCAACTTGTTCTCAGTCAATGGATTTTGAAACTACTATTGCAAAAGGGTAGTCTATGATATTTTTACTATTAGAAAAAGGACCCTTAATACTCACAAAACTTGCAGGCCACTTGTTTAAGGTCTCTTGTAACTGCCCAGGCATCATTTTGTACTCTATCTGTCTCTGATACAAAGGTAAATGTTAATGAGGCCACACATCACAGAATAAACCACAGAGATCATCTAAGTAGCTGATTTGTTTTATGGGTAAGGAAACCAAGGCAGGTGCCAGCAAAAGGATGGCTTCATCTAGAGCCCTTGGCAAGTCAGGGCTGGAGCTGGAATTGGGAGGCAGACCTCCTGACTGAGTTTAATAATGGGAAAAGAGGAACTTGTCAGTGTGGAAGAATCACTCCTAAGTGCTATGAACAATTAAAATAATGAAAGAAATTTACTTTTGGGCCTCACATTGATTCACCTTCAGCTTTGTGGATCTGAGAGGTCATCGTGTTGGTCGATAATAACACTTGATCTTGGATGTTGTAGGTTTAATATAGAGCATAAAATACAGGGATCAATATTTTGATGTTGAGGAGAAGGCTCATTGATTGGCTCTTTGTCCTCAGACTTTCAAATTAAATGGAGAACTGAAGAAATGTAAGGAATAGTTTTTCATAAATTCCATTTAAGTTATGTGGACAATGATGTCTACAGGGGAAAACAAAGAAAAAGGATTTTTTAAATGTCACTATTTTCTCCTTTTATGGATTCTCTCTCTCTTTTCCCTTCCCATTAATGCCCCTAAGCCCTGTTTTTACTTGGCTCAAGCAGACATCTGTATGACCCCACATAAGAGGCACTTATTCTTGACCTTTTCCATCCATATTATAAGGAACCCAAGGTCATATCTTGTTGCTTCTTTATGTATTAAGTATTTGAGGTATAGGGGCAGTTGGGAATAAGGGAGAAAAACAAAACAAAACCCATGGATTTGTCCTTCAACAATGGCAGTGTGGGTGCCGGGTTTGTCCTGGCATGACATTTCCCAAAGGTAAACTTGTGGAAATTCAGTCCCTTGAAGTACTCCGTAAAACATAGTTTTCAACAGTCAAATGTATTCCATTCTGTATCCCCTCTGGTTGAGATTCATAATCCATTGTTGCATACTAAATGTCCTGAAAGTTCTACACTAAGGTAGCTGTTTTGATTTAATTTCACCCAGTGATTCCCAAATGTAATTGACCTTTAAACCCACAGCTTACTATACCCACTTTTGGGAAATGCTCTTCTCTAGAATCCTGTGCTGTTACTCTACACCTCCTCTCCCTTTGGATTCATTGGGGGATTTAGAATATCATAGCTGGGCACAAACAAGTAGTCATGAAGGGGAAAATGAAGTAAAACTACGTACAACCTTCCTTCTTCACATAGTCTAGCATTTGCTTCAAAATGGGAGCTAATGTGAAATATTCATATAAAAATACACTACATCTGGTAGAGAATTGGCATTGCTTCAATAGATAAAGCTCTTATTTGTTACTCTATTATAAAAAAAATGATATCACTGTGTGCTGGGTTTTTTGTTTTTGTTTTTGTTTTTGTTTTTGCTACATATAACCTAATCTCCCTTTGTCCTCTCTTATGTTATTGGGGTTCTCACTTTAAAGCAACATTGGCCTGTGCAAGAACATTGCATGAACTCGCTGGTGACGTTTCTGCCAATTTTGATCACAAAATATCATCTTTAATATTATCTGACAAGGGTTTTAATACTGTTTCAGAGTTAAAAGTTGAAATCAACATTTTGGGGATTTCTCAAACATCAAATAATGCCCTCAGTTTTTAGTAGGCAAAAAACAAAGATTTTACCCTTAGTGACTTATTTTCCGCCATTTATATTTCCTATGCAATTTAAGACTGTTCCATAGTCTCACTTTTGTGATGTGTTTTTATCTTGTCATTGTTATTGAAATGAAGTGATACTGATTGGGCAAAGCAAATTATTTCAATTCATTATAATATTCCAACTATATAAGACCAAATTTGTCTTTCTGATCAAATGTGATTAGTTGTCGCTACTTACATCAATGAGAGGGGCAAATAATCCAGATTAATAGCAATAATCACTGGAAAACAAATGTTATAAGGTGTTCAAGTAATTTGGAGCATAATTGGAGTTCTTTCTTATGATCCTTACAGACTTTAAAACTAGAACAGTTCTATTTCATTACGTTCCTAAGTGAAAAAATTTATGTGTGTGAGGGTATTAAAAAATACAATGACTGGTTTTATGTGCAAAAAAAAATCTAATTCTGTGTTTTAAATATAGAGGTTGAAAGTATAGATTGCTTTTTGAAAGTTTTAATATAGTAAACAATTGAAGCTAGGTAATTATTAGGGACTATTATGCCTAGCACACCTCATGTATGTGAGGATTGGTAGGTTGTACTTTAAAATTGATAGAGATGTTTTAAAGTTATTCCTTTTAAGGTTATTACTGATTGTTATGAGTTATCTTGGCACATTTTCAGAAATTTGCCCCTTTTTATTGTGTACAATGCCCAGAACTATTGTCTTATTTATAAGTAAAGTGATGTGAAACATTGGGTTTTTTTTTTCCCATGTCAATTCAGAACATTCATTTTGCAGGCAATTATTTCTCAGTTTATTTCCCACCAAGGGTTTGTCTTTTGCCAGGGTGCCAATTATTCACATTTTGTATTACAATCTGTCTCACTAGGATATGACCAATAACAATGAAATAATTTACTGGTAGGGGATGCCCTTTCACAATTATCACCTTCCTGGGCAACTACCTACTTTAAGAGGCTGTGTTATATAAAATCTTTTGCCAGAGAAACATTCGCATCATCAATAATTCTTAGGTTGCTCATCTCCAGGCTGCAACACAAATACCTGTAATAAATAAAGCACCAATTATGTGAAAAGTGAAAAATACCATGCTTATGCTATTTCTCCTTCCTTTTGCATGTGCAGATGTCATCCATACCGTCGGACCAATAGCGAGAGGCCATATTAATGGTTCCCACAAGGAAGACCTTGCAAATTGCTATAAATCATCTCTGAAGCTGATGAAAGAAAATAACATCCGATCAGTCGTAAGTACTTTTCTGTTTCTTATTTCTTATTCTTTTCAGCGTCTGTATTTGGGAAAGCAATCTCGTCCAAAATGCGGGTAAGAAAACATTTCTGAAATTTGGAAAACTAAGGTTAAGTTTCTCAGTAAGTGATGTGCTGCTGGGTATCATAACTCCACTCTTTTGTGTGCCCTAAGTATTTGCTTAATTGTTTGCAATGTTTTGGGATTTAAAGCTGTAGAATCGTACAACTAGTGCCGTCCCACCTACTTTCTTCCATTCATAGTGCCATTCGCTTTTGGAGAAAGTGTGCATGTGGACATTTTAACTTAAAAGTTGCTGCCTTTTAAATCTATTTGGGTCTTCTTAAATTAATAGTCTGTAACTGGGTATGCCACATCCCTTCTAAATTTTATCAATTTAGACTGAGAGAGTTCAAAAATGTGGATCTAATCTATTTCCTTACCAGTAGGCTGGGATGAAAGGAAGTCTCTTTGAGCTGGATTTGGGAGTATTTATTCACCTGCTTTTCTTTTGCAACATGTCCTACGTTTATTACATCTCAATTACACGAGGAAAATAAAAGTATGAGAAAAATGAGAGTGTAAATACCCAACAGTAAGTTAATTTGGGCAAAATCCCTGGGATCTTTTCACGTAGATTATAACCTTGGTGGAATTGTGGGGCAGGAAGATATTTAAACCCTTGACTTCTTAGCAGGCTGAATGCATCAGCGTTGCTTAGGAGGTCACAAAAGTGAAGGTTTTATTATTTGCGTGAAGGAGCACTGAGCGTCAGACACATTTAGATAACCTGGTTAGTTGCTGGACTTTTCATGCGTAATTATAATTTTGAAATGCCTTTTTCAATGTACATTGGTGAATTTGCTTAAAATAACAACACTTTTTTTGCAAGCTGATTATACAGTCTTTTAAATCTTTGCTTAATTATTAACACAACTGAATATTTTATTTTACTCTTTGATTTTTAATATTTTTTCTTTAAAAATGAATCAATAAGTAAGATTCCTCTGTCTTAGAGGAGAAAACCAGAGTTCAAAGAGAATGGAGCAAAGAAACTATTAAACTTAGTGGGCTGATTTTGTTCTTTACAGCAAAATAAGGAAAATCAACACAGGTGTGCACATTTAGGAATAATTAAAATTTTATCAATATGGCATATTGATTAAAAAGGCAAGGGGCTGAAGTGCTTGGAAAAATGGATATGTATAGAAGTTTCTAGCTTGGGAAATACAGACCTTGAGACTTGAAAAGAATTAGCTAATGAATTCACTGGCATCTCTAATGACTCCTTTTCTAAAGCCAAAAGAAAGTAAGAAGATGCTAGCCCACTAGAAATAGTGTAAAAACAGCACCCATTCTTTTAATAGGAGAAAGAACCATCTCTAAGAATGATGATCTTAAGACAATCATATCTGCTATTACACTACATGCTAACATTAGGTAAGGAGTGAGAGAATTATGGTCTAAGTTTAATTGACTTTTATCAGATGACCTGCAGATGAACTAAAGCAATGCTCTCTAGTCATTCTGGGATTGGGATTAGGTCCATCTAAATATTTTGGATAATGATTTTAAGGGGTTAATTACATCTTACTTGGTGCTAAGTTAGCAGATGGTGCTAAACTAAAGTCATTTCAATATTAATAAATAAAAATGGAGGTGGAAAATAGTTGCAAAACATGAAGCAAAATGTCCAGCTAAATTAATCACCATGTTATGGCATTGTTGAATGGAGTTTCTATCAAATGTCTTGTCTCTTATTCACATACAAAAAATCTATTTTCCTTCTACCCTCTCTTCTTTCCTTCATTCCTTCCTTTATTAAAGAAGGAAATGGGCTTTCTATTTTATATGGAATGTCATGTTCTTGATGAATGTTAAAAAAATTATAATGCTGATATCATCAAATCCTCCTTATGTGGAGAAATGGAAAATTCTTAGAAACTAGTTATGATTGGATATATGTTTTAATGTATAGGCTTGTACCTTATATACTTATTACAATAGGTGGTTGATATAAAAAGCCTGGCTATTAAGATGTAAAATAAACTGAACTTAAGCTCGTTTATATACATATCGCAGAAAATTTCTCATAAACCCTTTTACCAGAGCTGCTTAGTGTTTGCTTTACCAGATGTCACTGTGTGGCCATAGATAAGCCATGTCAATATTCTGTGGCCTCCGTTTCCACCTACAAAGAATCAGTAAATTATTAGTGTTATCTCATATCTATCTAATTCAAGATGCTGTTATGGGGATCAGTTGAGATAATGGATATAAGATAGTTGGAAAAATGTAATTCCCTATAAAACTGTTTGGCAATATTACTTCAAGTATAAGTTATTTTCACATTTTAGGATTTGGCAAATTTAGGAGATTGAAATCATTCTTGCTTTGACATCTATTCTGAAAACCAGACCTCTAGACATTTATCATGTCATCTCTTGATGTTGTTCAGCCAGAAATAAATTATTATCAAGTATTCAGTTAGTACCTTTGTAAAAGAAAAACTCAATTTTTTCCTCCTCCTTTGTAGGGAAAAACCTTGTCCTTCCTGATAGTGCATTTTTCCTATTAAATCTCCTTTGCTGTTCACACAAAATACTTCACTCTTGTCACCAAATATGTGGAGGTTTCTCCTCATACCTTGCAATTTTCTGAGATGCCAGCTGGGTGTCCTACAATTTAATACAATTCTGACACCATCTACTTGAAGATAGCGTCAGATCCTCTAGGTTAAGGGCTCAGTTCCATAAAGTTGCCTATTCCCCAAACCCCCTACACCTAAACCTTTCAGATGCCACTAGTAAGCTTGGAGTATCACCTATGTTTCTGAACCAACCAGCTATAGATCTAAGGTCCCAACCATCTCCTTGGGTTCAATTAATTTGCTAGAGAGACTCACAGAACTCAGTGATACACTTACATTTAGCAGTCAGTTAAAGGATATGATAAAGGATATAAATGAACATCCAATGAAGAGGTACATAGGGGCAAGGTCTGGGAGGATCCTGACTGCAGAAGCTTCTGTCCCTATGAAGTTGGGGGCATTCTTTACCCTTCCAGTGTGGTTGGGTTTCCCATCTGGAAGCTCTCTGAACCCATACTATTGGAATTTTATGGAGGCTTCCTCACATAGGCATGGTCAATCATTAACTCTCATTTCTAGCCCCGCTCCCCTCTCTGGGGGATGAGGGGCAAGGCTGAAAGTTTCAAGTTTCTAATTCTTGCTTGGTCTTTCTAGTGAATAGCTCCCTTCTAGGAACAGTCTGGGAGCCCACTAAGACTTGCCTCATTAGAATAGAAGATACCACAAGTGCTCCTATCACTTAGGAATTTACAAAGGTTTTAGGAGACCTATATCAGGGATGGAGTCAAAGACAAGTATTATATTAGAACAAGAGATACTTCTACAGTTCTGATTACTTAGGAAATTACAAGAGTTTGGGAATTCTGTGTCAAGAACTGGGAACAGAGACCAATATATATTTTCTATTATCCCATAATATTATATTTATTTAGGCAATTAAAACCCCTATTAATGTTTATAGCTATTAATATCATCTTATTTGTAATCATTAATAATGTAATTGTTAATATTACCAACTCACATTTGTATTGACAGTGCAGAGCATACCACAGACTTTTATTGCTTAGCACTTGCACTGAATTAAATTATACTAATCTTGTCGCCACACTTAACTATCTTAAATTTATAGTCTAATCTTTAACTTTTCAAAAAATACTCTTATATCATTATGGCTTCTCCCACTATGTGTCATTTTACAACAAAGCTACAAAAATGAGTAAGGATTAACTAGTTAAAGTGGTATAGTAGATATGTAACAAAGTAACTATAAAGCAGTATGGTAAATGCAGTAATGATCTGGACCAGCTAGGCTGTGCTACGACTACAAACAACCTCAAGATCTCAGCAGCATACACTCAGAGACCCTGGCCAGTGGACATTCCATCATCTCATAGTTGTGCTCTTTTGAACTCCTGCTAAGCCTTAGAATAGGGGCCTTCCAAACTCATGCATAAACTTTTTACATCACAACTTAGAAGCAACAGACATCATTTCGGCTCCCATTTCATTGGCCAAAATATTCACATAGCCCTGTCTACCTACAGGGAGCCAGGGAAATATTCCTGAATAAAAGAAATATTTGCTAGGCACCACTTTCCTGCCAAAGTTAAAGCAAAGGCTTGGGGATTACAGCTCAGGGATCAGAGATTTCTGCTTTATTCTTATATCTCCAAGGAATTTCTTTAAAATTTTACTGGAGGAAAAACAAATAGTATAATCATTTATTTATTTAAAAATATTAATAAAGCTTATCATGTATCAAGACTTTTCTATGGGAGGGGAATGGACAGAGAGAGAAGGAGAGAGAAAATCTTAAGTAGACTCCATGCCCTGTGTAGAGCATGACACAGGGCTCAGTCTCATAACCCTGGGATCAGGACCTGAGCTGAAATCAAGTCAGATGCTTAACCTATTGAGCCACCCAGGTGCCCCCCAACCAAGACATTTTTAAGCATCTCCTAAAACCCAGAACATGTAATGGTTGTCTTCAAATACATAATTTGTCTCAATCTCCTGTGTGTCCAGACAAATAAATAGATAAGATCATCATATCCATTGTATGATTTGAGAGCATTCTCTCATTCTCATCACTTTTAAATATCTTCCCACAGATGTCTATAATTCCATAATTAATGAGTAATTTATGATGGCCAGGCATTGTCCTTTCTCTGCAATTTTCCTTTAAAATGCAAATGCTCATGAGATCTGTAGATAATTAATTTCCTGATATCCTAACATGAAGAAATCTATCAAATTACTTTTCACTTTGGCAGGATAAATTAGAGGATGATAAAAATGCTCAGCACCTCAGCCTGAGGGAAGAGGGGAATTGGAAGGAGGTCTGGAGGAAGTTTGGGAGAAACAGAAAACACAGTGGGTTACAAATAAATTTCACTTACCTCCCAGTTTTGCTAAAAAGAGAACCTTTTAAGTAGAGAAGAGGGAAAAGTGCTAGTTACTCATGATTATCTAGAAATAAGGTAGTTATTTGGTTTTTGGACATGATGTAGACATAATTTTCACTATGAAAAAAATAATACTCTCATTAATTTAGGAGAGAACTTTTCCTTACATTTCTTTCCTCTGTCCATTCTTCTTGGTGGCTTCTTTTCAATATATATCTACATGCTTGCATTAGGTTATAAAAGGATAAAAGTAATCAATAAATCTAATGGTTCATTTTACAGTGGCACATCTCTCCTATGAATTATTAATTAGCACAGCTTTATTAATACTGACAATTGTTTAACTTTATGATTTCAGTCATGATTCTTCTTCCAAGTATTATCATAAAGGGTTTCAAATGAAAAATATGACCAGTCTTTCATGCTTTCTAGACCTCGTTTGTGTATGTACCTTAGTTCTTCCAACCTACTTCAAATATAATTCACTGGGCGCCTGGGTGGCTCAGTTGGTTGAGCGACTGCCTTCGGCTCAGGTCATGATCCCGGAGTCCCGGGATCGAGTCCCATATCGGACTCCCCGCTCTGCGGGAGGTCTGCTTCTCCCTCTGACTTTCTCTCCTCTCATTCTCAGTCTCTCTCTCTAATAAATAAATAAAATTAAAAAAAAAAACAAATATAATTCACTTATTTTCCTCCAACCACGAATTCTTCTCGGGCAAAATTCAAATACATGCAGATTTACTTGTATATACATTCTCTGCAACCTTGAGAGTGTTGATTCCAGGATAGGCAAAAAAATGTAGGCAACATGGAGGGGATAATTAGAAATAGGAACAGGGGAAAAAAAAGGTTGAAAGAAAAGTCAAAGAGGGTACAGATTTTCTCAGGAAAACCTTGGGAAAGATAAAGGTAGGTGTCAAAGAATGGACCCAGGTCTTAGTAACACAGTATTTTAACATGTGTGGCTTAAAAAATGAATAGTCAGGTTGATGAAATCAAACAATTGTGTTATTTTAATTTCTGGGACAATACTGTGTCCTGAGAAAATTAAACGGGTATTGTGGGACTGGAAGGGGACTTCACATATACAGAATATCCTTCTGAATGTGTATTACCTAAAACACATAAGGGAAATTATTTATATTGGTCAATATCTTGGTTAAATTTCAGAGGTGAGTGTAGGGTTGAAGGCAGAGAGGAAAGATTCCTACTGCACAGGGACTATTGTGAATAATACTGATGTAGAGGCACTATAATAGCATAGATATTGGGGTGCCTGGGTGGCTCAGTGGGTGAAAACCTCTGCCTTCAGCTCAGGTCATGATCTCAGGGTCCTGGGATCGAGCCCCGCATGGGCCCTCTGCTCAGCAGGGAGCCTGCTTCCTCCTCTCTCTCAAGCCTGCTTGCCTCTCTCTGCCTACTTGTAATCTCTCTCTCAATCTGTCAAATAAATAAATAAAATCTTTAAAAAAAAGCATAGATATTATCTTATATATTATACTGTTTTTGTTGTTTTTAAGTGAGAATAGAAATATTTTATAAGGATTTTTGTAAGCTTGTCTTGCCCTCTATTTCTTTTTTGCAATATGATCTTAAATTTCCTTAATGGCAAATTCTGCCATCACTTTTACTTTTAGAAACCTAATCTAACCCATTCAAAAAGGATCAAGTGATTTCTGCACTCAGCATCAGTTAAAAGGAATAGATTTATATCTGTCAATGATACTGGGTATTCAGGAAAACCCCTTTTAACTGACAAAATATAGGGTACCCAGTTTGACGTTCTTTGAGGGAGAACATGTAATAAGAAAGTAGATGTTAATATACAAATGATCATAATCTGAACATAAACCAGGTTTTATTTAGGTTAAAAATGATTTTCCCATGAAGTATAACTAAAAATTGATATATGAATTTGGTAGTTTTATGTGATTATGGACAACAAAAAGTTGGGTGTTTGTTTTCATAGTATGTACCTCTGTGCTTTCTACTTGAGAATTTCTACTAGATGATGTATGGAATGTAAAAAAAAATTAAATCTTTGCACTTAATACCAATGGAGATCCCTCAAAACTATATGGTTTTCCCTCCATGAGTCATAGATTTTGAGAAGTCATGACTTCCAATGGAAAAGACAATGGACCTGCAACTTCAGTGCTTCCTCTAAGCATTGCGGCAATAAGCAAATTTGGAATTCTGTATTTAATTGTTTCACTGCAGTGTACGTTTTCATTTTAAGGCATAGTCAAGTAAACCTTATTTTCTTATCCAAGTTCCCTTCTGCGAGAGTTGCCATGGCAATGAGTTCTCAGCCTGAAATTCTTAAATGCAGGTTTTATTTCATTATCTGAGTTTCCATTACAGGCCACATCAATCAATGCAGTCCCTTCTTCAAGAAGACTGCAGCAGTCTTAAAAAGATGACCCTTTAATTTGTTACCTCTGCTCCCCTGCCCAACTTGGTACCACCATTTCCCAGCCAGCTCTTCATCTCAAAATACCCTCTTCCACAGAGCCACGGGCGTGATTTTCTTTCCTCTTCTCTTTTTAGGCAACGTCTAGTCTTGGTTCTCAAAGATCTCATTTACAAAGGATAACGCTAAGTCTCTGTCTTTCCTAGCTGGGGTTCTAACAGCTGTGTAACTAATGATACTATTAATAAGTAACAAGAACAAAGGCATTTTTACATTTGCACTTCACTTTATAGTTTACAACAGTGTGTTCCTATACATCATCTCATTTGTTATTCAAATTGTCCAGCTAGCTCCCTGTGTTTCTTTGATTAAGCCAAAGAGGGAAGAAAAAGTCTAAATCAGGGCTTTTTTTTTCCTGTGCTCACCTTTTATAAGATATCCTAGTTGGACTTTAGGGTACAAAATCTCCAATAATACTCTCATCAGGTCATTATTACTGGCAATAACAAATGACCAAGGACAGACAGCAGACAAGAAGGAGGGAGAGCAGGGAAAGAAGGTAAATTCATAAGCCATGCCTGAAAAACTTATAACTATACATCTAAACCCATATTTTCATATACTGTGCAATTCGTGGCTCCTGGTTAGAGAGATGACTGGAATTAGACAGATCAGTCATTTAGTCAGGAAATAGAGTAATAAAAATAGCTAATATTTTTGAACCATTACTTGGTGCCAGACATTGTGTTTTACTCATTTAGTCTCTGAACTATCTGAATTAGAGTGTGGTTTCCACCACTTTATATATGAGGAATATGAGCCAGAAGGACCATAAGTAAATTGCTTAAGGTCTTCTAACAAAAAGTAGGGGTGGGATTTAAATTGGGAAAGTCTAAATCCCATGCTTTTTTCCTTTCCTCTGCTGTTTAATTTTCTTTCTTTTTCTTTCTCTTTCTCTCTCTCTCTCTCTCTCTCTCTCTCTCTTTCTTTTGTTGAAACCCATGGTACTTAAAAGTAATGTCTTGTAAGGTGCTTTTCGGGAGGGTGGTTTGGGACCATGCAAACCATTGGGGGTTGCCGCTAGCATTTTGTGGGCAGGGCCAGAGATGCTAAGACGTGTGGGCTGACCAGGCCTACGCTGAGAAACCGTCCCTTATCCTGTATAATGTTTTAATGTTCTACTCGACAGTCAATACAAATAAAACCTACTTATAAACAATAGGGTACATTAAAAACAGACCTTTTGCTTTCAATATTAGTGAACCACCATGAACATTAAGGGAAGCTTATGCTTAGTATGCTCTGCATTTTGCCAAGAGTGCCTGAGGCAATCATGCCATTGGTGGCCCCACCGCTTAGGGTAGTTGGCAACACATCACACCTGTGTGAGTCTGCATTTGCACATGTTCTCTTCATGGTGATTCCTTGCGAGAACGCACCTCTTTTACCACATTACTACGTGATGCTTAATTCATTGTACGTGACATTAGACAATCTGTAATCATGCCTGACTATTTACATGTTGAAAACAGAACTTGACTTTGTCACTTTCCTTTTATATCTCTTTCCTATTATCCCTATGGCATTATGTTGATTTAAAAAAAAAATGATGTATTGTCTTCATTTGGGTTCCCCCTGAAACAGACCCTGAAACAAGGATTTGTGTATAAGTACTTTATTTAGGAGGCTACGACAGGAAGCACTGACAGAGGAATGGGGAATTGACAAAGGGAAGAGAAGGCAGCCAAGAGTTGGGTTATAAGCAAGCTAGCACTGTGGGTGGCAGAGGCTCACTCCTGCTTGGGGAGCTCTGGGAAAGTATGTAAAACCTGCCTAGGATTTGTCCCATCTGGAGAATGACGGGAGCTGGGCCATTTATCTTTGACTTCCATTTGTGGCTAGCTGAGGACTGTTCCTAGGGGATTAACTCCCCAGCCTTTGTTGTCTGATTCTTGGCCAGGCTGTGAGAATACCTGAGGCAGAATCCCATAGGGGATTCATTGCAGGATTCCGTGGGTGGGCGGGTACTGGAACACCCAGTTCTGGGAGGATGTGGGTGGGTCACTGACACCTTCTGCTTCCTGGATTAGCTGAGTAGTCCTATTTATAAATGTCATTCAGCATACTTAAGAGAGGGCTTTTCACAATAGTTGTTATAAAAAGGGAATGTTGAGTCTGATTGAATTGAGAACCCTTGGGTTAAGTTAAACTGAATTTCCAGTAGGGCAATGTGCTAAAGACATGTTGCCCAGAGATTTTTATTCTTGGACTCAGCATCCCAGTTCTCTGCTTCTTTAAGTAAAATGTGATATACAGGTTGCAAGGATGGTAATTAACATGACTAGCGTTGTAACCTATGGAATGAACAGAGTTATTGAAAGTGAAATTAATTCTTAGGTAGTAGAGAAATAGTATCACAATATTGTGTCAGCGTGGTTGAATTTTTCCTCATCATCTCATGACATTAAATTTTGATTCATCAGACAAATGGCAGAAAAGTTGGCTGCCCAAGGTTGGATGTATGTAAAATCTTTCATCAATTAGAAGATATGATACATATTGAGGGTAAGCAATTGGATTAGGTAGTTACGTTTGAATTTTTTTTTTCCAATATAAGGATTCTGCCAAGTTATGTCTTCTTTTAACATTTTGGGAAATACATTATCTTCTATTTTCTTCAAAAATCTTCCAGGGGCACCTGGATGGCTCAGTTGGTTAAGCATCCCACTCTTAATTTAAACTGAGGCAGGACCTCAGGGTCCAGGGTCATGAGATCAAGCTGCATCCTGGGCTCTGCACTCAGCAGAACTTCTGCTTGTCCCTCTCCCTCCTCCTCCCCCTCTGCTCCTCCCCCTGCTCATGAATGTGTTCTCTCTCTCTCTCTCTCAAGTAAATAAATAAAATATATTTTTTAAAAAGGTTACAATATACTTATGATCAGTTCTTTCTGAAAGGGTGTCTGAAACTTTTTGCTTCATCTTTTACAGTTTCCAAGAATTATTTTTTAGTCATTTGTGCATTCTACAGATGTAAATCTACTAGCAAACACCAAGGAACATACATACATTTATTTATTTATTTATTTATTTATTTATTTATTTATTTATTTATTTATTTAAAGATTTTGTTTATTTATTTGACAGAGAGAGAGATCACAAGTAGGCAGAGAGGCAGGCAAAGAGAGAGGGGGAAGCAGGTGCCCTGCTGAGCTGAGAGCCTGATGCGGGGCTTGATTTCAGGACCCTGAGATCATGACCTGAGCCGAAGGCAGAGGCTTTAACCCACTGAGCTACCCAGTCACCCCAAGGAATGTGTACTTAAAATGAAAGTATAAACCATCTCATTTTAGCCAGATTTTTTCACTTGATTATTTTCAGTTCTTTTTATCAGACTAAGGGATATCCCCAGGAAAGTCGTTATTAGTTTCTACAACAGTGTCTTTCAGAGGAAATAATGGCCCAGCGCACTGTCGAAGAAAGTATATCATAGTGAAATTTGTATAGGAACTATGAACAGATTTGCAATTCAAACGTTCATCTTGAGTGTTTTATTTTTCCCTGACCTGAGCAGCAGTTATTAGATCACTGTATCATGAGGAAAATAGTCAATTCAAAACATGGACCACAGAGTCCCGAGCATACCATTAGATTTGAACAACAGGGCAATTTGGCATATATCTAGAGAGTTAATAGTCTAGAGCCATGGCAGTGGCTTTAAACTGTGTATTTTTTTCTTGCAAATGTTCAGATATGTTTTTCAGAAGAGCAATTTCAATGTATAGGATCTAAGCTATTCTTAAATCATTAAACTGAGAGACTAAAAGAGCAAAACAAATAAAACCAATACCACTTTCGAAATAAAAATAAACCTGTCGGTATCAAGGAAGCTCTCTAGACTTGTTTATGTACTATTCAGTAGAATTTCAAAGAGAATTTTTTTTTCGTGGAAAATGTGTTACAGATTGAGTCTAAGCCACAACCCAGCCAACTTTGTTTTGAACACTTACACACTCCTGAAATGTGTAGAAGGTGAAATATTTGCTTGGCAGGTGTCTCATGGAAAGAATATAGTGTTCCAGTTATAATTATGGCTGAAGTAGAGCAGTATATTAACCACCCAGAGCTTTGTCCCTAGGAACTGAATAACTTTAGTGGAATCTTTCCATCTCTTCTGAACCCATTGTTTGGGAAATTTCCTTGCTGCCACTCAAATGTTTATACATACCACAGAAAAATAAATAGAAATAAAAATATAATAGGCAGCAATAAATAATAATGGTAGGTTCATCCCAACGTTTTCATGAGGCTAAAATGTGATAATATTTATGAAGTGCTTAGGAGACTTCATGGTAAGTTTCATTGGTAGTAATTTGTCCAAGAAATACATATTGAGCAACTACCATGGTCCAGTCACTGTTCCAGGTACTTAGAATATATTGGAACTTGTGAAGCTTACATTCTACTTGTAGTAATTTTTATTATGACTAGTAGTAGTATGAGTACTATTGTTATTAAATCGTTTGATAACACTTCTAAATGCTGTGGATTTATTATTATTATTATATCACTGGGAAATTATCTTACCATTATTGTATGTTTTATCTTATTTCTGTGATTCTTGAATCTTTGAAAAGCTAAGAAAGTAACAGAGCTGAGTATGGATTCAGCAAATGGCAGTTCTGTGAAATGGTAATAACATAACTCTCGGTCCATAAAGACAGATGATTATGTGACTAGCTCTGTAAAGATAGCAAGGAATCATAGAAACAATTTCTAAAATTATTCAAAAATTTTTCAAGTGCTCTCCATTTTAGAAACAAAGTCTCAAAGAGCCTTCAGAGATTCTAAACCTAGTAAATATAATTCAAAATAAAATAACAATACTGAACAGTGAAAAAAATGCAGGAAATCCCAATAATACTCTGATTTCCCTCCAGTGATAACTATTTTTTTCTCTTTAAATTGAAATATCAAAAAGCAAATATTTCACACAAACTAATAAGCAAATATACAGTTGTTTTTTGTTGTTTTGTTGTTTTTCTTTTTTTTTTTCCACACATGCTTCTCTGCCCGTTGGCTGATTCAGAACTAATGGTGCAGGCTGGGGAGAATTAGGAAGAATGCCCTGGACTTTCAGAAAAGGCTCCTCAAACCCTATAGAAATTACAGGGGCTTATACATCAGTTACGTTACTTAAAAATGAGTGTGAATTTGCATACCTCACAGTCTAATGTACAAAAGCTTCACGGAGTGCTGCAAAACGCATGCAAAAATGGAAGCCAAATTTGAATTTAACTTTCTCTTGCAAAGGGCAGAGGAATGGCTCTGCACTTAGTTTGCATAAACTAAGATCTCTCTCTTATGCCTTTTAGGGAAGACTAACTGCTCTGTCAACTCTTTCTGCTTCCAGTTTTACAAAATCTTGCTTATCTGATTAACTACCATTGTCACTACTCTAATCATATGTATTCATGAGTATTTGTGGGTCAAGGTCAAGGGGGAAAGAAGGCTAGCTCCCCTCCACTATTACATAGTATTTATTCTTTGGAGCAAGTCTTACCTTGTCTATTTTATATTGGTTAATGTCTATTGTTTATCTCGTTCATAATGTAAACATTAGAAAAAAGATGTATGTATTTTAAGAGATGATCTTATTCCTGCTCGTTTAATAGCCACATGAAACCAGAAACTGGTGATTTTATATGCAAGTGATGGTTCTTATACCTGCAAAGCTGGGGTACCAAACGAGGTTTTTCAATCGCCTAATTTGGATCTTGAGGTATGGAAGGCTTTGTGGCATGGACTGCTTACTGGTTTGATGCCTCACTGATCCCCAGACTGGTCTGACTTATATGGCTGAATAGGCAGACACTTCCTTCCCTTCTCACCTTCATGTGTATCACTCCAAAAGTTATGGTTTGGGACAAAAAAAGTATAACATTCCTAGAGAAAGGAGTTCCAGGAATTCCAACAGATTTTCCCTGCTAAAAAGTCTGAAAAGCTCTCAGGATCTGATTATACCTTTGGTATTAAGAATTTTAACTAACAACAACAACAACAACAAAAAAAAGAATTTTAACTAACTCAACCCTAGTATAACATGTTTTTTAAGTTATGGGTAATTTGAAACCTCCTTTCTTTTAAACAGTGGTAAAGGCAAACTCTACAAACATTTCTTTCTCTGCATTACCTAAAATTGAAGTATCTGGCAATAGATACACATTAAACACACGCTTGCCAATATTTCCAATTAGCCTATTGGTTTACCTGCACACATTTGAATACTGTAAGCCATTACTTAGGAGAATTATTTCAAATTCAAGCTCAGTAGAACTCTCCATAATATTATGTACCCATAACATTATCACCAAAATATAATATCATTGATTTGCTATAAATAATTAAGAGATGTAACTTCATTATTCACTATGATAGTAACTTCACTATGATAGTATTAATACGAAACATGGAGAATAAGTATCTGAAATGGATAACTCCATATTTATTCCATGCCTTCATTTATATTTCACATTATACTGTTTCTATTTAAATATATAGAGAGACATTTTATCAAGGTTCAATCTTAGCTGTCTTATTGTGGCGTTGATTTCTTCTGGGCTAGAAATTTTCCTCCAGTGTAAGGGTTCTGACATATTGCATCAACACCCTTCTGTTGCTTTAAACAAGAAAATATATTTCATCAGTTTCCTATGACAAGTGAGGGGGATGCTTTTATGGCTCTCAAAATGTATCTCTATTATTCCATTAGAAAAAAATGTCAGGGGCTAATTTGGGGGCCAGGCACTGCCAATTTTATTGTTCTAGTCATACAACCTGTATGACAGCATTTCCAGTTTTGACAAATTTGGCTTAAATAATAATCAAATGAATACCCAAGCTTCAACTATGTATTTTTCTAAGGACCTATAGTCTAAAGAAAATTTAAAGATATTATGCTTTGAGACAATTGAAGAAGCAGTTTGAAGACTTGTATACTTCAGCTCTAGATAATATTGTGCCTCTTTCTAAAATAACTCTGATTTCATGGTATGAGTAGAAGTGTCCGGATAGAGTGAATCACAGGCTAGAATCACATCATAAATCAACTTCAAAGACATACGTCTTTAATGCTAACGAATCATCTTCTCTCGGTGTCAAAAGTATTACTATAATTTAAATTTTACTTCTTTGAAAGTTTCTCATTAGTACATTGGTATTCTAAGGAGTATGTTGTTAAGCCAGTAGCATTATAACTGGGCTGTACACATATGACTGAATGTGTGTGTAGTATGCACACACACGTGTGTGTGTTTTGTAAATCCACATCACTTCCCTGAGTTATATCATACCTGGGTTTTGTCAGGGCATTGTCCTATGCCTTTGTAACACCTTGATGTTGACCTAGTTTCAGAGTGACTTTGTGGTATCACTGGAAGAAAGCTGTCCTAAGAATTGGAAAACTAATATTTTAGTCCTGGCCTTTCTAATCATGTGTAAACAGATCTTTCTTCATCTATGAAATGGGGATAATAAAATCTGCCCTTAATAAGGTCAGTGGAAAAAAACTAAAAGTGTTGATGAGAATGTGGAAAAATTGAAACCCTCATATGTTGTGGTGGGAATGTAAAATAATACATCCAAATATGGAAAACTGGGTGGCAATTCCCCACAGGTTAAACAGAGAGTTATACCCAAAGAAAACAAGCCAAATGTCCATCAGTTAATGAATAGATAAACAAAACATGGTCCATCCATACAGTGGGATATTATTCAGAAATAGAGAATGAAATACCAATACGTGGCTATTACATGGCTAGAACTTGAAAACATTATACGTGAAAGTAGCCAGTCACTAAAGGGCACATGTTGTGATTCCATTTGTATGACATATTTAGAATAGGTAAATCCATACAAACAGAAAGTAAACTAAGGGTTGGGGGTAAGAGATAAGAGAAAAATGAGGACTAACTGCTAATGGGCAAAAAGTTTCTTTTTGGGATAAGGAAAATTTTCTGGAGTCAAATAATGATGATGTCTACACAGCTCTGTGAAAATGCTAAAAAAAACTCACACTGAATCGCATACTTTAAAATGGTGAATTTTATGATATATGAATTGTATCTTCATAAAAAAATTTAAAAACTCTTCCCTACCTATATCAGAGAATTGTTGTAAGAATGAAATAAAACTAGAAAGTTCCATAGAATCTAAATCATATTCAGTAATCCATGTCACTGCATAGAGAAGAACACAGGCATCAGTGTTTGTAACTAGATAAAGAGGGTTTGCATGAAAATTATCTATATGTCCAGTCATGGGAAAAGTCACATAGAGGTCTGCTGTCACTCAGGATACTTGCTGTGAAGAGCTTTACAGAAAAGTTATAACCTGCACCAAAAAAAAAAATTATTTTAAAGAATGGAAGGCACAGGAAAAATGTAGAGAAATAGAGTTTTCTGTTGGGACTTGCCACTATCTACTTTATATGTTAATAGTAATTGTATTATAACTGCAAAACCCTGACTGGACCGCACATCCCTGACAGTCAGAAGCTGCATTCGGTTCATCTCCATTTCTTCAGACCCCTGGACACGGCACCCTGCCTATAGTGAATACTCAACTGGGACTAGATGAACTTTGCTGAGACCTTTTCTTTTCTTTCTTCTTCTTTTTTTTTAAATTAATATTTTATTTGGAACACTAAGCAAAGTCTATAGGCTACTGAATAGACTTCAAGCACCACCCTAAGGGCCTCCAGTGCTGTCCCTTTCTTGTTTAAATGAAGAAGAATATAAACTCACCTTAGGAAGCCAGGCATAGGCAGGACTGAGGTCAATTCATTCCATGCAGCCTCTAGGCCACCATGGTGTGTCCTCTCCCAGACTGTCTTTTCTCAGGGCTATGCTCTGCAAACTCTCCAGGTGTGATTACTCCACAGTCCTTCCTACCCTTCTTTGCCCTCATCCAATTTGAACTCCCTGCAATACTTGACACCAGGATCATTCTTTTAGGATTCCTTTCTCTCTTGGCTTCCAGAATAATTCTCCACTCTCTTTAATTCCTTCCAACCTGGTTGTACCTTCTTAATAAGTCTTGGTGCCCACCTCTCTGGCTTAAGCCCCTTGTGACTTCCTTCCGTCACCCTCTGCTCTTCTTGAACAGCAAAATGTCTTTCTTTAGCAGTGTCAGTCAAGCCCTAATACTTGGCAGTGTTGGAGCTTAAATTACTACTTATGTGTTCCTGATTCCCAAATGATAGCTCCAGCTAAGACCTTTTTCTTGATCTTCATAACTAAATATTCAACTACTTGATGGAAAATTCCACTGTGTTCCCCAGAGTGCCTTCAGTCTTAGTGTGACTGGGTTAACCTGCTTGAATTCCTATAGCCAACACCTTTGTCAATGTCAATGACACAACTGTGATGTGCAGCTAGAGATCCAGGAGTCATTCTAGACTTCTCTATCTCATTCCTCTCCTTCCAGTGAATCATCTGTTGCAGCCCATTTGACCTCCTTAATATCTTTCTGTCTTTTCACTAAAACAGACCCGAAACAAGTATCTGGGTTTGTGAAATTTATTGGAGAGTTCATTTTTCCCAGGAAGCACCATGAGGCAATAGGGAAATGAGATGGGAAAGAGGAAAACCTATAATGGATGTAATAGTAAGGAGATTATTACTAATGGAACCTGGGGCAGTCTAGCTGTGGAATCTCAGAAACCATGTAGAACCCATTTCAGAATTGTCCCACCAGGGGATAAGGAAGTTGGGTATTTCTCTACCAACCCTGCACTCCTTGTTAGAGGTTGCCCCCATACAGGAGGAAAAACAATGTTCCCTCTACCCTCTGAGTTCTTATCTTGAGACTCCTGTAACAAAAATACAGATCAACAAGAGAAAAACAAATAGAATTTTATTAATAGGTATACCCTGTATATACATGGGAGAGACCCAGGAAAAAATAAGTAACTCAAAGAACTGGCTTAGAATTCAGGCTTAAATATCATCTTAATAGAGTAAGGAGAGAGGGGATAGTTGCCTCGTAAGGGACAGTAAATGATTTTTAGGAAAGAGGATGGGTCTTGGAAGAATAGATGGGAGATATGATAGTTTGTGACAAAGTTTGTCTGGGTATGATGTCAACTTCTAGTATTTTCTCCTATGATAAAGGTCAATCCTCCCTAGGTGATGAAACCCCAAGGAAGGGGATCTATGACAGTTGGGTTCCTTTTGGATATCTGTCTTTAGGCAGATAGGAAAATTCAGAGAAAGACTCTCCCAGTATTTGCTGTTTTTTATGTGCTTACAGCTCAAAATTATCAATATACCAAAGTTGCATATTTTGGGGGGGGCATGTCCTGAAATCTTATGGTTTTATTTTGGGGTGGCATAATCTGCTACCCTTCACCCCTTGCATGATGAGTACCTCTGGTGATGGCCAGAAATCACCCTCAGGCCAACTCGGGAGGCCATCAGTGTGGATGGAAGTTATCTGCAGAGGATCTCTGGGAGGGCCAGGGGAAAGGAGACAGCTGGGAGCCTCTGCTATACTGTCCTATCTATTCCATCCCAGCTACCATTCCCCACTACTTCTCAGTTAAACCACTGAGCTGGTCTCCTTGAAGTTTTAGGGGTTTTTTTTGTTTTTTTTTTTTCACTTTTTTTTTTTTTTAATTTTTTTATTAACATATAATGTATTATTTACCCCAGGGTACAGGTCTGTGAAGTTTTAGGGTTTTTTAAACCTTTATTTTTAAGTTTTTACACATCCTGCCAGAATGATTGTGTTAATGATCTTTAACACAGCATACCTCCCTTCCCTTTAAATAGAGATCCCTTTTTTTTTTAAGTTTAATTTTTCCAGTGTTCCAAGATACATTGTTTTAAATAAGGATATTTAAAAGCACCCCACAGTTTTCAGGAGGAAGTCTGATTACCTTAGCCCGTGTTTCCCAAACTGTATGTAAGTTTGGTGCCCAAGGCACCCAGGGCACCATAGCAAACTCACAGGGATAAGGCAGGATTTCTTTCAATTTTGAAAGAAATACACGTGCTCAATATCTGTTGGACAACATGTGAAATATTAGTGCCCACAGTTTCAAAATTAGAACATACAGCATCCCTTTCTATGATAACATATTATTCCCTAGCTGGGTTTTTGACTCTTAATGTGATAAAAAGGAAACACCAAATGAAAATCTATGTGGAACAGGAAATGTGGATGGGAGAGTCCAATCTGGTTCATATGGCTAATGAGTGTTAGTACATAAATACTTCAGTTATTTGGATACAAATTCTTAAGAAACAAGACGCCACTGGGTGGTTCAACTGGTTGAGCATCCGACTTGATTTTGGCTCAGGTCATGATCTTAAGGTCTTAGGATTGAGCTCTGCATTGGGCTCCACACTCAGCACAGAGTCTGCTATCTGCTATCTTCCTCTCCCTGTGTCCCTCACTACCTCTCACACACTCTAAATAAATAAATAAATAAACAAACAAACAAATAAATAAAATCTTAAAAAAAAAAAAAGATCCTTAGTCATCTAATTTTGGTTTATGGGCAGCCATGCCTGAGACACTGAGGGTGCTGTGAACTGAAAAACTGGAGAACTGGAGACCCTCTACCCTAGGTGCATTGCACAAGATTGTTGCCAAACTCTTACACATCTGCTCCTACTCTCAGGTACACATTTTTCACTCCATGGAAGATCTGGGAAGGTCATCAGACCTCCGTTCCTTAACATGAGATTTTCCTCTGTCAAAATTATGTTACTCTTGTCAACTAGCTCTCCGCAATTCATCTTAAGGAGCACTTCTGCTGGAATGAGATTCCCCTGACTGGTGCTTTTTGCCCCAGCTACGATTTATATGCCCCTGAGGCCCTATAGCATCCATGCATAGCTTGTGTGTGCCACTCTGTGTGTGTGTGTGTGTGTGTGTGTGTGTGTGTGTGCGCGTGTGGTGATTTACTTGTTTGTCCACCATTCCAGTCTGTGTGTTCCATGAGCTTCGTGACCATTGACAGTTTATTTGCTATGATCTTGCTGATGTTTTTATTAGGATCATGTTAATTTAACTTACCATTAACCAGCATGAATGCCTAGCATGGCATAGTTTCTCTAAGAACTGAGTGAATGAATCAAAGAATGAGGATGAATGTAAGAAAGAATGTAAGACTATAATAATTAGCTTTTACTCTTTTTCTTATTTACATTTTGAACATTTTATATCATGGTACCTTTGTATATGCTAGAGGATCTTTGCATGTGACGCTCTGTGTCTAGAAAGATCTTCCCTCCCCCTTCACCTGGGTCATTTGCTTTCCTCATCCTTTGGATCTCAGTTCTGTCTTTTCTTCCCTACGTAAGTTCTACATTTATATTTGTATGATTATGTGAGTATTTTCTTCTTTCTCCCTCAATCACAAGTTCCATGAGGGTAGGGAAAAGGTCAGTCTTGGGGCGCCTGGGTGGCTCAGTGGGTTAAGCCTCTGCCTTTGGCTCAGGTCATGGTCTCAGGCTCCTGGGATCGAGCCCTGCATGGGCTCTCTGCTCAGCAAGGAGCCTGGTTCCCTCCCCTACCCCCCGCCTGCCTCTCTGCCTACTTGTGATCTGTCTGTCAAATAAATAAATAAAATCTTAAAAAAATAAAATGAAACTTGTTTAAAAAGAAAAGGTCAGTCCTGCTCACCACTAACATCCACAACTGAGCGTATTGCCTAACACGTAGCAAGAACTTAGTAAATATTTGTGGAATGAGTGTGGATGAATAGATGAGAGATTAATCTATGGAAGCCTAATTTGTACATATCAAGACTCAATGACTATTCTAAAGAGACAATGAGATGAAGTTTTTCCTGCAGGAAGTGGGAACATTTCTGGCTTTGTGAAAACAGAAAGCACCTTAGGTAAGGGAGGATAGGTATTGGAATTTTAATTTTGAGTTAGAAAGAAATCAGGAACTCTTTTAGGTTTCTGAAAAAGAGGGTAGGGGTCAGACGATCAAAATGGGTGAATACAATATCCCAAACTCTATTTATTTAACCACTTGCAATATTTCAATTCAAAATGGATTCCTCTGCCATTGAAAAGCTGTCATGTTTTCATTTGCTGGACAGTAACAATGTTAGATAAATGATAACAGTATGTCTGTTCATTCCTTGGTTAGAAGTCCTCAGACTTAAATGCTCCTCAGTGCATTGCACAAGAATAAACATGAAGTGTACTGTTTTACAACATGCTGCTCAATGAAACTGTAGCACATTTGGCACTACTGAGCATCTTAGGATGAGGAGAAAGAAAACAATAACAACAAAAGCCCATAAAACAAATTGTGACCCCTATAGCCCTTAATGAAGGACTTTGAGGTAAAATGAACTGTTATACCAACTTTAGAGAAGATTGCAAAGATTGAGAAAAGTTGGATTTTCCTTGTTCTCAATGATATTTTATTAACATTTGTTTCTTCTGTCGCCCTTCTTCCTGTCTTATTTTTCTTTTTCCCCATCTTCATTTCCAGGTGAATAGCTTAAAAAAAAAAAGTCAGTACTAACCTATTTTATAACCTTTTTTATTTTCAAATTTAAGAGATTGATTCTTAGGCATCAAGATACTATTCTAAATTTTTAAATGAAGAAAGTTCAAGGTAACAACCAAAGAAATACAACTACCCACCCCACAGTTAATTAAATGTCTCTGAATTGCTACTATTTGAGGTTGATAAGCCCCAAGTACGAATTCTTTAGCTCAAAGCGGGAAGTTATATTAAGAAGACAATAGAAAGGAAAAATAATTAGGTAGTCTTTTGTAAGAGGGTACATAAATCGTGTCTGTGTAGCCCTAACTAACTTTGTCAGTCAGTGTGTTTATTTCAAGATTCAATCATTTGAGGTGTTTGCTGTTATGTAGATTTTAGGCACTGCATAAACAAAGGGTTAATGTAAAGATCATTTTATTGCATGCATTTCTGTGAATTAATTTTGAGCAGATATACTAGGTTTCTGCTTTATTTGTGCCTATGGGCATTTAAAAAAAATTAAGTTATATATATTGCTAATTTAAAAATGCATCTTGACGTTTGTTAAAAACTAGAGTATTTGAGAGTGTATGGAAGGAGCATCTAGTTCAGTCCTGTATCAGTCAGATTGGCCCAGGTCATACGGAAGTGACTCCAGCATTTCAGTGGCTTGCAGCCACAGATGTCTGGAGTTCACATGGGCTTCATGTCCATCAGGGACAACGGTAGCTCTATCCACTTCACTCTGAGATTAGGCCAACAGGGCTGCTTCTTGCTAGAATGTTGCCCGTAAGAGCAGCCAAAGTGAAAGAGAGAAAGTAGTTCTTAATCTGCACATCACTTACCCTCCCATTTTATTAATTAGAATAAGTTTTATGGCCATACCTACATTCAGTAGGACAGGGAAACAAGGAAATATTATCATCCCTCAGGGAAAAGGTGCCAAATATTTGTGAATAGTCAGCTACTCACGTCTTCATTTACTTGGATGTGAACACATCACCAGAAAGATTAAGCAATTTGCCCAGGATCACTGGCAGAGCTGAGATTAGAACTGGATTCCTGTTTCTCCTTCTCCTCAATGCTTCCGTGTGCAAACTTTTGGACAGGCTGTTGTAGTGGGAGTCCTAAGAAAAGGATGCCATCTAGAGAGGTTGTCTACACACCAGGGCCTGTCTCATACTGTGGTATCACTTTGACATGGACAGCACATTCTCTCTGTGGACCTGTAGGTCCAATATTTGCTTTTTTTTTTTTTTTTTAAGATTTTATTTATTTATGAAAGAGAGAGAGAGAAAGCATGAGAGGGTGGGAGGGTCAGAGGGAGAAGCAGACTCCTTGCTGAGCAGGGAGCTTGGTTCAAGACTCAATCCCGGGACTCCAGGATCATAACCTGAGCCAAAGGCAGTTGTCCAACCAACTGAGCCACCCAGGCGCACCCCCCCCAACATTTGCTTTTGTTACAATATTCTGTATCAGTTAGGAATTGATCATAGAAATAGAGCCATTATAAATTTTGGTGTCAGGAATTATATTTACTATATATTTTTATTTCTATAAACTTATATATTTAATATAGGAATTAGAACTTAAGTCATGTGGGAGGAGCTAGACAAGGGAAGACTCAAAAGAGTCACAAACCAGTTACTCCAATAAGCAAGTATGTCCAGTTAAAAATAGGATGGTGAAGAGAAGGTTTATGAGAGTCTAATGGGAATCTTGGCTTCTGTGTAGCCTTCACCTCTGTAGGACCAATGTATTATCTCCCCATGTTAAAGCATCTGTGGCCGGCCTGGGGCAATAGTGGGTCAAGAGGGTCAGAAATTGGTAGAGGAGAGTGAGAACCAACCTGGAACTCATAGACTCCTAAGTGCAAGAAGTGCAAGACGTATAACTGCATCTAATGATTACAACCTTCAGAGGGTAATGGCTGCAACTTTGCTTCTGCCATTGGCAGAATCCAATTGGAAATCATATAGGGCAAGGATTCTAGAAATAGATCCAGCTTAAACAACCACACAGGACAACCTTTCACACATTCCAAGTTTAAAGAGGCCTAGGCGGACCAATGCCAGCCCAAATGTATTAGTTTCCTCCTCTTGCTATGATGAATTACTATAAACTTAATGGCCTACACCCACACAGATTTATTTTCTTACGTATCTGGCGTTTAGAGGTCCAAAATGGGTCTTTCTAAGCTATAATCAAAGTGTTGGCAGTGCTGTGTTCCTTGTGGAAGTTCTAGGGGAGAATCTGTGCATTGTCTTTTCCAGTTTCTAAAACCATGTCACTACAACTTCCACTTCTGTCATCACATCTTTCAATCTGCCTCTCCTGCCTCCCTCTTTTCCCTTAAAGCACTGGTGATTACATTGGACCCACCTGAATAATCTAGGAAAATCCCTCATCTCAAAATCATTAACTTAATCACATCTACAAAGTCCTTTTTGCCATGTAAGGTAACATATTCACAGATTCTGGGGATTGAATGTGGATGTCTTTGGAAGACTAGTATTCTGTCTACCATACTAACTCATAAGACCCTGATGGTCTATAGAAGGGTTGGCAAAATAATAAATAATCTTTGGGCCAAATCTGGACCTTTGCCTGTTTTTTAAATAAAGTTTTATTGGAGAACAGTCATGCCCTTTTTTAATATATTATCTTTGGCTGCTTTTGCACTATGATAGCAAAATTGAGTAGTTGGAACTGAGACCATCTGACCCACAAACCTAAGATTTGTCGTACTTTTTGCAGCAGAAGTTTCCTGACCCCTGGTCTATAGGCCAAAAGGTTGATTTGTGGGTATAGAATAAGAAACTTGGGTATATAAGAGTCCTAGAAACTTCAGATTTGTAAAATAATGTATTATCTCCCTATGTTAAATCTATGTGCAAAGCTAAATTATAAGGTTAACTACAATGGGAACATCTCACACCATCTGTAAGACAGTGAACACTGGCATATCTAGTTATGAGCATGGAAGCTACCACCTGCACCATAGCCATGGCCCCTCTCCCTGGGCTGGATGCTCATGACCATGGATGAGAACATCCCTTCTCCTGAGACAACTGTAGACAACTGTAAAAAACTGATAGTCTCACTCTTTAGAGTCCCTTTCCATGCTGAATGTCACAATCTTTATTCCCATTGAGGAAAAAGGGAATTAATAAGGACTACATTCACAGACTAGTCACCATGATTAGAATTTGAGTATTACCTCAAATTGTTCAGCCACCCAGGCAAAGCTTAAAGTGGATTGTTTTATTTTATCATGGGGTGATTTTGTTTATTCAGGTTCGTTTTATGTAATTTTATTTTCAAAAATAACCTTATCTTCAAATTGTATAGATCACTCTGTCCTCTATCCTTTGAATCACCTGCAGATGAATTTTCCTTGATAGAACTTATAAGACTTTAATGTTTTCCTTTCCATCATGCTTCCATTCAGTTAGTTTCAATGGGGAGGAACCCTTATCTTAAAATGTCTTTTCCACTTGCAAGGAAATGAGGCCTTTAATGAAACCTTCAATGCGCCGTTTTAACCTGGTTATGTGGCTTATCTTTCTATGCCTTGTGAGACAAAGGAGTGAGATTTCACTAGGTTAAGAGATATTTGATTAAGTTTCTCCTTCAGTTCAAAAAAATTTGTAAATGGTGCAAATTCCATTAACTATCTCCAGGACTTTTCATCATAAAGGAGAAGATCAAGATGTGTTAGCCAAAATAATTAATAACTTGCTGGGTGTTCAAATGCAAAGTGATCTTTTGAAATGTTCATTGTCTTCAGTTTTGGAATCATTTGTTGCTTAACAGCACAGTGGGGAAGAGTGGGTCTATAGAGCAAAATGACTAGATTTGAATCTCACCTCTCCATTACCTAACTGCCACTTCATAAAGGTGGGTCATGTTCTGAGACAATCTTCTCATCTGTAGAGCAGGGACATAAGTAGCCCTTTCATCAAGCATAAATCTAAGAGTTCATACATGTAAATACTTACAGTAGTGCCTGCTAATATGTACATTAGTTGGGTCCTTCATTCACCTAACAAATAAGGGGCTAACTACTCCACATTATAAGCATCACAGTAGCTCTGTGAGATTGGTATAGTTCTCTTTTTTTTTTTTTTTAAAGATTTTATTTATTTATTAGAGAGAGAGAGAGACTGAGAATGAGAGGGGAGAAGAAGGTCAGAGGGAGAAGCAGACCTCCCGCAGAGCCGGGGGTCCGATACGGGACTCGATCCCGGGACTCCGGGATCATGACCCGAGCCGAAGGCAGTCGCTTAACCAACTGAGCCACCCAGGCGCCCTATAGTTCTCTTTTTTTAAAAGACAAAGAAATTGAGGGTCCAGGTACTTAAATAATTTGCTGATGATCATAGGTCTAGAAGACTGCAGAGCTAGAGTTAAAATTCGGTTCTGTTTGATACAAACATCAAGCCTGTTGATTTAACCTACCATTTGCAAAACATTAATTCCTTGAACTGTGAACCATGTAAGGCCAAGGCATAGCATTCTTTAGCAATTCAGAAGCTGGTAACGGAGTGAACACAATATGGGGGGACTTCAACTAACTGAAGCCCTTGCAAATATATTATCTGGACAGTCTAGCTTCTCAAAAAAGCTTTAAATATTTGCCAAAACTTTAAAATAATACTTAATTTGGAAAGAACTCTCTGTAAAATGTAGTACGCATTTCCCTGTCTTCTTAAACAGATTATATTGAACATGATTTAAGATTATGTTGACATAGTCATTTATCATTGTGAGCTTCATTTTTATCCTGTATTTTAACATAGGAATATTCTGAGAGCTTCTTGTAATAAAGAGGAATATTATTGACCTGGACTATTACGCATCTTAATTCTTGTGCCTGATTTGTCAAGTGTTAGATGTTCCCTGTCCCAGTGGTTGCTACTTCTTGTCAGTGTTCCTGTTTGTACTGTTAATCTCTCAAAAGTCCCCCAGAAAAATCTGTTGATCAAACAAAGCTGGGTTTATTAAAACTTACCATAAAATGACAAATCACCCTCTTGATAGTGTTTCAAAATGAGGAAATTTGGATAGAGTATTTGTACTGTAGGATATGAACTTGGCGATGGTATGAACTTGGATGATTTTAAGATGGGTCTTTTAAGATAGAGAAATGACTGGCATTTGGTAGACTTTAAGACCATAATAGCTCTGGACTGGTAGGCAGAGCAAGATGAGAGATCCAAAGTAACCCTTGATGATTAAGCTGTTGATATTAATAAGCAAGTTATCTCAGTTGGTTCACAGTTGCATTTTAAAAGAACCTGTATTTCCTGGAGTACGAAGCTAAGTGTTTTTTCCCTAGTTCCAATATTGAAATAGGCAAGTATGTTTGATCCCAGGGTTGTTGTTGTAGTACAAGGATGAGAGAATACATTGGTTTGGTTTCTCTCTTGCCTCTATCACTTGGTACTTCTATATGCTATGGAACTGGAAACAAACAAAAACAAAACAAACAAACTGGACTTGTGAATCAACAGAAAATTATAGAAACTACGTGCTAGCCTAAGAAGTGGACTCATGTGCAAGTATTTTGTGCTTAAGCACAAACACAGTTTTTTCTTGCTTAATTCCTGGAGGGTTTCTAATGTTATGTAATCAACATTGTTGACCAGCTGAGCATCCATTAGGTGACTATTACTATACTGAAATGATAGAGGTGTAAGTTCTAGTAGAAAGTGAATTAATAATTCTACAAAATAGCGCTTGTTCCTTTTTTTCACCTTTCTTAATGTTCTATTTGTTTATATTGAGTTTTTCACAGCTTTTAGTGTCCTTTTCTTTTGTGTTTGAAAATTTATAAAGTGATGCTGTTCAGATGCCAGATTTTTTTTTTAACTATGAAATTTAGAATGGGATTTTTATCCATACTTTCTGAAAAGTTCTTCTAGAGTCCTTAAGCTACATTATTGAAGTAAAAAGTCTGAGACACTAAGATTTGGTGTTGAATGCACAGAAGATAAAGTTATTGAGCAACTCTATATAATTAATACCTAAAATAAAATGCATATTGTTTTATCTCTGCAGTCTGGTAATTGGAAAATAATAAAAAAAGATTAAAGGTTCTAATCATGTAGTGGCAAATTGGGAAAAAAGTGAATTTGACTCATTACTTAAAACTTTTAGCTGTTTATAGTAATTTAGGCCAACTGAAGAGTAAAATACATATTCTGGCCAGCATAATCCTTTCTAAGAATGTTGTTTGGTAAGAAGATATAGAAACTGATCAGACAAGGTTTTTAAAGTCCTATTAACCATGGAATTTTTAGTGAAATGACATGGATATTATAGACTCGGATTTATTTTGAAATGGCAGAAATTCCTTAACTTTGAAGCCTATTTTGATTACTGCTGTCAATGTCTGTTTTCTTTCTTTCTTTCTTTCTTTCTTTCTTTCTTTCTTTCTTTCTTTCTTTCTTTTTTAGTCACATATTCAGTACTATAATTTGTTGGCCTTTGGCCCAGAAAAGAAGCCAATTTTCAGGGGAAAAAAAACTTTTTACTAGCTTTATACATGAAGAAGCAAGTTCAAATTTTATTGTTAAATCAACTTTTTTCATGCAGGGAGAATCTGTGGAAACCATACTGTAGATGACAATGTGGCCTCTTTCCTTTCTCTTGGCTAATTTTCCTATTCTTGACTAGGGTATGTTAATATGGTAATATCCTAGTCAAGAATGGAATATATACTATATAAGTATATAATAGAATATATATACACATACTATATATATATATATATATATATATAAACACACACACACACAAATATATATATATACCTTTTATTAAATATAGGGGACAAAAAGAAAGCCTGTTTACACATCTGAATCTTAGATAGAAATCTTAGGTAGAACTATATGTAGAATATATAAATAGGTTAGGATCCATTTCATATTAGGTAGCATGAATTAAAACCTTAAATTTAGGGTCATAGATGCCAAACTAAGGAGAGACAAATATTAAGTCTCTGGGGCCAAATGTAAGTTATTATGCTCCATTGATTTATGAGTGCAGTCGTGAAATTAAGTTCAGCAACATATAAACAGCATTTATTGAGTACCTATTAAATTCTAGGAACCCATGCTGGGTGCCGTAGATATAGAAATAAAAGTCTGTGATTCTGGAAGCTTCGTAGTATGATTGAAAAGTAAAACCAATTATTAAGCAATATAAGTAATATATATAATATATAAGTAATATAAAAAATTTGATTACTACTGAAGTATAATTTTCAAAACATCAAAACTGTGGGTTTTGCACAAACAGAAAAATATCAAAGATTTTGTTCAACTCATTAAAAGAAACAAGATGATAGAACCAATTCAGAAAGCATTTGAGGAGCTAGATATCTATAGGTAATTTAATAAAGGAATATTAAGGTAAGATTCCAAGGTTAGGTATAAAACTAGTCAGTTTTCTACAGGACAATAAAGCGTAACTTCTCAAATTATTATTTTTCCTAAATATATATTATTTTCATTTCTCCTGAATAAAAATCTACAAAATAGCAGGTAGCCTGTCTGTATTTGGGATCTTTTTTCAATAGTAATCAGTTGAACAAAGTGTGTTCCCCCTAGATAATTCTTGGGTCGGCCTTTGCCCCGGGTCACATTATACTATTTTTTTGCTTAATTTTCAAGTCTTGGATCTTATTTTATTAATACAAAAATTCAGAAACAATGAAATGTAAGAGAAAGGAAGTACAGGGGGATTCCAAGTGGAGGAAAGTTAAGGAGTGAAGATGTCTGAGCTAAGGCTCCTATAAATTAAGAGAAAATTTCCAGTGAGACAAAGTCTTATGGGGGCTGGAGGGATGGTGGTAAGTAGAAGGCAGGTTGACATAGGAGAATTCCAAGTGCCATTTCACGAGCAGTTTTCTATTACTATTATGACAGATGACTACTATGACTAGGGACCAATGTATAAGAGATATTTACTTGATATTTGATTGTATTTGTTGTGGTGGTGGTTTTTTAAAAAATCAGAAAACCAAATCATCCGTGTGCTGGCAGGGAGTTATAAATTAATTGTTTTTAAAGCTATAAATTCATATGTCAGAGCATTGAAACTGTTTTGGAAGAAAATGCTAAGTACAGTGAAAGCAGAAAACAGTGAAGACAGAAAAGATTGGGATCCAATCAAGCACTAAAAGTGAGCAGAGAGCCTCTATTTATTAGCCATACTTCTGAAATTCCCCTCTTCCCCCCGTTGGTATTTTCTCTCTCTTCCTTTTTTTTTTCTCTTCTGTACCTTTCTTCTCTTACCCCAGACAGAGAATGAAATTTGGGAGATATCCCAATTTATGTCTCTAGGTGAGCACAAGCATCTGAAAGAAGCAGCATCTAGTTTTGTTTTGTTTTGTTTTTTTCTTAGGCGGCAGGCAGGGAACAGAATAGAACAGAAAGTAGCAAAATGGAATGGAATGGAATGAAATCTCCCCTCAAATACTTTTTGACTCTTCCTGTTGTTAAAAAGTACATCATTTACTTAGCTTCATTTTTCCTCTTTGAGATTAATTTTCCTTGTAAGAAATAAGTCACATCCATAAATATTTATTAATTTAAAATCTCTTTTTACTAGCTGAGCTTTCCCAGTGGGCAATAAACTGTGACCTGTGGGTTTATTCAATCTTTTTATTATTATTTCCAAGGAGTAGATAAAATAGGACTGCACCACAACCCCTTGGCCTTTCTGTATGAGCTGCATGATTGTGACAACGTTGATGGACCTAGAGGTTATTATGCTAAATGAAATTAGCCAGATAGAGTAAGACAGATACCACATGATTTTACTTATATGTGAAATCTAAAAACACTGAAACAAATGAACAAACAAAAAAGCAAAAACGGACCCCAAAATGCAAGGAACAAACTAGTGGTTGCTGTTAGAGGGGAGGGTGGGGAGCAGGTGCTGAGAAAGAATGGGCAAAAATGGGTGAAGGGGAGTGGGAGGTATGGTCTTCCAGTTATGGATGAGTAAGTCACCGGGATGAAAAGTACAGCACAGGGAGTATTGTTAATGGTATTTTAATAGTGTTGTATGGTGACAGATAGTAGCTATACTTGAGATGAACATAGCAGAGTACATAGAGTTATTGAACCACTGTGTCATACACCTGAAACTAATGTAACAATTGTATGTCAACTATACTTCACTAAGAGAGATTTTTTTAAAAATAATACCTGCTGATGATACCTGCTAAAAAAAATTCCCGGTTCAGTTTAGGACAGAATCAAGTCAGGAAAGCTCTAAATCCAAAATAAACAAGGTACTGCCCTAGTAATCCATTTATATATGGCTTCTATTTTAGCCTTTTTTTTTTTTTTTCATTTGACTGTGGATAGTCATTGCATTTATAGTATTTAGCACTAATTTTGGAGAAGGGCAGGTTAGTGTCCACATGAAACATGTGGTATTTTACTGTTCATGTGTCCTTCTATGCCCTTCTTTGTCCTTCCAGAATTAATTAAGGAAAAATTTTGAAGTGGCTTCTTTGGGATTTAATGATATTAATAATATTTGTTTAACCAAAACTGATGAATGCTTGTTTTATTCATTTCTAACTGGGCAATTTCACATTCTGCTGACAAGTAAAATTAATAAGCAAGTTAAGTCTAATTGGCTTGCTTTCACTGAGGAGCTGAATACTTTCAGTAAGAATCCTAGACTGATTTTATTTTATTAATTAATTAATTAATTTGCTTTTTGCAACAGGAGACAAACCACAGAACTCTTTCTTGAATTATTTTTCTTTTATGATGCCTTAAGCATCTTGGGTCTTTTTAGATGAACAACAGTACTTAAACTGTTGGAAGAAAGTCTATCTTCTGAATGAAATGGCTTTTATTTGCATGGAACAATTAGCTATAATTAGCATGCAAGTTTTAATGATATTGTATTGTGAAGCTGATTATGCCTGTGGGACTGGTGATGCAAGTTGCTTCTATTGTTTATTGTATGCAAATCCAACCACTTAGCTTTAATTAGACGTTGAAATCCAGAACAATTGTCAACAATTGCTTTAGTATTAACAAGTAGCATGAACTACCTACCGTTCGTGACTTTAAATGGCAGAGACTTATAAGCAATTGATTTGGCTTCCAAAAAAAGAAAAGGTATCTTGAAGTCCATCATTTGCAGAACAAAATCAAGTTTGGGTCAGTCTGGTTGACAAGATGTTTCTGTCTTCCTACTTCCTCTGATTATGCCTCTTTGCTTTGTGAATATTAATAGATCGTAGCTTTTTGAAGAATAGTAAATTCAAAATAAAACTCAGTATTTTAAGAAGAGCCAGAATGTGGACTATTTTCAATCAGATTTTTGATGATTTATGATATGGTAGGATTCTAAAAAGGTCAGTAGTTTGGGTTCATCCTATTTATTAATGCATGTTACACTTTGTATATTGTAGATGAAAATCATTGCATGAATTAGTCATAGTGTGATGTTCTTTTAGTAACATGGCAGAACCTGGGGAAAACTGTAAAGCTGATGTAGTTGGTTAGTCTTCCTTGGCTGCAGAATTTCAAGGAAGGGAGGCTGAGCATGGCTTTCTGATCAAGCTCTCCAACCATTTCCAAGACTCAGTATTTCCTTAGGCTTTAGTCTTTCTATTCTAAGGAATGACACGTTAGAAGCACAATTCACAAGGAATTGGACGTGGCTTACTTCCATTTACTTTTCCCAGATTATTTGTATCTCAAAATGAGACCCAGAGAAAGAATATGCAATATCTGAAAGGATAGATACCACTTCCAGCCATCATATAAGGAAATTTTGTGACGTCTTTCCTTTTCCTTTCTTTTCCCTTTCCCTTTCCCTCTCCTTTTCCTTTCCATTTCAGTACTTTTCCTAAACTTTCTCTCACTGGGGAAAAAAAATGATGAGGAAGAAGAAGCTATAAGCATTCACGCAGACATTGGTCTGTTTTGGATTACGCTGGGATATTAACGAAGAGAAAAAAAGTTACCTGCTACCATTGTTCCAAAGGTTGATTTCTGATTTTTCTAACTTCTGTTGTGTCTGGATTCTCTCCCCATTTTTCAAAGAATGGCCCTCAGTTGCGTAATAAATCAGCTAATAAAATATTTTAGCATCTGCTAATGTTCCCAGAGTGTGTTACATGCTGGTTCAAAGGCTTTGTAAAGGAGCACAATAGAGGGAAACCAGGGCAATTCTGAAAGGCAATACTATCAGGTTTCAACATACTGCAGGACATCAATCTTTACCCTAAGATTTTGCTTGTAAATATTTACATTGTTTGCCCAGATGGTGGCACAATTGAAAAATTGGGGTATTTTTTTAAGCATCGCTTTATAAACTTAAAAAAAGAAATCTATAAACTAGGATTGCAAACTATAGAAATACATTAAATGTTCATTTGAAAACTGTTGCTTCTGTTGTAATTTTTTTTTTTCATCCCACCAGAAAGATGTGAAAAGAATACAAGTTTTCTTCAGGTTTTGAGGACAGTATATTCTCATACTGCCCTTCACTTAGATAAGCCTGAGGCCTTAGTAGCTTCTAAAATATTTCAGTTCAAGGCAATGAATGTTTACTGAGCCCCGGTCATGTGCTATGCATTATACTGATGATTCTAAGATCCTCTGCCTCCTTTATACAGTGAAAGGAGAGAGGATGGGACTCCCGATAAGTAGCTGCAATCAGGCCTTGGCCAGTGTCCCCAGTGGAATCCTCACCAAACAAATGGTGAAAGACAATGGCAAGATACCTTATTCTCTCACTTCAAAAACTGCAGTTACCTCCCAAGTGTCTCCCTGTTGCCATTTTTCTTCCCTTACACTCCATTGTCAGAATCATAGAGGTTTCACATCTCAATTCCATGTCACTTGCTTCCTGTTTCATTGGATCCTGAATGGATCCCTTTAATGGATCCATGGGCCTCAGTACAAAGTCCCAAATCCTAAAGATGGTTTTCAATCCTAAAGATGTCTCTTGGTTACCTCAAAGACTCTATCTCCAACCGCTCTTGTCCTTGCCTCCCAGTTTTTGACTTAGCCACACAACTAATTGCAGTTACCCAAATGGAATCCTTGCTTCTGCCTCTGTGTTGTTCTCTGCATGTAGGGGGCAAGGTACAGGG
This sequence comes from Nasua narica, assembly GCA_028533885.1. NCBI lineage: Eukaryota > Metazoa > Chordata > Mammalia > Carnivora > Procyonidae > Nasua > Nasua narica. The sequence goes on along the minus strand of CM052811.1, from coordinate 86,344,526 downwards.
AGGGGCTGGAGGGTATCAAGCAGAGCACCATTAGCATGAGCTTCTATTTTATTCTAGAATACCTGGGCTTGAGAAATTGGACAAAGGTTCTAAGTGGGGAAAGAGGGTTAAGTGCTTATACGCTTTAGCAGGAAGAGGGAGGAATTGTTCTTGGGGCTTAGTGCCCATTGTTTGAGCAATTTTGATTTTATCAAGAGAGGTGGAGAGAAACAGCTAGGGGCTTTATCCAGTTGTGTGAGGTAGTAGGAAGGTAAGAACAGCTATGGGGACAAGGCCAGGCAAGAGCCTCAGTGGAAAGCTATCCTTCAGTATCTCACAAGTTTATCTGCAGAACTGTCTTTTTCTCCTCTCCCCTCTTCCCACCTCTACTTGGCTAACTCCTGGTCACCGTGGTGCAGAGGTCACCTCTCCTCAGAAGCCCTCCCCATGCTTCACGGGAACTCATCTCGCCACAGCCAGCATCCCACCCCCACCTCAGGGTTCTATGCTCAAATCTGGAAGAGTATATATCACAGGGTATTATAATTCACTGTTTGTTTCTCTGCCTACTATACTAGATTGCTCAATCTCTGAAGGGCAGGCCCATACAATGCCTAGCTCTTTTTCTGGCATGTATTATGGGCTTAATACATTACTTTGATAAATGAATGAATGAGTGAATGAATATGAAAGGTAGGGGAACCCTAAATCTCTGTAGAGCAAGGTGATCTTTCTGCCTTAACCTTCCTTCTTTCATCTATAGTATAGCCAAGCCGGCCTCCAGTAGTAGTGCAGCATGGGTGAGCCCATCCAGAAATAGTTCCAGGACACACCTGCCTTTGGCTCCAAGACACCACATAGTCTACCACAGTTAGTAAACAGGTTCTTGTTAACTGAGATGAAACTATATGGAAATACTACACTGCCATGTATGAAATTCTAGATTTCAAAGTTAGCAACTTGGGATCTGTTCCCATTCCACCACCCTTAACATTTATAATAAAGCACTGCCCAATACAGAACTATATTCTTATGGAAAAATGAAAAACATGTTTGAAGAACTCAGCCTTTATTAACACCATTTTCTTCAGTAACAGTAACCATTAAACAGTTATGTAGTTAACCTGTGTAGTTTTTAAGCCTGCTAAAGTATCTAATTAGTTAATTAGGAAAAACAATTATGTGCTAAAAAAAGAAATTTGAAAATTGAGTAGGGATATATAAAACTGTGTTCAAAATAAACTTCTATTTTGAGGCTTTAGAGCTGTCCTGTTGTATTAACATTTCATGATTCTTTGTATTCATTAAAAGATTTTTTTCACAAAAATATTGGATCGTTTCCCAAAGTTCTCCTCTCTCACCTTCTGGTGTGTATCAAACAGAATATTGGCATTATCTAGTCAAATTATAGTTGGAATCGTATTTGGTTAAAGTCTATTTCCTTGGAGGTCATTCAGAAAAGACACATAGGGAAAATTATTTTAATTTATAGGGTCAGTGTTTCTCTGTCATAGTCAATTATAAGTAAACTATTTCTCAGGACTTTTTTTTTTTTTGCTATTTATAATAATCAATTTGTGAAGCATTTAGCAGAGGCAAAAACACATCTGATGCCAAGATCACTTTTAAGAAGCTGCTCTTTTGTTTTCCTTCAGCACTATACATACATATTGTTTACATTTACTTTGTGAATGGTGGGAACTCGTGGTCCCAGAGGCATGGAATGAACAAACAATCTCTGAATGGAGTACGCAAGTTAGGAGAAATCGATCATTTGCAGATCATCGGTGGACAATTATCTTTTCTCTTTTCCAATTTGAAGAGTAAAATAATCTATACAATTCACTTCCAAATAAAGTACACTTATATTGAATAATGTTTTCAGTTGCCAATCCTCCCATCCAATGCCCTTCCCCTCTGACTCCAGTTATCCCTACTCCTCGTTAGCCTGGACTTGTCATGGTACTTCATTTGGGAAGTTTTTACTTTTGTCCATGCTGTTCCCTTGACCTTGAAATGTATTAAAAGAAATCCACTACTTCCTGAGATTCTAAAAATTAAGCTTCCTTACCCCAGCAGACACCTTCTATACCATGAACTGCAAGACTGAAAGCCACCGAAGAAGGTGAGATTTTGGCTTTGTATGAAAACTGCTGAGCAGGCATAAAAGATCTCAGAGTGAGGAAAAGGGAATTTCTCCTGAAGGCTTAGAGATGAAAGAGGCAGCATGGATAGCTAAGTGACTGATTTCTTCTCTGCAACTTAGAGGATCAGGATACAATTGTGGGCTTGGACAAGTGGGTCCTGTATTTACAGGGACATAGTGTCTAGTACACTGTGGGAGGATTCAGGTCCTAGAGTTCTCCAACAAAAAGTATGTTCCAATTCTAGCTTCTGCATTGTTGTAACAGCTACAAGAGCAGACAACTTATGTAATTACTCTGAGCTTTGGTTTCTTTATCTTTGAAGTGGGAATACTAATATCTACCTGGGCAAGTTGTAAGGATAGAAGATAATGTATGCCAAGCACTTATCATGGTGGTTGGTTTACACATAAGCACTAAATAAACAGTAGTTATTTTAACAATGACTGCATGGTCTTTACCCTTATAGTAAGGGTGAATTGAGCTAAGACAGTTCTAAAGACTTAATAAAACAGATTTGCCTCATGACTACCAAGAATAAGGAGACATGAGGAAACGTGTTTATCATCTGAGGAACTAAAGTGGATCTAGGAAACAAGAAAGAGTTGCTACTGTATCTTTGTCTGGAAACAGGAATAAGACTGTAACACAGCCATCAGGATCTATTTGTAGTAGGCTGAGAGGCCAGGAGTAAACCTCACCTCCACCCACCCCCCAAAAAAAAACAGGAAAAAAAAATCCAGTTTCTTTTTTATGGTGAAAGAGTCTGGTCTGACTGAGGCTGTGTTTTGAACCCATTACAATTAGACTCCAGTAGTTCAATGTCCAGCTGTATTGGGACTGTGTTTCCTTCACATGTACAGATATATACCCCCAGTCTTGGGACATGTCAGACCTCATTCTTCTGCTAGTGACTTTGGTCTTTCCCCTGGTCTCATATCTAGATACATTAATGGTGGTTTGATAGCAAAAGCAAGGGCAAAAAAAGTACAAATCAACAAGTGGGATCACATCAAACCAGAAAGCTTCTGTGCAGCAAAGGAAGCCATCAACCCCCTCTTAGATACATGATTTGCAAATATTTTCTCCTACTCAGTAGTAGGTTGGCTTTTAGTTTTGTTGATGGCTTCCCCCAGTACAGCTGGATACCCAATTGTGCAAGCCCACAATTGTATCCTGATCCTCTAAGTTGCAGAGGAGAAGTCAATCACTTAGCTACCCATGCTGCCTCTTTCATCTCTAGGCCTTTAGGAGAAATTCCCTTTCCTAACTCTGAGATCTTTTATGCCTGCTCAGCAGTTTTCATACAAAGCCAAAATCTCACCTTCTTTGGTGGCTTTCGTTTTTGTAGTTCAGGGTATAAAAGGTGTCTGCATGGCACCCCATGACTATTATTTTTACTAAAAATGTTGAAGTTTTTTCCATATTCTCCACTGGATATTTGGGAACCACTCATGGACTGCTGAGAGTTCAGAGACCTTCACGGCTCAAAGACAGGCCTGATCCTACAGATCAAACACAAGTCGCCTCTGTCTAGGGATAGCTTTGTGCCCTAAATGTCACTTCTTCCCTTTGGGACCCTATTCGTATGGACTCAGAGCAGAGCAATGACTTTTCCAAACTACCTGGCTTGTGCTTGCATTCTGCCTAGAATTTATAGCCCCGCATGGAAGGATCAGCTTATTCATTTGTTTCCCTTAACAGAGGACCTTTTACCACCACCAAGCTATCTGCATTTTGACCTAGAGATTTCATATTCAGTAAATTTGATGTCTACTGTATGTCAAGTCTACCAATTTTGAGGACCCTCCATACTGTTTTCCACGGTGGCTCTACCATGTCCACCAACAGTGCATTTCCCTTTTCTCCACATTCTTGCTAACACTTGTCATTTCTTGTTTGTTTTTATGATAGCTGTTCTAACAGGTGTGAGGTGATACCTCATGATGGTATTGATTTGCATTTTTCTTATGATTGGTGATATTAAGTACCTTTTCATGCACCTGTTAGTCCATATGTAGATCTTCTTTGGAAAAATTTCTATTTTGATCCTCCACCTAGTTTTAATTGAATTCTTTGTTTTTACCTATTGTTGTGTTGTTGGTTGTTGGTTGTTGTTGTTGGTTGTGTAAGTTGGGGAACCAGAACCTAATTTCAGCACAGATACTGCCTTTTTGTAAATGTACTTCAAGTGCACAGAAACCTAATGTAGCTAGAATGCAAGGAGAAAGCAGAGTGTCCTGGACAACCACTTACATTTAAGAAATATTCACAAAACACTGGGACACATGCAAAAATAAAGTTCAGAGTAAGGGCTCTTAAAAGTGTTTTGGAATCGCATTATTATTTTACTTGGTGGAATTTTTATGCCTAATGAGCATCAGTGAAATAACTTGTGCTAAGTGTTCTACTGTTAAATTCTCCTACTGTGAAAGAAACCCAGCTGGTAAACACAGCGGTCTGAAATCCCTTCATAGGAAGACATACCAATCCGTATTGTGCTAAGGCAATTCTGATTTCCTGGATTCTGTGACAAAAATATGACTATTACTATTATTTTTTAAAAGATTTATTTGCTTGTTTTAGAGAGAGAAAGAGAGAAGGCACACAAGTGAGAGCAGGGACAGAGGAAGAGGGAGAGAGAGAATCTCAAGCAGACTCCATGCTGAGTGTGGGGCCTAACACAGGGCTCCATCTCATGACCCCAAGATCATGCATGACTAGAGCCAAAAACAAGAGTTGGACGTTTAACTGGCTGAGCTACCCTGGCACTCCATGACTGTTATTTTTATTAAAAGACTTGTTATTTGGAATATATAGAAAAAGGAAAAAAAAAAGTTACATTTAATCCCAAATCAATTTAGGTGTCCGTAGAATGAATATATGGTATTTGTTGACCATCCGTTACCTCAACACTTAATTTTTAAATTATATAGTATAGGAAATAAAAGTTCCAGCTTCGTTTCCTTCTCTTTTCTCTATACACACATTTAAATAGTTCCATTTTATGTTTGTTTTACCAAGCCAGGGATGCAGTGAATATTCCTACCCAATTCATCTTTATGCATCTGTGCCATTATTTCTGTAAGACAGCATTGTTTTGGGGGGATAAACTTTTATTACTTTTGGATTGTAAAAAGTAAAATCTTTCTTATAAATAATTTAGAAATAAAGTAGTAATCATTTTTAATGGTGTAGTAACAGTGAAAGAGTTGATCACAGTGCATTAGTTTCACAGAAAGAACTCAGATTTCTGGACTTTGAAATCTTGCCAACCTTGCCTCATTCATTCAACAAATGCTGCAGAGTCTCTTCTGGGCCAAGCACTATGTGGTGGCATCAAGGATTTGAAATGAAAATCCTTGCCCTTTAGGCAGATGAGCTAGATTTATGTATCAAGAAAATTTTATTATTCCAATATCGACCCTTTGCCTAGAATTTGTCAGAATTTTTGCTCCGGATTAAATGAGATTAAATGAGATGAAACCTATAAAGCTCTTAGCACAGGGTTTCGTACATGGTAATAGGTGCTCAAAAGATGTCATTGTGCTTATCATTATCATCATAAATACTATCATCATTTTGAATTATTGCTTGTGGTTTTTCTAAGCCACCTCCATGTAGGGATGTTCTCAGGGAATTCAAATAGGAGTGTTATCAGATTTGTGAAGTGCTGTGTGACTTGTAATCTTTTCTCATCAACCTCTCACTAGCTTCTTCAAGTTACTAAATTTGAAAATTCCTGTATGTTTTATTCTTATAGTTTGGTTTGCATTATTAATGGATGTGTAATAATTGGACAATGATTTGCACTTTGGCTCTGCCATTTCTATTCTTAGAAATCAGGCTAAAGCTCTACCTTCTCAGCCTAGGAATAGCTGAAAGACCACTTTAACAGTCATGGTTGTCTGCAGAGAATAACCAGGCTCAACAGCCTGGCTTTCCTGTGAATCCCAAGTGTTTCTCCAAGATGTCTCTCCAAAGGTCGTTATGGGTAATTGTAAAGGAGGCAGCAACGAGGGCTCAAAATGCTGTGATCTTTCTGTCCATGTATATCTCTAAGGACTATTTAGAGGTTTTCTAAGCTCTGCAGGAAGGCCCAAATGTAAGCCATTAACGACACAGAAGAAAATATATTTCAAAGTTTCCCTCAGCTCTTGCCTTTAAGGAAAGAAGCTCCTATTATTTATTCCAGGTTTTAGGAAAAAACAAAAACAAAAACAAAAAACCTTAAACTTTCTTCATTATCATTATTGAAGGAAACAGAACCCAATCTAAGCACAAATATTGCCTTTTTAAAAAATATACTTCAAGTTCACATGAAATGTAGCCAGAATTCAAGGAGAAAGCAGGACATATTGGACAACTATTTTACATTTGGAAAAAATGTGCAAAACTCTGGGACACCTGCAAAGCAAGGTCCAATAAGCACTCTTACAGTAAGAGTAGAATAATCACTGCTGTTTAATTTGGCTGAATTTTATGCCTAATGAAGGCAATGAAATAACTTGTGCCAAATGTTATAATTCTATTGGGAAAGAAGGCCAGCCACCCTCATTTCTTTGGGAGGAGAGTGGAGAAAGAAGAGCTGCTTAGATTCAAGGGGCAGGGATAAGGGAAATGTTCCGGATATTAGAACAGCATCCCTCCTTTGAGAGTTAATAACACGTTTTCATATCACCCATATTTTGGGGTCATTGTGGGGAGGGTCGGTGAGGTGATGGAGCTCAGTGTGCTGCTTATGTGTCATATATACATTGATCACTAAACTATTAGTTTGGTAGTTTTTGAAGGACACCTGTGGTATGTAGCACAGGAACCTCTTTCTAATTTGAACCTTTTTATCATGAATTATTATAATAATATTTCTTCCTATTTATTAAGCACTTGCTCTGGCCAGACGCATTTGCTATTTGTCTTTAAGATTTACTAAGTTCTGGAATGCAGGAACTTGAGAGTTGGAGGAGAAGTTAAGCAAAACACCCAAAGACACAGGGCTACTAAAAAGCAAGGCTGGAAGGAATCTACACCTAGCGCTCCGCCAAGGTTTTTTTTTTTCCATCTCATTCTGCTATTGAAATCCTGTTCACTTTCTCTATCTGACATGCCAACATGGGAAACAGTCAGTTGTCCTCCCCCCCAGTAAGGACACAATCCTGCCCTGAAGTTGGATTAGGTGGGGCTAATTAGGTCTTCTCAGAATGAGGATTACTGTTCTCTCACTCTTTCCTCCTGATTGGTCCCTAAGTCTGCTACAGTTCCCTTCTGGGTATAATGCAGGGACTAAAATCTTTATCCTTCAAAACTCTGCAGCCCAGAACATAATATATGCATTGTTAGGCATCCCAAAGGCAGGGTAAGTTTTATAACTATAACATCACTGCAATATTTCAATATAGCTTGCTATCACTGGGACCCTGAGGCCTTTTATTCTGTCATACATATACATTTGTCACCATTCCCAGGCTTTTATTGGTACAGTTTATTTCTTTTTTCTTCCCAAGTGTACTTATTAAACACTATCCTGTTTATTTCTGCCCAGTTCTCTCATTTGTCACTATAGAGTGACCTTGACAAATTAGAAAAGTGAGTAGAAATCCCACTTCTTCAGAGATTCCCATTACCAGATCTCCTTCCTCCCTCCCTTCCTTCCTTCCTTCTCCCCTTTCTTCCCTCTTTTCCTGAGGGAAGAGAGGGAAAAGCCTACCTGAGGCTTAGAGTTTAATATATCCAAGATCATACAGCTAGAAATTCTATCCCCGTTTAGATTCCCATACTAGACTGCTTTTCATCTAGTTCTCTAGACTCTGGATCTTCTATGTAAAGTGTTGTCTATGAACCCACAGCATTAGAATCACCAGTAGGATTGTTAGTAATGCAGAATCTCAGGCTCCAGTTTTGAACTTCTGAGTTAAAATCTGCATTTTAAGAGGACTTCAAGCAATTCTAAAATCAAATTTTGATAAACCCTAATCCAGATTCCAGGAACCTATTTAACAGATAGTCAACCTTTCTTCTTGTCTAGCAGAATTCTGCTCACCTGTCCTCTACATTACTCAAGGTCATTAGTCAGACTCCTATCAGAAAGATGTGATTTATTTCGCTAGTGAATGGATTGAGGGGGTGGGTTTTCGATCCAGTTCTTCCCCATGAGATGTTCAAGAAGGAGGCTCAGAAACTCAGGGAAAGGATTTCTTTCTCTTTATAATTAATCACACAGGAAGGAACAGTTTTTCTTTTGCTACTAGATATTACGGTCTCTTTTTAAGATGCCGGAAACTCCCGTAGCTGTCTTGCAGCCATGATGGGATGGGTGCCAGGGACAAACCTAACTGGGTGAGGTTGGCAGAGAGGAAATACAGTGTCAAAGCCACCTCATTTCAGGATTCCTTCTTTTTGAGTTTGTGTGTTTATGTGCCTAATGGTTAAGTAAGCTGACTTGGGATGTTACTTGCAGCCAAAAGCATTCCTGCTGATACCAATTATGTTCTTCTTTGGCGATAAATATCTTGCCAGAAATAGCATCAGCTATTTATTAAAGGCAAGATCAATTATACCAATGACCCCACTAAAAGACTGTTAGTTTGATCACATAAGAAATTTATAAATTATGAGTCCTTTGTCTCTTTAAGCAAATTTCTGTCTGCCTTCACTTTTTCGTTTGCACACCTTTCTCTCCTATTCTCATCTGCTATATTTTCCTTTATGTAGGATCTTGAAATATGAACATGCTTTAATTTTATTAGAAATATATCTTTGGTTTCTACTGAAAATCTACCATAAAGAGCAGATGAGAGAAAAGGAGAATGAAATTCAGAAGATAATTGAGGAGTGGAGAACACAAAGAACTCACTAGTTTGGTGTTTGGTTCCTTCTTAGTTTTCATTTAGCCTCCTGGTCATTTTATGATGACACTCATTTTCCTTGTCTTTCAATATTGGTCATTTGAAGACATAATACTTAGCATAAATCTTCAAATAACTAGTAAAATTATTTCTTACAAAGCAGATGTAGCCAATGTGATTTTTAATTGACTTTTTTTTATTACTTAAGTGACATTCTGTTAACAAAAGCTGATGTATGATTTCTGGGAAGATTTATAGCCCTCAACCCCCAACCAATTTCTGATTCTGTGTTGATTAATAACCTAATCTTGAATTTGGAATAACTTTAAAGCTGCTTCTCTAGCCATAATGGGAATTGGCAAGGATGAGATTTTTTTCAGCCACCTGAGAAAAACAAGAATGAGTTCAGTAAGCTAAAAGAATCTCTTTATAGATCGGTAATGCCTACTAAGTACATCTCCTAGAGAAATATATATAAAAAATAATTATAAAGATGGTTTTAGGAGAGTGACATCATCAAGATGGCAACATGGCTCATTCCCAACTGCAATCCCCCTTACAAGAAGACCAACTAGCAACTATCCATAGACAAGACACCACTGTAATAATCCTGAGTTAAGTATCCTCAGGACCACAGAGACTGAGAAGGACTACATTAAAAGGGCAGGAGAAACAGCTACACTCTGCCTGCATTGCTCTTCCTCCAGGCCAGCACAGTGATGTACTGAGCCTATGGTTCTGCCAGTAGGAAAAGAGAGACCCAGGTGGATATCCAGCTCCCGCACCGTTGCAGGACACCTCCTGCAAAGCCCATTCAGGTTTCACCTAAAGTGAGTAAATGGGGGAATCTGCATGGATAAACAAGTGGAGATCAGATAGAGATGGAGAAGGGGGAAGGGACTTACAGCAACCAGTGCTCGGATTAGGGTGGATTGAATTTCTTCATGTGGTGGTGTTCAAGCAGAGATCCTAGCCAGTGGCCCTGGCCATCTACAGAACCAAGCTGGTAGCCCCATCTGGCCAAGGTGTTCATTTGGCAGATCTGCCTGATTTGGGAGCCCAGCCAACAAACTATACTAACTGGAGCCTGTTCTACAGCCAGGGGCAGAGAAGCAAATTTACAGTGTTGGTCAATTACTGACTATGGCCTGTAGTCCTGCTAGATCAGGAAGCCTGGCCAGAAAACCTGGGCAGCTTTGGAGCCCACACGGTTCTTATCTGTGCAAGGAGCCAAGCCATCAGCACTGCCAACTGTTGAGCATAACCTCTGGCCCCACATAACCAGGGAGCCTGAACAGTGGCTTTGGGCAGGCTCAGAGCACAGCCGACAGTACCACCAAGCTATAGAGTCTAGGTTACAGCCCTGCCCTGTAGCAGAGCCCACCCTAAGGCCCTGCCCACACAGTACTGAACACAGCCTGTACCCAAGCCCAGCCAGAAGCCCAGCCAGTGACCCCACCCAACCACGGAGCATAATTTGCAGTCCCAACTGACAAGGGAGCCTGGATAGGGACCCTGCCTGACCACAGAGCCCAGTCTCTGGCCCACCTGACTGTGAAATACAGCTGCATGCCATTCTCAACCAGAGAGCCCAGCCAGCAGCCAATCTGACCATGAAGCCAGCCTGTAGCTTCACCCTATATCAGGGTGTAGCCTGTACCTCACTTAAACACGGAGGCCCGCCAGTGACACCACTTAGTCAGGGAACATAGCGTGAGACCACACCAGACCATGAGGAATTGGGGAACCCAGCCTGTAGCCCTGCCCAGTCACAGAGTACAGCCGGTGGTATCACCTTGGCCAGGAACACAGCCTTCGCCAGCACCCAAACACAGGTGATTGCAGAGCTCCATTAGTGGCCCCACCTGACTGCAGAGCCCAGCCAGCAGCCTTGCCCAGTCAGGGAGGCCACACAGTAGCCCTGCTTGAACATGCCCATCAAGCAGGCCCACCACATGGCAAAGCCCAGGCAGCAGCACCCATCCCTTTACCTCAGAGCACAGGGAGTAGCCTTGCACAACTGGAGACTCCAATAGCAAGCCCTGCCTGGCCATAGATGCTACCAGCTGACCTGTTCAGTACCTCAAGGTGAGGGACTGTTGACGATCTTTCCGTGCCAAAGCAAACCTGTGAAGTTCAGAAGAGACGACAGCTTACTCAAATGCATAGATGCAATGCAAAGAACCAAGGATCAAAAAGTCAGGTAAATATGACAGGAACAAAAGAAACGAATAAAGCTCCAGTAACTGACCCTAAAGAAATGAGGATCTCTGAACTGTCAGACAAAAAATTCAGAGTAATCCTCTTATAGTAAACTACAAGAATACACAGAAAACTAAATGAAATTAGTTAAATGGTGCATGAACAAAAATGAGAAATTCAGCACACAAATAGAATCCATCAAAACAACAACAACAACAATAATCCTAGGTATGAAAAATAGAACTGAAGAATCCAATAAAGAGATTGAACATCAGACTTGAGCAAGCAAAAGAAAGTCAGTGAGCTAAAAGATAAGTCATTTGAAATTATTCAGTCACAGAAGAGAAAGAAAAAAGAATGAAAAGGTGAAGAAAGTCTGCTTCTAGGATTTCGGGGACATCATCAACTCATAGAAACAGAAGAGATTGGTGGTTGGTTGCTAGGCAGGTGAAGTGGTGAAAGGATACAACTTCTAGTTACACGTTCTGCCCATGTAATGTACAACTTGGTGAGTATAGTTAGCAACATCGCTCTATATATGAAAGTTGCTAAAGTAGTAGACTTTAAAAGGTCTTACTACACACATACACACACATACACACACACACACTTGTGTGATGGACGAGCCCTATTGTGGTAGCCATTTTACAATGTATACATTTATCAAATCATTACATTGTACACCTTAAACTTACATAACGTTGTATGTCAATTATCTCTCCATACAGCTGAGAAAATATTTTATTGCTTTATTTAATTTATCTGTATAAAACCTAGTGAATTTTTCCTAACATTTTATCATAGAAAATTCCAAGTGTATGATTAAAAGGAGAAATAATAGGATACCTACTTCCATTTGCCCATGATAGCTTTGACAATTATCATCTTATGGTCTAAATTATTTTATCTATACCCCTCCCATGTTTGCTCAGCCCCTGGATTATTTTGAAGCAATTTTCAGTATATTGTGGGATCAGTAAATATTTCAATTTGTATTTCTAACAGAAAAGGTACCTGAAACACATGACGTTAATATTTTTATTACACTAAGAAAATAATGTTAACTTAATTTTCCTTGATATCAATGTCATTGTTCATTTTTTCTAAAAAAAAAAAAAATTCTCTCTTTCTCTCTTTCTGTCTCCCTCCCTCCCTCCCTCTCTTCTCATTGCCATTTATTTATTGCACAAGCTTTGTTGTTTGTCCTGCAGATTTCCCTGATCTAGATTTAGATATTGCATGTCTAGTCCTTCCGTCTTGCTATTTCATGTTTCCCCATCTGTTCTATTTTTCTTAAATTTGTAGTTTTATAGCTAGAAGGTTGATCAGATTCTGGTGAGATTTAATTTTTTTTTTTTGGTGGAAACCTCATAGGCAAAGGTGTATTATTCTGTAAGGAGAATATATGAAGTCCATTTTTCTCTCTTGTTAAGATCTTTGCAGTCTTTGATGATGTTATCTTTTTCCCTCTGTCTTTTGAGATCTGGAGTGAAATTTTGTCTCTGGCTACATTATCTGATTAGTAATCATCAGTTTTGGCCACTCTGTTATGCTGAGAAAATCTTGCTGAATTGCCTATGAAATTTTGCTATAGTGAGCCTATCAGTTTTTCTGAATGAGTGAAAGGAGGTAAGTTGTTTTAGTGCTTTAGAGTATTGAAATGCCAATATAGAGTTATATGTATCAATTTGTAGGCAGTGGCTGGGAAGGAGGTTAATAACCTCACCACTCACTGTATGACCTTGGGCAGGTTTTAACTCCATGACTGCCATTTTTATCATTTGTAAAATAAGCATAGCTATACCTATGTTTCCCATGTAGGTATAATACACACATATACATATATATATCTTTGTGTGTGTGTGTGTGTGTGTATACACTCAATAAATGAGAGCTATTATGTTCATATTTAAAATTGATTTATTTTTAAAAATATTTTATTTATTTATTTGATAGAGAGAGAGAGGATGCATGCACAGATGGGTGGGGGGACAGAGGGAGAGGGAGAAGAAGACTCCCTGCTGAGCAGGGATCAAGCCCCAAGACTCTGAGATCTTGACCTGAGCCTAACGCAGATGCTTGACCCACTGAGCCACCTAGAAGCCCCCTAGGGGCTTGATTTATTTTGACAATAAATAATAGTACAGTGTGGTTTGTCATATTTTGAGATTGATTTGCTGATAGTATAGATTTTCCTGTGTGTGTGTGTGACTGGTAGAACATTTATCTAATCAGCAGGTTTAGTCCATTTCTTTTATTTTTATGGCTAATATTAAGAAAATAGTATCCCAGGTTTGTAAATCTCTAAAAGAAGAACTTTATATTCTTTCAATATCATATTGCAGTATTATGTAACCACCAAAGAATACTTTCTTTCTCTATGGGTGTGTACTGTACTGATTTGGTTTTGTTTGGATATTTTACATCTTTCTAAAGGTAAATATTAGCTTGTAGAAAATTGAGAGTGATATAAGTGATTTATCAAATAGAAATGCAAGGGAAATTTATCTAGTAGAAAAGATAATCCAAAAGGTTAGTGTTTAATTATTAGAACAACAGGCAGTTTTGTATCTATATTAGCAATCTAACTTCACAGTTCTTTCAGTCAGTGTCAATGGACACTCAGTCTCTCAAATTCTTTTTGAACTGGCTTTACCATTGTGCTGTTTCCCTCATAAATGAATTAAGTAAATCTTTGACATGTGCTCACTGTTTATTTGTTATGAGAGCAATGTGGTTAGCTCTTTGAAAATTATGCCTCAATTCTATGCTTCCAACCTCAGTGGTGGACTGGTTCAATGTTAATTATGGATTTTAAATACACCAATGACATTTCTGTAGAATTTGTTGAAGGGTGTATATCTCAACTCATTGACACATCAGCAGCTGGAAACTATATTAGTTTCAGATATTTAGGTGAAGAACTAAATACCCTATCTATATCAAATAATCTGTAGGGTGGTATCACTGTTTTACTGTACTTCTTTTTTTATTCTTTTTATTTAATTTTATTTATTTGACAGAGAGATCACAAGTACGCAGAGAGGCAGGCAGAGAAAGGGGGAAGCAGGCTGCCTGCTGAGCAGAGAGCCTCACTTGCGGCTTGATCCCAGGACCCTGAGATCATGGTCAGCTGAAGTCAGAGGCTTAGCCCACTGAGCAGTCCAGGCACCCCTGTTTTACTGTATTTTGACATAGGTCATGCATTATGATTTTTTGCATTTGTCAATATATTCCGTTTAGGAAGACAAAGATTTCCTTCTATGAGAGTTAGCTCTCTTTGTATCTTTATTTTTAAAGTGATTTAAGACGTAAATTTCTGTTTGGGGGGAATATTTATTTATATATTTGTGATAATTCTAAGTGTTTAATAATAAAGTTTTCATAAATTCCTCTTTCCTGAATTCTTCAAAGACTATGCTGTAATCTCTAGCCCAATTACTGCCCATTTCTATCTATTTCACCTGCATAAAGAGGAAGGAGTCTTTCTTGCTTAGACAAAAAGGTTACATTCAACTGTATTTTTAAATGCTGAGAGAGAACAGTATGGGAAAATGGATGGAGACAAGGAATTCATCAAAGTTGAGGAAGGGGAGAAGTTTTCCAAAGGTTCCTGAGAAGAGAGTTTATGAGGGCTGCAAATTGAAAAGAGAAAGGAAATTTAATTAAAATTTGTGAGCAATATGTTGGACCTCTTTTAATGTACTTTGAGATACTTGGGTATACAATGAAATTACTGTGAAATTACCTGATAAATATGGTTTGACCCCTAAACAATGTTTTTTTTGAATAAAGAAGTATTTGGAGTCTAATGTGATTCTCCAAGTTTATTAAATTATATTTTAATTCTGCCAACATTTATTGAGTACTGATTATGTGCTAGGCTCTTATGTGCTAGACAAGTAGTCTGTCCTCAGGGAACTTCTATTTTCATTGGGGGTTGGCAGGGATGCAGAAAATAACCAAAGGAATAATGATTGAATATGTTTTATACATCAGGAGGAGATGAAGGCTATGAGGATATAAAACAGGCTGAGTAGGCTGGAGAGAGAAAAGAGTGTTATTTTACATATAAGGATGAAGTAAGGCTGCCATTTAGGAAATAGCGCATTCCATTCTAGCCAGGTACCCAAAACTCATCATATTGAGTAGACCAGTCTAAGTAGACAGACTCTTGAGTAAAAATTTCTTAGATTTGAACCCTGATGGCCCTATGAACTGTAGTACTTTGTATCCTTCAGAAGCTAGTGTTGATATTAAATTTTTAAAAAATGAAGTTATAGAATCCAGAAATATTTTTGAGGGTGAACATGGCTGGGAAATACACATTAGAGAAGAGGGAATTACAGTGAGAGCTCCCTAAAATCATTTTCTTTTTGGAAAAAGAGACCTTATATGACATTTCCCTAGTCAAGATTTGTAACAGTTCTGTGGAATTCTCATAGAACATAGAGGCTCATCAGGGAAACAGAATATGAAGCAACTCTCTTTGCTCAATTTAGAGCTCCTTTGTCAAGGGAGGATTATTTTCCCATAAATTCGATTTAAAGGGAAGGAAACGTAACTCACCTTCAAGGTCATTAAAAAGGATAAGAAAAGTTAGATCCTATAAATAAAAAACTTTAATAAGCTAAACTAATGGGCAGCAAGAGAGCAAGCTATTTTCTCAATAAATATTGTGTAGATGTGCTTTGTCAATTACCTTTTTTTTTTTTTTGAACTGTGAACAAAATGTAAATGTCATGGATAAATGATGATAGCCGTAATGTTTTCCAGCATTGTGCTCCATGTTACCATGACTTCTTAACAAAGATGTTAAATCATTAGGAGTCGTATTTCATGATAATTAACTGCAAATCTAGTAATATTACCACTTTTCATTTGGTGTGAAATGATGAGGGAGAACCACAAGGTTTATTGGAGGTACATGGCAAAGGACAGAGTGACTTAATGTATGTATATAAATCTTATAAAACTACCTATTGGGCAGCATTTTATGACAGACATAAATTCCCATTCACTCTCCACTAGTGATAGACAGTGAGGTCTACAGTGGAAACAAGAAGGCTGAGATGGGAAATCACCCTCGAGAATAGAAGGAGTTCATAGTTTTCTTTCCTATTCTTGCTCATTCTCTCTTGCAACAGCTTAAGAGTTCCTTGTTCTTGCCCAAGTTTTGAACAATAACACACTCTAATTCTGTCTTATTAAATGTTCTTTATTATAAAATATCCAATGATGCTTTTATAATTAAGGCACTATTAGCATTTACCATTTTATTTTATTTTTAGCATTTATCATTTTAAACTACTGTTCTTCTGTCTATATTTCTTTGAATTCTGAAGTGTTTAGCAAACTCATTCAAATTTTCATTTTAGGGAAATGAAAAATCAGGAACATTCTGTGTTGTAAATATTTTCATCCTAACTTGCTGTTAAAAATATGAAGATGGTGGTTTGGGGTAGGAAGGACACTTCATGGAGTTGGGTGCCCTGGTTTGATTTTTCTCTTTGATTAATTTTTTTTAAAGCCCTGCATTAATCAAAGCTTTTTCTGTTGCAAATGACTGAAATCCAACCCAAAGTCACTTAAGAAAAGAAAAAGGGACTAAGTTGGCTCGTGTAATTGAAATTTAAGGACTTGTGGCAAGGCTGGCAAGAATGAGTTGCCCCAACCAGGCCACCTGTGTCAGGCTCTCCATTTCTCAGCTTTGCTTTTCTCAGTGTGGACTTCATTTTCAGGCAAGCTCTCTCTACATGGTGGGCAGAATGGCAGTTTTAGACTCTTTGATCTTCAGAGCCAGGGATCCTGGAAGAAGACAGAAACTCTTTCTGACACTTTTGACTAAAGTCCAAGTAAAGACTGATTGGTTCTGCTCAGGCCAGAAGTTCATCTTAGAATGAATCCCTGAAGCTAGGAATAGAGAACATTGTGCTTTGATTGGCCAGGACTGAGTCTGTGCCTGACTCTCCCAGGACAAATGCTAAATCATATGGTCAAACGAGAATGAATATGAAGAAAAAGAAGAGTAGTTTACTGAAAAAGGAGACATTGAGTAGTCAAGTCATAGATATACCACTGGATCTTACTCATTCATTCATTCTTTTCCAACTGACTTTTAAAAAATCAGCCCCACCTTTATGCTATATCAGGCATTATGGTAGTACTGATGAGAGGATTTTAAAAAGACATGACCTAGCTTCTAAGAATTTTATGTAACCATGTAAGAAATAATTGTATGAGAAAATACATACAATGCAATAAAATCATGCATTCAAAGTCAATGATCTCCCAAGGGAAGGATCTTCTAGGTTTCCTTGTTAGGATGAAGGAAGACTTCTTGCACTCAGTGAAAGTAGCACAGATAGGGGTATGAGAACATGGTACACATTAGAGCAGGACTTGTTTCCACTTCAATATGGAACAATGACAAAGGACAAGGGAAGTAGCAGGAGATAGAGCTGAACAGGTAATCAGTGGCAGATCTTGGAAAGCCATTATGTTGATCAAATGAGGCTTTATTATTTTTTTTCTTGCTATCAAATGGGGATTATTAATCACAGGAATAATATGTATCAAGTGTGTATAGTAAAAAGATCACTCTTGTGGGCATGTGGAGGGTTATTTGGAAGATTTTGAAGCAAGAGGCAAGGTAGCTAATAAGAGGTTATTGTAACCTCCCAACTCAAAGGATTCACTGACTCACTCATTCACTGATTTCCTCTCTTCCTCCCCGCCTCAACGGATAGATATTCACTGAATGCCTGTTATGGACTGGGTATGTGAGACAAAGTCTAAAGCAATAGCAATGGGGTTAGAAAAAAGGAGACAAATATGTAAGTAATTTAAGCAAAGAGTAACTGATTTGATGTCAAATAGCTTCAAGATGGAGAGGACAAGATTGTAGGTTTCCCGCCTGAGCTCTTGGGAGGAGAGTAATAACATTCCTGAGCCAGATATTGTCCAAATCTGTTTACTCAACTGTAATGAGACAACAATAGCAAGAAACCAGCATCACAGGGCTATTATGAGGATGAGATGAGATAATACAAATATGAATAGGTTTTGTATACTTTAAAATATAAAATGAGGGCAAGATGTTAGTTTTTCTTAAATGTAACATATTTTCAAATAATCTCTGTGATTGCTTTGGAGTCCATGAGGCTGCAGTTTTCTCCTTTCAAGATGTACCCATTGGACAGAATAAATTAAATCAGAAGTCTTTACTATGTAGCTGAAATAAGCATTGTTTACTTTGGAATGTCAGTCTTTAAGAGCATCATTTTCTGTGTTCTGGCTTTTCTTCCATTATGCAGGGTGTTGGGACTGGGGGAGGGGAGATAAAAGCCAGTTCAGTTTCTCATAAAATTGCACATTGCAGATTTGGGTGAGAATGGTTTTGTTTAAAGCTGATTCATTGGGATATCATAAGAGACACTATTGCATAGGTACAATAACTGTTTAGCAAGGTTCTTTATGAGACATTCAGGATTATGGATCCATGATTTGCATTCATTGCAAACATTGTAACAACTTCCTTTGAGCCATTAAAACAAAGGTATTGAAAGGCTGTTAAGGACTGCACAAAGCAGTGAAATCGCAACAGGTTCATTTATTGGCCAAAGTAATGACAAGATACAAGCCAGCATTACAAATCCAGGTTTCCTCTGTTCGGTTGTCACATTTAACTTTTTCTAGCCTCACTGAGCAAAGGAAGGGGCTGTGATTTGAGTAGGTTGGAGATTCTGAAATCATATTGCAAGACACTCATCCACCCAGCCAGCCATTCATCCACTCATTCATTTCAATTCTTAGGTGCTGGGGCAGATGCTGAAGAAAATAATATGCTATCCCTACAGACTGTAATTGGAGAGACAGATACATAAAATATATTTGCAGTAAAATGAAAACGTGAAATGATAGGCTAAGTGCAGAGTGTTTTGGTTGCTGCTGGGAAGACAGAGCAGTAGGTTGAAGAGGGAATTGCTGAGAAGAAGAGAAAAATAGTGGACATTCCAGGCAGCCAAATTAGTAAGTGAGCCTTGTGTTGCAAATTAAGTTGTGAATTCAGCTCCCTGGGAGTCACTAATGCTGGCAAATTCCATCAACTAGCCTTTTCACTTCCATCTCCAGGATTTCTGATTTAAAGGCAAATTAAACTAACTATTTAGTTGGTTAGTTAGTTACTGTCTGATGTGAAAAACTCATCTAAACCAAACCAGTGATGGCATAATAGAGTACCAGCTGGCTGACCTTTGCTGCTGTCCTAGGAGTGGTGAAGGTAACATTCCTTATATACCCAAATCAGCACAACACATAGTAATTCCACAATAAACAGCTGATATTATCCATTAACAGAATACTAACTTGGCACAATATTTGAAATTGTCGAAGAATTATTAATTGAACCTCCAGTTCTTTCAAAATAACTGTATTCTTTTCCATCTCCTACATCAGTTTTGCCCTGTGCCTACAAGACATGAATAGTATAGATTCATTTACACAAATTAAAAAGAAGTTCAAATTCATTAAAAAAAAATATTGTCAGACTCTCTTTTGCAGGTGCACGGGAAATGGGATATTGTTATTAGTTTAAAGGCGATCATGACAGTTTCATGACCAAAAAGAGGAAAGCTTTGTGGAGGATGCAGTTAGCACACCTGGTATTCATCAAAATTAATTTCTAATCTCATGTGCTCAAAACATATAAATCACTTTTATTTCCAAAATAATAGAACAGTGAAATGTCTATGAATTAGACACTATCAATTGTATCACTACTCATGATAACTAATTCATTACGATTCAAATAAAGCTATCTGTATGTTATAAATAGGCAAAGGGAATCACAAGAAGTTAAAAAAAAAAATCCCTGTGATTATTGGAATAAGTGCCAGGTCTCTTGAGTCCACACAGCTTTTCTCTCAACTTTTCTGCATATTTTAATTGAAATAATCTGGGCTAGTTTTACAATCCAGGAGACAAATTCCAACTCTGATCCTCTCAAATTGTATAGCCTTAAGCAAGCTAATTAACTTCTCTCATACGTCAAATGGGGATGACATTAATACCCACCTCATGTAGTTATTATGCAAATAAAATGAGGAGCACATGCAAAGGTCCAGCATATGACCCAGTGTGGAGAGGATATTTAAGAAATCTTTGTTCCACTTATCTCCTTTGCTTTATCATTCACCCAATATTAGCTTTTTCAATGTGTTTTGCAATGAGTTTTCATGAATAAACAAAGTCAACCTTTTATACTCCTGATTTGGAGTACGGGGCAATGCAAATGCAAAACCAAAGGAACAGAGCTCAGAGGAACTTGGCTTCTAATTCCAGATGAAAATACTCACTGCTTTATGACCTTAGGCAAATAACTTAACTCCAGTGCCCTTAGCTCCATAATTAGTTACAGTTATAAAATCCTGTATCATTATTATAAAGTATATTAAGTAAAATAACAGACATGATAGGTGTTAGTCAACATTTTTATGCCTGTGTTATATCCATTTACATTGTTTTATTATTTTTTTTCTTAATTCAATGTTTTGATTCAACATTTTAGTTTTAGTGGGAGGTTTTTTTCCCCCTTTGTTTATGGATTTCAATTTTGTAGAAACATTAGCATTGGAGTTGGAAGGGAACTTGGTATTATCTAATACGGTGAGGACTCGGATGCCACCATTTCCTGTTCCCATGTTATTGTAGACATCTCCTGACTGTACCCGCTGTAGCAGAATGTTCCGGATATCAAGGAGCACTGCTATGAGACTCTTCCTTAGACTTAAATTAAGCCCTGATCTCTTTCTCAGCTACTTTTGCCAAAATTCTACCTTTACAGGTTACATAGAATAAATTGACACTCTCTGTCATATGACAGCCCTTCAGATTACTTGAAAACAGGTAACACGCATATCCCCAGCCTTTGTTCATGCTTCATATGAACAGACTTTGTTCATGCTTCATACGTAATGCTTTAGGTGATTTAGAAGTACCTTTTTATCCAAAGATTTGTAATTAGTTTGGCATTATAACTCACTTGCTGCATCTTAGAATGAAGTAAGTTTTGTAACGTTTTGCATTTCATGTATCTATACTTACTATTTGAAGACAAAGTATTTCTATGTTTTCTAAAGCTAGAGGGACCTTGGTTTCCAACCCATAGATAGGACACTTTTATTGAATGTGGAAAAATTCTAAATCAAAAATAACTAAACAAACGAAAATGAAGTGGTTGAAGCTTGCTTGGTCATTGCCCAAGGTGGAAAAAAAAATCTTCATTATTATGTCTGAGGGCATAAGAAATGGAAATAACTGATTCCTAATCAATGATTCTGATCATTTCTTGGGTGGGGCTGGGGGAACAGGAAGCAGACCCCCAGGCCCTTGAATAAAGGACATTTATTGGCCCCAGGAAAAGAGCTGAAACCTCTGATGCAAAGATAGCAACCTGGAAACCCAAGAAGGCCGAGTCTCGCTCTAGCTATATTGCTTGGCTGAAATAATGTTACAAAAAAAAAAAAAAGTTGCTTTTAAAATTCAGGAGATTCTGTATAAAATTTAGATTTCCAGCTTGTCTGGGAAGGCAACACTGGTCCTAGTTCACGCTAGTCACAAACTGAATAATAAAGCTAATGGGATGGGACATCTCCAGGTGGCCGGCTTCCCCGGCTTCCCATTTATAGTGTATTTGGCCACCTGCTTTCCTTTGTATTGTCTGGTTGATACTTGTGGGCATTTGAGGCCCTAGTCATTGGATGTCTCTGTACTGTACCTGCCTTTATTACTCCAGCCACATCTCTCCCTCTTCTGAACCTCTTGTTCTCTTTAAGTCCTTTCTCAACCCAACCTAGTACACACGGGCAGACTTCCTCAGGTCTAATTCTTGAGGTGGCACAGGGCTGCTTTGATGCTGAGACCTCCTTCTATGACAGATGTCGAGACTCTTCACCATTGCCTTGCCCCCTCCAGGCTAGTAGGTTTCCAGCGTGTGTTCATGTCCTTTTGCCTGACCAACAGTGTCCTCTCAGGGGACACTCTCTCAGTCCCTGGTTCTCACATGGGGCTGCACTGAGGGTAAGATGAGCTGCGGTTATGTACACTGGTTACAGCCTTCACGCCTCCTGCCCTTGCACACTTGGCATCCGACACTCTGGGTCTTCAATAACGAAAGTCAGAAGCCAGTTAAAGTTGCTAACCTGGCCAGTAAGTGCGTGAAAACAATACTCTCGTTAGTGATCAGGAAGCGGCAAATTAAAACGACAGGGGGACGTTTGCCAGCCATTGGACTATATATTATACTGCTCTCTATAACTTTTATTTTTATTTATTTGTTTTTAAATTCCAGTGTAATTCACATACAGTGTTATATTAATTTCAAGTGTACAATATACTGACACTCTTTATCACTTCTGAATGTCAAATAAACATCATCACAGCACAAGTTGGAAAAAGAAAACAACAGCAACAAATCTCTGTGCTTTTCCTTTCTTCCTGAGTCCACAGTCTGCTGAAATGGTTCTGAGAAAGGAATTGTGTGATTGTATGTGGCTGGGAAAACCACAGGCTGGACCTGGTGACCGAAGACTAGATGGAGAGAAGTTTCTCTTTATAGAAGCATTCCTTTAGCAAGTGGAAGAGTGACAGTAGGAGGAGGCGGTCACGATTTTGCAACCTCGACAAATTAAAGAGTAGAGGCAATTGCTCATCTGTGGTTGCCAACATCACACACACACACACACACACACACACACACACACACATAACCCATGAGTGTGTCTCTTATATACTACTACTTATGGAATAGTCTAGCACCCCAACCCTTAATACAACTGAATCTAAATTCAGATCAATCCTCCACATATAACTACCAACTTATATGAAATACAGAGAAGAGAGGAACTTGTCAAATTACACCATGGGGCCAACAAAATCCATACTGAAAAATCCTACAGACCAAATGACCCAGCTTTCTCAACATATAAATTAGGAGAGAGAGAGAAAAAAAAATTAATCTACAGAACACGAGACTTAAAAGATATCCCATCTGAAGCAAATATAACAAAATATTTGTTCTTTCTGTTTGATGACTATAAAGATATTGCATAGAATTATTCCCCATACATTACATTTGTTTAGTTTTCATAATTTAAATTGAACTGTGCTTATTGTACTCAAAACAAGTAAGCATAAAAGGCTTACCAACCCTTTCTGATGAAAATTCAAATTTGGATCTCATTTCATACACGCAAAAAATGTTTAAAAACATGAATTTTTGATTTTCAAATTCGGAATTTGAACACTAACAAGGCATTCAGTGAACATAGGGAATTATTGTTAATTATTTCAGGATATAGTAGTGGCACTGCACTTAGGCTCCTCCCTCACTCCTAAAAGAAGGGAAACAGTCTTTCTTATTTAGAAACCTACACTCAGAATATACCTAGGCGACATCATATAATGTCTGACATTTGGTTCAAAAAATACAGGCAAGAGGGAAGTGGGTAGAGCCATACATGAAATTCTCATTTTGTATCTGTTGGAAAATATTCCACATTACAAGTTGAGAACAAATAGAAGAGCCGGTGCTGGATGGCCACACCCCCATACACAATCACGGTAGCGACAGTTCATCAGAATTCATTTGACTCATTGCTGGTCTGACCCCACTGGACCCCAAGACATGTGATGTTTAGAGGATAAAACCCTGGCCCAACAAAACTGTAACTAACCAGCCTGGAAAGGAATTTGGTTGTTTCTCATCCCAAAGAAGAAAATCTCATTTATCTCCTTCTGTAGTGTTATCAGAAAATGCTATGCAGCAAATAAGTGGCAACTCCATAAGTGGATGTTAATGAAATTTTAATGAATTTGAGGTGCTGGCACAGTATATTCCTGCAGAGCTCAGTTAAAAAGAAAAAAAAAGTGTTGCTTTAATGCTGAAAGCTTGCAGATGACTACAGCAGCACTGAGACCCCAATGAAGGCAGCCTCAGTTGGGGTGAGGATTTTCTCAGCCCAGTAAATTTTTTGGCCTTCATTTTTCTGGTCTCCTGGCAGCCCTATGAACCCCCCATGGGCTGATGTGGTTTTTGAGTGCTGGATGCCTTACACAGAAGAGATCCATGATTTCTGTCATCCTCTGCTGCCTCTGGATAGCGAGGGCTCCTGCATCACTTTAGATGTTTACTGCAGATTGCTTCTTTTGCCCTTCTAAGTAGTCTGTAAACTTGATGCCAGAGAAGGGCTGAGAGAGTTATTGCCTGTTGATATACTCACCCAAATAAGTGCTGAGTGCTCTTCCCTATACACATATGGACTTGGGCTCTGGGCCCAGAATACCTGAGTCAGTTTCAGAATTCAGTTTTACAGTGGGTTCGTATTTTTAGAGAAGAAAAGGGTGTGCATCCTAAGATCTAAAATCTGTCCATATTTACATTCCAACTTTCTTTTTAATTAAGCAGACCACAAGGATCAATAGAGAATTTACTAGCACAGAGGAACATCCTGGACTGATTTGATGAAAGAATGTTGCTTCATTGACAAAGGGAGGGTAAGGGAGGTGTTTACCAAACCATCTTTAACTAGCTGGAAGTTTCTCATTTATTTCAGATTCCATTCTCTCTATCCACTCCCCACCCCATCCCAACCTTGGACGACAACCCTTCCAGAATGTTAACAATGCCCCCTGGCCCTGGAATGTATTTTCCATGAGAGAACAATTTCCCACTTTTACAATGCTAGAACAATTGTGTGCATTGTTAGAGACCCCTATATGACTTTGACTTTGTCAAAAGAGAATAGTAATTCTCCATTGACAGCTCCCAGTGACTGAAAGTATAATCAAAGTCAATGCATTATTAATGACTCTTCTTTTTAATGACTCAATCACAGTGTGAGATGCTTTTCAAACATTTTATTTTATATAATTTTTCCACTTGGAAAAGTCTGCCCACAAATTAAGGAAATACAATAGCTGAATAAAACCAGAAATATTGTGTTGGATACTCTCCAAACAAATTGTCCTTCAAAGAGATTGCCAAAGTAAGGTTTGATCGCTTTTTCCTGACAGATGAGGACCAGGTAAATGATACACCTGGGTCTGGTAATCTGAGAACACAGATTGAGAGCTGGGCTTTGGAGTCTGAGACCCCCCCCTCCCCCCAATACACCCAGTTTTATTATTTGCTAAAGATTTGATCTTGGGCAAGTCTTGGAAAAACTCACAAGTCTTGGTTTCTTCTTCTGTGAAATGAAACTGATGGCGCCCTTGACACAGGCATTGTGTGAGGATTAAATGTAATACTGTATGGGAAATGGGTTGTTCCCTTCTTATTCTGGTTCCAAGCCTTTAGGCTGAAGACCAGGGCAGGGAAAGGAAGCTCTGCGGCTGTTCACCCTTGCTTTTCTGAACTCATTGACAGGCTACTAGGACAGGGAATATTTACCTGCTTTGCTCCCTTCCAATCAGTGAAACAAGCTAAAATATAACGTGGCTCTCAGCTCATTTAATAGGTGGTCTCAGGATTTCTCTCCACCCATAGCTCTTTGGCCCACTGACTTTACCTCCAACTCTCAGCATCTGCATCTCTTTGCTCGAGGGCTTTCTCCGCTGCTTGCAGCACTCTCTGCTCATGCTCACCATAGACTCGGCATGTCAGGGAATTGAAAACGCCTGGAAACAACCCATAACCAGTAACGGATGGAAGTGGGTTTGGATGAATAGCCCAGTCCCTCACCCTACAGTGGGGAGAGCTCTGAAGCAGTTCTACACCATCTCCTCAAGTTCTCCAGTGGGAATAAACTTCCTTTTCCCATTGTGATAACTTGCTTGATAACACATACTATCGTAGTAGCCTTCCCTTCCCTGTCTCATTTCCCTATTTTTCCACTGGGACCCTATTGCAAGTAAACTATTTGCCTTGGAATCGTATCTCAATATCTGCCTCTGGAGAAACTCAACCTAAGATGGTTTATTAACTAAAACTGGCTTTGACCAACAACACCTGGCACTGAATTTCCAAGCATTTTTGGAAAATATAATACAGCTGTACCGAGTAGATGGAATTCATGTTTATGACTACACATCTCAGAAGGGCAATCATTCCAGCAGAGAAACTTACTGAATTTTCCTAATAAAATGATTTTCCCTGTCTTCCAGGTGACTGTCTCACTCCTTCTACTCTAAACCGTTAAAATTCCACTTGGGCCCTGGATCACCCCCTCTTTTGCCTTCCTATGGAATTTACACCTAGAATTATCCTCTTTCCTTTATGAAAACATCAATCCTTCCTTTAATAAAAGGTCACTTCCTTTGAGACATAAACAAAAATAACAAAAAAGCAAAAACAATTTAAAGAAACCCCACTCACCCCGGGAAGCCCTCTACCTCTTTCCTTGAGTCTTTGTTCTCTCTCACCACGGAACTAAAATTCTCTCTACTACTCCCTTCAATACTTCATCTCTCAATCTCTCTTTTTCCTGATCCAACCAGGATTTTGTCCTCATTACTCCACTGTCACTATTATTATTGAAGTAGCCACTGACCCTCATCTCACAAAGGCCAGGGGTCAAGTCCCCATTCTCTTCCTCCCTGGTCCCCCAGCGGCATTCACTACTGTTGAGCACTTTCCTATCCTAG
Source organism: Nasua narica (assembly GCA_028533885.1). Taxonomy (NCBI): domain Eukaryota; kingdom Metazoa; phylum Chordata; class Mammalia; order Carnivora; family Procyonidae; genus Nasua; species Nasua narica. The sequence continues at coordinate 86,317,714 of CM052811.1, read as the reverse complement.
ACATCACACCTGCTTGGGTTCCCTCCTATCTCACTGACTGCTTCTTCTCAGGCCCTTTTCCTGATTCCTCCTCCTCTTCAACCAGACTTCTAAATGTTGGCATGTCTGCATCTCCATCCATTTCTTTGGTCATCTCTCTAACTTCAATAGCTTTAAATTCCATCTCTGATGTATACATCCTATCTAGCCTTTTCCCATGAGTTCTAGGACTTATGTATCAAACTACCTTTTTGGCATCTTCATTTGGCTCTTTATTAGAGATCTCAAATTTATAAAATGGCATAAAAGAGGGAGAGGGAGGGAGTGGGGGAGGGAAGGGAAATAGAGACTCCTCAAGGTTCCCACAATTTTGCATCTTAGTAAATGTTCCACTCTTCACTAGGTTGATTAAATCAAAAGCCTTGATGCCTCTCTTTTCTTATTATTTTACATCAAATATATTAATCATTACTTTGTCTCTACCTTCAAAATGCATCTCAAATCCAACAACTTACCACTATCTCCATAGCTCCCAGATTTTCCTTCCCCAACCAGTCTGAGCTACTCAGGACCTCCATCATTTCCAGTCTCCACTCAATTATGTATTTGTTAATTAATCAACAGAGCACACAAGCAATTTGAATTTTAGAAGGTGGATTGTGAATTAAAATGTTGAGGGAAGTCATCACCATTTTGTTTACAACTATGTATTTGTGAACAAGTTGTATTTGATTATATATAGTCTACAAGTCTTCCTCTCTTCCTTCTTCTTACCAGTCCCCTTTTTGCTAGTTCTCCCTTTATCCTATTCTTACTGTCTTCCATTGTCTTTACTCTGACCTAGATCAGACCATTAATTACCTTTTCTCTTTTTCCCACCCATATTGCTAGCTTTCTGTTAGTTTCTTTCTTATTTCTGTTTTTTTTTTTTTTTTTTTTTGGATTGCATCCTCTTCTTGCATTTTGCCATGAGAAAATCAGGTGCTTTGTTAAGGATAAGTTGCAAAAAGTTGGCAACAGGAGTAGTTCTTATTCCACCTGTAGGTTAGAGTCTTGAGAAAGAGGAAATTATTCTAGGCAAGAACTTAACATTCACAAAGCTTTTGCCTTCTCCCGTGTCTGGAATTAAGCTAGACCAATTATAGGTAAAATGATTATATCGAACACAATACCTTAAACAAGATATGGGTAATTTTTCTTTCAGGCAAAAGAAGTCTATAAAGAGGCAATTCAGAATTGATGCAATTCAGAACCACAGTTGATGTGGTTGCTCCATGATACTGTGGGCTGTAGGCTTCCTTTTTCCCAGTCTGCTCTCCTGTGCATGTGGCTTCCATTTCCTAGTTTGCTCCATAGTCTTAAAATAGATGCCACAGCTCCAGCCATTATGCACAAATTCAGAGCAAGAAGAGGAAAAAAAGAGGGCAGTAATTTTCTAGCTGAGTCAGACCCATTTTTAAAGAACTTTCTTGGAAGCACAGCAAAACTTTTTGCCTACATCCCGTTGGTCAGAATTGAGTTACATTATAAACCCTACCTGCCTAGGAGATTAGAAAAATGTAGTTTTCCAGCTGGGAACATTATTATCCCCAATTCAAAGAGGGAGCTGTGTGAAGAAAAAGGAGGAAAAGATATTAAATAGGTATGCCGTAATAATAATTATAATAATAACTGATAAGTACTGAACACATTAAATGCCAGGCATATGTTGAGCAATGTATGTGAATTTTCTCCTTCAAGCCTCACACCAACTCAACAAGACTAAATACTGTTTTTATCTCTATTTTACTGATGAGGATACTGAGGGACAAAGCGTTAAGTACTTGCTCAGTATGACAAAGATGATAAATGTTGGAATCTGGGTTCAAACCTCCATAGAGATGCTTGAGAGCCTAGGCTTCTAAAGCCCACTTTAAGCAAGAGTTGATGTTCCCCAACCCCATTGCCATTCCCACCACCCGTTTCTCTTGGCTGATATGAACCACATCCCCATTATTAAAAACAAAATGAAAAAAGTTTATGTGTGTGTGTTTAAACTTGTACTTTAAATTGAGAAACCCTAAATAGATTATTTCAGTAAGTTAGTACCTGGATCCTGATCTGAAGTCCTTTCTCAAATCCCAGTGCCCCCCATCTCTTCTTTCCTTTCCAACCTGGAATTTAAGGCCAATTATGGGCATCTTCATGGACAGTCCCCAGGCAGAATTCCCAGTGACTTAACTAGTACTCATTCTGCAAATGTCACCATGACTTCTGGTTAATAAAAAATACAGGCCTAGGAAATACAATGACATATGTCTAGTCTTTGATGTTGGGTTTAGGTGCTTTCATCATGTTTATCTTGCCAGTCTTCTCTGATATACACTCTGAGATGGGGCACTCAAGGCACATATTATAATCTCCATTGTACGGATGAGGATGTTGAAACTCAAAAGACTTTAGGATGAGTCAAGTTTGCAAATCTAGGGAGTAGGGACTTTGCAGTAGGGACCTTTGATTCCTCAGTGGCACTAACGTGATGGAGCCACTGGGAGCAGGCTTCTGCTCAGACAGGAACAATCCTTTAGGTCTGCCAGAACCTTGATTTAGCTCTTCCAGCAATCAACTGTTTCAGATCAAAACTATGAAATATGGTAAAGTGGAAATGGAGTGGGAATGGTAGAAATGGAGTGGGGATGGGCAGGCAAGAGAATTGGAAGAGAGAAAGACTGACTGGCATAAGAAGAATAAAGTTTATGTTTAGCATGACTGCTTTGGAGATCTATCCACCAAGCAGCCTCCAAGGGTAAAAGGAGTCCACAAATTCCAGACACAGGTCAAGTTCATGTGTAATTATGCATGAATGATAAAGATGATGTCTCGTGTATGTCAATGACTAGTGTTCAATAAATTCCCTTTTAAAAAGGTGAATTTTAGGTAGAGTCATGCCAGGGACTACATTTAAATTTACTTTAAAACTTTGTTTTATATATTAAAATAGTACAGAAGGAACTGTAATAATTATGATGTAACTGGATACCAGTTACCAAGTACCCCCTAAATGCCAAGCATATAATGTTTTGTGCCTTTCATGTATGGCCTCATTTAACTCTTCTATAATCCTGCAATGTATTAGTATCCTCATTTCACTGGTAAAGAAACTGAGCTCCATAGAGGTTATGTAGTTGTCCCCATTTCACACAACTGTTAAATGACTGGGATGAGAGTTTGAATTCATTTTTGACCTATGAATTCATTTTGACCTATGCTGTGACCCCTAAACCCACCATATACCACCTACTAAAATAATGAGTCTTTCATTGTGATATTGCTAATAACTGGAAGTGACAAATTAAGACCTTGACATAAACTTTAGCCAGAGTTTGCTCGTTGGTTATTTTTCTGACACGGTTGCCTTTATGGCAAGGGCAAGAAAATAATGTATAATTGTGTGTGTATGGGTTGTGTGTGTGTGGGTGTGTGTATGTGTAGACTGGTAAATTCCATCCTAATTTATTGGCAGCCTTTCTTCTGCTGTTTCTAACTCCCACTTTTGAAACTATCTCAAGAGTCATTACCTAGGGATGCAGCTAACAGCACAAAATAGTCAGGGTCATTTAAAATCTCTTACTCAGAGAACATTTAAGTTTTCTTGTCTCAGGCTACCGGTAACAAATCTTCATTAAATCTTAAACATAGCATAAACAAAGCATGAACAGATTGTGAATGCTTCCTAATTCAACAAAGAGATTGTGGCTGTGCAGATCCTGGTAAGTGTTGGAACAGACCCTAAGGAAATCATTTTAAGGCCCATAGTATTTTCATGTATTTTGGCTTCCCTAAGTCAGATTTTCCTAGAGGAATGGACATTGCCAAAAAATATGCATTTTGTTTAAGGTTGTCTGGACTAAGATTTATACCTCTATAGCCATCTTTCTTATCACCTATGCAAAGCAATCAGTACTGTCTTAGCCCATCTTTACTGATGCTTTATGTATATTTCATACACCTACCTGTACAGCAGAAAGAAGTCATTGCAGAAACAAGGCGAAGACATGTATTAAAACCCAGTTTGTAATCCAGCCCTTTTGCTACTGGGCCCAGACAGAGATAGATTCTGGAACCCATCTGGAATCTGCTTAAGTGGGGGAGAAAACTTATCTAAGGTGAGTCTAGATCGGGGTATGCACGTGTCAATGTTTTATTCAACTGAGAAGAGAGGATGGAATAGTAGAGTCCAGTTTTTGTTTTCTTTTTTTTGTGACAGGCCTTGGATTATTTGAAGACAGTTGTTATAACTTTTATAACATGGTTCACTCACTCTTCTCTTGGCATACTCCATGATATCGATATCCCTCTTAAAATATAGTCCCCCAACTGAACATGATATATGGCACAACCAGTATATGGTGAAAACTAGTGACTTTTTTTTTTCCACCTGGAGAGTTTGCTTTTATTAACTTGTCTTAAGACTTTGGCTCTGCATAACCTAAAGCCTCCAGATATTTGTTATTCATAGTTAGCCCTCGCAAAGATGCTCATCATTTCAAACCAGTGGTTCCTAAACTTGGCCACTCATTGGAATCACCTGGGAGGTTTCCAAAATAGTGTTTATGGTCTCCTACTTTCAGAGAATCTGATTTAATTGGTCTAGGGTGTATCCTAGGCTGGAATATTTTTAATGGACCCCCGATGATTCCAAAGTGCTGCAGTCAAGTTTGGGAAGCACTGTTCTAACTGTCTACTTAAAGCATGGTCCTTGCCATTGGCATCACTGGGGAGCTTGTTAGAAATGCAGATACTTGGGCCTTAATTTTTGTTAAATTCCACTTTTTTCTTGAGGTTCAGGAAGAAGCTACAGCCTCCTCAAGGGATCTCAGACCCCTTGTGAGGTAAATGCGTTGGGGCATAATCAATCAAGTGAGTGGAGTTAAGAATACTTAATGACAAACATGGTTTCCTCAGTATTAGAGATTGAAGTTGGAGGTTCCTATTAATCACCCCTTTCTATCCCTCCTGATTCTGGATCAAGGTAGATATAACAATTAGATGAAGATTAAAATATGATTTTAGCCTTTGGCTGGCAAAGCTGTTGTGGGAAATGCATGTAGTTTGAGCTAGAGGCCAACATGAAACTGCCATTTCTTTTCCCTGAATTTATTTACTCTCTTGTCTCAGCCAACTAGTCTCTGAAGAGGCTAGACAATGGAAGTCTTTCCTATGGAAGGGAATGTCGGGCCCTGGTGAGCTTACCCTGCCCATGGAAGCTCTAGGAGAGAGGAGGACACATTCTACTTAGGAACATCAGAGGAGGGAGAGCTAGCAAGATGGTGGCCAGCCAGGCAACAGTGGTGACCAACTACCCATCTAACTGGCCTTCTGAGTCATTCCTTCCCCTGGGAGGGTGGACATATCATTTCTTCAATGTAGTCTTTTGGCAGCTGTTTCTAGTTTAGGGGCAAAGGTGGAAATACAGAGAGAGGATATGACTCATTCCCCTTTAGGTTGGTTGATTAAGACTAAGAAACAGATATCTGGCAGGCCTGCCTAGGAGCACTGGTGAAAATGCCTGAAAAGAGGAAACAGCTCGTGAAAAGGAGGCATGAGACAGAGAGCAAGCCAGCAAAGGGGCCCGGTTGGCAGGTCCAGAGAATAATAGAAGGTGATTGGCAGAGCAGCCAGGAGCTATGGTCACCACCTCACTTTGTCTCCAAGTGGTGTTTGTTCTTCAGTGTCCTCTTTTACTCAGGGGCTTGGGTTTGCTTTGGTGACCTGCCTTTCTTAAGAATCTTATCACTGTGTTGATGTTAGTGGGATTACTGGCTGGTTTCCTAGGATCTGGGAGTGCATTTCTTTTTCCATCTAGGAATCTTGAAATTATGCCTCTTAAGGAAGTGACTTGTCTTTCAGGGACATTACCAAGAGAGGGTCTGGGAGAGAGAGGGCGACAAGCGGCTCTTCAGCTTTCCCCTGCCAGCTGTTCTGGGACCTGGCTATTCTCTTGCGTCTTTCATCTCAAACTACAGAAATGCTAAGGCTGTTTTAAACTCAATAAAATAGAACAATGCAAAAACCCAAACAGCCACCAACATAAAGCACAAACATATCAAACACAGGAAAACTCAATCTTAGCTCCCCTTTCTCCTGCCAAACCCACAATCTGCCCATTGCCAATTTTTTTCTAAAGCATTGTCAGCACTCCTTGGCCCCACATCCTTACCACACCCTTGCTTTTTGGCTTCTGGCATCTGGCTCCTGCCCAAGTGCTCAACTGAAACGTCTCTTCCAGAGGGCATATGTGGCATCCCCATTGCCAACTCCAAAAGCCTTGTCTTACCTTTGACTCATTTAATCTCTTTCCAAAGGCATGTATATGACATTGAGTATATATATATTTTTTCCTCTTCAAGTGGTCGAATATGCCATGGCAAGTAAATTACACACGCACACAGCATTTACACAGATGTGTACCTTTTATTTTGCTTTATAGAAATAGGATCATATTTTATAATCTTCTCTGCTTCTTGCCTTACTTAACAGTTCATTATGGAAATCCCTTCAAATGAGCTGGCATAGAACTAAGTCATATTTTAAAATATGAGAGTACCACAGATTATTCAACCATTCCCCTATTGATGGATATCCCATTTGTTTTTCAGACATTTTCCACTCTGGGCTGGTGATTTCATATTATGGGATAAATTCCAAGTTGGGGGATGGCTGGATCAAAGGACATATGTATATTTAATTTATATTTAGTGTGCATATTTAATTTTAATAGACGTTGCCAGCTGGCCTTCTAAAAAAGCTGCACAATTTCACATTTCCACCAGCAGTATATGTGCAGCCCTTCCCCAAGCATTATAGTCCTTTTTAATTTTTACAAATCTGTTGCATTTCCCCAACTACCACAGAAGTTGAGTATCTTTTCACATATCTATTAGTCATGTGAATGTTCTTTTCTGTGAACCTGGCTATTTATATCCTTATTCAAGTTATTTAACCTCCCTGAACTTCACCTGCTTCACGAGGGTACGATGAAGATTAAATAAAATATTTATATGAAGATTTTGCCCAAACTCTGGCACAAATGACATGCTTGATAAATAGTAGCTGCTGTTGTTTTGAATTCCTTTCTGCACTCGTTGATCTTCATCCTCATATCTTTAAAGCATGGACATTTTCCAAAATTCTACTGTCAAATCCCCTTCTTCTTGACGCTCCACATTCTCTGAACACCCCAATCACTTCCACTGTTTCAACTTCACAATCTCTATTTTGCTGAGAGATCAGAATCTCTAATTCTGACTTGTCTTTCAAGGTCAACAACAGCAATTTCAGTATCCTACTGGACACTGTGCTTCAAGTTTCCTCTCTCTCAAACACACTCAGTGTCCTGGTGTGAGATTTATCATCTTCCCATGTACTTCCTGTATTCCTAAGGGTGCCTGTTTCCCCAGGACCATTGGACTTAAAATCTCAGTCATTGTGCTGCTGTGTCCTAGACATTCACTTCAATGGCCAAGTTTCGTAAATCTTACCTTTACAATGGTTCTTTTATCTGTCTCCTCTCTTCTACTCTGTTTCTACTCTAGTTCACTACCTCAACAATTAAAATAGCTAACGAACCGGTCTTTTCCAGCCCATCTGTTACATGCCAGAGGAAATATTCTACAACAGTGGCAGAATCATGGACCCCCCTCTAAAGCATTTATCCAACAATCCTTTCTTTTACAGAATAAGGTTTACACTGATCTGGGCATACACTGTCCCCATTCCTGCATGTACCTTATTTTTTCACCACACCAAATTCCTTCCTCTCCACCAATATACTAGGCTCAGGCACACTCAAGTGTTTTTGCTCTGCTGGACTGTCCATCTATGATACCTCTCCCTTCTCCACCGGTTGAAATTTAGTTTCAAGTCCTTTTCCTATACTGAGATCCTCCTTATTGACTCAGCTAGAATGAATCGCCTACTTTATCAGTTACCCATAGCATCTCCCAATGTAATTTTCCTATACTAATAATTATTATAGTTAATTATTTACATACTTCTTGTTCCAGTACATTCTAAGCTTCTTGAAGGCCAGAATCTGCTTCTTGTTCATAATTATATTTTCTTTGTTTGCTGTGTTTCCCTGTCTCAGTTTCTTATTGGGCTTCTTACGTGTTTTCCTTTTGTTTTTAAAATTTTAGTTTTAAAATAAATGCATGACTGGAGTTTGCGATTGAGGACAAATGAAATCGGGCTTGAGAGAAAAAGCTTTGCCAAGGACCAGTTGTCTTAGATTCGTAGAGGTGGCAAATGGTGACAATGTAACAGGTCTATCCCATAGACACCTTCTCTTTGCTCGTATGCAACAGTATATGAATACATGTTGTACTGGTTGGCCAATATTTATAATCAGCATTGTAAATATCTGGCTTTTCTTGAAATAAGGAACATTGGCCAGAGTGGGTTTTGCATTCTAGGATGACATAATAGATTGAGATGAACAACTGTAGCCTTCCTTGGGTTGGCACAGACTCCCTTCTTGCTATAGCTCTTACCCCCATGGACATTACTTACATGAACTGTATAGGCATCTGAGTCCATGATCATAGCACTAACTCAGCATATGACCCTAGGTTACTCAATTGACCCTCAGGCTTGATGTACTCAGCTATAATGGGGGATAAACCACACCATTCTACATCTTGGATTTATAAGGGTTTCTTTTATTATTTTTTCTTTCTCATAGAACTCATGATTAAAATTTCATTCTCCATGAAATAATGCACCTATTCGACATATGTACTTTATTCCACTTATGCTATTCTCTTTTTCCAAATTGATTCAGATTTTAACCAGTAGTCTGTAATTACCTGAGTAATAATAATGTGATAAAGTACTGTATTTTCTATTGTGCTTGTTCTGCTAACTAGAAAGTAGAGAAAGCAGGTGAATGCTTAAATACTCTCCACTGCTATTGGTTGCTCTAAGTTTTGTTTGGTTTTCTCCCTTCTTTCCCAGACTCAGAGTGACAAGCTGGCAAGGGACTCTGGGAATATGGGAATAATGGCTGATCCACTAACGAGTAGCTTTGGCAATTCCTGCAATACTATCAGGAACCAGTCAGAGCTATTACAGTGCTGAATTGATAGAACTCTGGTGTGTGTATGGATATACATATATGTACACACACACACACACACACACACACACACACACACACATACATAAAAAGAAACTTTCAATGGCATGTGTGGTAGCCTTATTATGAATGCTTATTATTGAAATGACCAAAAAACTATAGATAGTAATGTGTAAGGTGGAATTTGAATGTTTTCTACCCTCTTCCCATCTTATTCCTGGTTTATGCTTAATTGTTTTGAATATAATTATCTGATTCATTTTCTTGTGCATGTTTTTTATTGAAGTATAATTAACACATAGTGTTATATTAGTTTCAGATGTACAGTATAATGATTCTACAATTCTAGACATTGCTTAGTGTTCATCAAGATAAGTGTATGCTTAATCCTCTTTATCTAATTCACTCATTCCCCCACCTACCTTCCCTCTGGCAACCACTAGCTTATTCTCTATATTTAAGAGTCTGTTTTTTGTTTCTTTGTTTGTTTATCTATTTTTTCCCTTGTGTGTTCATTTGGTGTATTTCTTAAATTCCACATCTGAGTGAAATTATGATAGTTGTCTTTCTCTAATTTATTTCACTTAGCATTATACCCTCTAGGTCCATCCATGTTGTTGCCAATGGCAAGATCTCATTTTTTATGGCTGAGTAATATTCCATTCTATATAACATACATCTTCTTTGTCCATTCATCTATGGATGAACACTTGGATTGTGTCCTTATCTTGGCTATTGTAAATGATCCTGCAATAAACATAGGGATATATGTATCTTTTGAAATTAATGTTTTCTTATTCTTTGGGTAAACACCCAGTAGTGGATTTACTGGATAATTCTATTTTTAAGTTTTGAGGAATCTCCATACTGTTTTCTACAGTAGCTGCACCAATTTGTGTTCCCACCAAAAGTGTAGGAGGATTCTTTATTCTTCATATCCTAACCAACACTTATTATTTCTAGTGTTTTTGATTTTAGCCATTTTGACAAGTGTAAGGAGATATCTCATTGTGGTTTTGATTTGTATTTTCCCGATGATTAGTGATGTTGAGTATCTTTTCATGTGCCTGTTGGATATCTGAATGTCTTCTTTGGAAAAATAACTATTTAGGTCTTCTGCCCAATTTTAATCAGATTAGTTTTTGTTTTTGTTTTTGTGGTTTTTCTTTTTTTTTGGTATTGAGTTGTGTAAGTTCTTTATATATTTTAGATACTAATCCCTTATCAGATGTGTCATTTGTAAATATCTCCTCCCATTTAGTAAGTCATTTTGTTTTGTTTTGTTTTGTTGCTGGCTTCTTTTGCTTTGCAAAAAGCTTTTTAGTTCTATAAGTTCTGGCCACAGCAATCAGACAAGAAAAAGAACTAAAAGCATCCAAATTGGTAAGGAAGAAGTAAAATTTTCACCATATGCAGATGACATGATACTATACATAGAAAACCATAAAGATTCCACCAAAAAATACTATTAGATCCGATAAATGAATTCAGTAAAATCACAAGAAACAAAATTAGTATACAGAAGTCTGTTGCATTTTTATATGCTAATAATGAAGTAGCAGGAAGAGACATTAAGAAAATAATCCTATTTACAATTTCACCCAATAGAATAAAATACTTAGGAATAAACTTATCCAAGGAGGTGAAAGACCTGTACTCTGAAAACTGTACAACACTGATGAAAGAAATTGAGGATGACACAAACAAATGGAAATATATTTCATGCTCATGGATTGGAAGAACCAATGTTGTTAAAATGTCCATACTACCCAAAGAAACCCATATCAAAATACCAACAACATTTTTCACAGAAGCGGAACCAATAATACAGAACTTTGTATGGAACTATAAAGAGTCCAAATACCCAACACAATCTTAAGAAAGAAGAAGAAAGCTGGAGGTATTACAATCCCAATTTTTGAGATACACTACAAAGCTTTAGTAATCAAAACAGTATGGAACTGGTACAAAAATAGACACATAGATCAATGGAACAGAATAGATAGCCCAGAAATAAACACATGGTTGTGTGGTCAATTAAGTCATGACAAAGGAGGCAAGAATATACATAAGGAGAAGACACTCTTGAATGAATGGTGCTGGGAAAACTGGAAAGCTACATGCAAAAGAATGGCATTAGACCACTCTCTAATGCCATACACAAAAATAAACTCAAAATGGATTAGAGACCTGAAACCATAAAATTCCTAGAAGAAAACACAGGCAGTAATTTCTTTGACATCAGCTGTAGAAACATTTTTCTAGATATATCTCCTCAGGAAAGGGAAACAAAAGCAAAAAAAAATTATTCAGACTACTCCTTGAGCACATTTTTACAAATTGCAAACATATTATAGACTCTATTGTTCCATTTGCTTCTTTTCCTCTTCCCAAAATGAATCAGATATCTTTGCATTCCAGTACACTTTCATCTACCTCATTCTATTTAACTGTTTTTTATCACTCCAATAAAGGTATTTAGCTAGTTCCCTGCTAATGGACATTTAGGTTGTTTTCCATTCTCTTTCTAGTTTAATGATCAATTTCCTTAACTGAGAAAGTGGTAAGATAGCCATTGTATGACTATGTTTCTGGCCAAAATATGAGTTATTCATGGGTATTTGAGAGTTAATGCCATGGACACATGCATCCACTAGCAACTGAATCATTTTTTTAATTCACTTTTCTAGGAATGAGAATCTGTACCAGCTACTATTTTAGTCATAAAAATAACAACTCTCATGTTCTAAGCACTTACCATGTGCCAGGCTCTATGCTAAGTACTTTATAAAACTTATCACATTTAATCCTAATACTCTTAAAGGCAGATACTATTATTATTTTTATTATAATAAATATATTATTATATTTTACAGAAATATAGGCCAAGTAATTTGCCCAAAGTCACATAAATTTTAAAGGGGAAGAACTGGAATTTAAACACACACAAATACAAGCTAAAAGTTTTTAATTTTGAGGGGAGAGACTTTCTTAGCATCTGTTCTCCTCCCCAAATCCTCATGTATGTATAACTATAATGAGGGAGTGAGGGAGGGATGGAAGGGCTCTCCCATGTCCTAGGCCAAGAGTGTAATGCTAACTAGGCTATTCCCAAAATGTTAATAGCAGCAAAGTAAAAGCTCATCTTTGCCATGACACTGTGGCGCTATAATGCTTCAAGTCAGAAGTTCTACGAAGATCTCTTGAAACCAGTTTTATGTCTGTGCAGAAACACATGCTGTAGTGGGGAAAGCCTCAGACTCTTAAGATTTAGATTTGTTCTGAACCAGCTGTGTGATCATGATTTTCTCTGTTAGAGAATGAGGCTTGGGTCACTTGGTCTCTGAGGAACATTTTTGTGAGATAATTTAACATGAAATTACTGAATGAAATTATTGAATTAATGAAATCATTTCAGACTTACAGAGAAATTTAAAAAATAGTATGAAAAATTATCAGTTCTATTTGCCTTCCACACAGCTCTCCCAGATATTAACATTTTACTGTATTTGCTTTGTTATCCTCTCTCTCTTTCTCTCTCTCCACACACACACACACACACACACACACACACACGAAGATTTGTTTAGATTTGTTTTTTTGTTTTTTTTTGGTTTTTTTTTTAAGATTTTATTTGACAGAAAGAGAGAGATCAAAAGTAGGCAGAGAGGCAGGCAGAGGGAGAGGGGGAAGCAGGCTCCACGCCGAGCTCAATCCCAGGACCCTGAGATCATGACCCGAGCCGAAGGCAGACGTTTTAACCCACTGAGCCACCCAGGCACCCCTAGATTTGTTTTTAATACATATCATTTCTATTTCTGAACTGTTTAGGGGTAAAATATTAACATAATGCTCTTTGACCCTTAAATATTTAATTTCGTATTTTTTAAAAATAAAGACATTCTCTTATATAACCATAGCGTAATTATTAAAATGTATACATTAATATTGAAAACAATGGTATCATCTTTTCTATACACTTTGTTTGAATTTTACTAACTGTTCTACTAAGGTCTTTAGAATAAAATAATTTTATTTTTATGGTATAGTATCCAGCCCAAGATCATATATTACATTTTGTTGTCATTTCTTTTTGGTGTTCTAAAATCTGCAACATTTCCTCAGTCATTGTAACTTTGATATTTTTTAAGAGTTCATGCCAGTTATTTTGTGTAATATCCCTAATTTTGGTTTGTCTCATTTTTCCTCATAGTTAGATATAGGTTATTCATTTTGCCAGGAATATCATAGAAATGAGGTTAGCCATTCTTGGTGCATAATATTGGGAGGCACACAGTGTTTATTTGTCTTATTACTGATAACAGTTAAGCTTTAAGACCTGATAAAGATGATATCTGCCAGATTTCTCCCTTGTAAAGTTACTATTTCCCACTTGTAATTAATATTTGTCTTGTGGAGAAGTATTTTGAGACAATGTAAATACCCTGTTTATTGTCAAACTTTTATCTAATAGTTCTAGCAGCCGTTGATGATTTTTATCTGAAACATTTCTAAGTTGGTTGCCAGATGAGTTCTGAGATTCTTGTTTTTTGTAACTTTTACTTACAAAGGACTTTTTGAGCAATAATATAAATTCATGACTGAATCATTTCATTACCATGAGGTTGAATTCATCATTCAAATTGGATCAGTCATATTTAGCTTTGCAGACTGTAATTATTGATTGCATTTACTATTGAGATAAAGGGTAAGTATATAAAGGGGAAAATAGCTCTTTACATACTTCTAAGTTTTTTTAAATAAATCTGAGTTTTTTGCTTTGTTTTGTTTGTTTTGTGAAAAAAATTGTTCAAACTTGCAAATGTTAAAGGTGAAGGTCATTCATATGGGAACCTACACTTTTAAAGGGTTATTTATAGTTGAGGTCCACTTACTTGCCAAATGCCAAACATTTAGGGTAAAGAAAGAAGACCAACTGAATTTCATGATTGTTTTTAAGGAGACAAATAAAAGACAATCGTCTTCTCGGTTGCAAAATTAACACTAAGGATTAACTTTCCATAGCATACATACTCTTTGCTCCTTCCAGCTCTGGCTTTATGGTCCCCACCCAGAAGTCTCAGCAACTGGACTGTAGTTCAGGAAAGCACTAAGGTATTTGCGTTAAACTGGGTTGGTTAGGTCTCCTTGGCTTCCTTTTCCCCTCAAAGCTTGAAAAGTTATCATCTCAACATTCGTTCTTTAACTCATGAATAGTTTCACCTCCCTCTAGGGTTTTGGGTCTGTCATTTCTCTCCCCCCCTCCACCAAAACCAATACAATAACAGTCAAGATCACTAAAATTGGTCAATTTCTTTACACATTTGACTGTTCCTTATCACTAGTCTCTTCAATCCAGACAAAAAACTGCAGGAAATACTCACGTGAATGGAAACCCTTCCTTGTTGAAAGTATGGAGTTATTTTTCATACAAACTGTGTTAAACTTCCAGCTGGAGAAAGTCTTAATAGATCAAACGTGAAACCAAAAAGAATGCAGAGATTAGTGAGGAAGACAAAATCTTCTTACTGATCCCCTTACTCAGACCACACATCTCCCAGGTGAAGGCTGCAGACATCTTTCATCCAATTCTTCTCTTCATTCTCTCTTACCTCTAGCAGAGCAAAGGCAGGACTAACTTGGTAACAGACGTAAAAAACTACTGAATCCCAAACTAACCTTGACTTCACCCTGAGTGAAAGCTATCATCTTGCGTTACTGGCTAGGAGAAATCCTTTACTCCCATGGGCCTTTCTGAAGAACTAATGGATCAGGCAAATTACCATTATATGTTCTGTCTTCAGCTAGTGCCTGCAAGCACTAATAACTTTATCATCTGATTGACTTCTTCATGGATTGATGATCTAACTTCAGATCATGAACACTTATCCTGTGTTTACTTTTTATCAAGAGCCGTATTATAGACTGGAAATACAACAGCAAATAAGACAGGAGACCTACCTTGGGAGAAACAAATGATGAAACGGGGAAGATATTACATTTCACTGTGTATTAAGTGTTGTGCAACCACAAAGGAGAGGCTTCAAGGAAGAAGCAATATTTCTGGTGGGTGTTGAAGAATGAACAGGAGTTCATCACAAAGAGAAGGGGTAGGAATTTTCAGCAAAGGGAAAAGCACAAAGAAGAAAAGCTTAGAGGTGTGTACAGGTGTATGTATGAGAAGTATGTAGCTGAGTACAGGCAAAGGTTTACAATCCAGCATGGCTGAAGCATGTGCTATTTGGAGACTCATCAAAGCAGCATAAATTATTGATAGGAGAGCACAGGCTCAGAGGGCAGACTAATCTGGATTCAACATCACTTTTGTGTTTTACTAGGATAGTATGGCCTGGTTAAATTACCTAATTTTTTTTTTTTTATGACTGTATTATCTCATCTGTACATGGGGATGATAGTATCCATTCCTCAGGGTGGTTGTAAAGATTCAGTGGGAATGTGCTTAAGGTGCTTGGCACTGAGCCCAGGAAACAGTGAATTTTCACCAGGTTTTTTTCTACTTCCCTGACCAGGTGGAGAAGTAAGAACGACAGTTTGTGAAGCTGGAAGTAGGGTTTGGGCTCAGTATTGAAAGTCTCCAATAGTTTGCTCTGAAGTTTGAATTTCAAGCTGTCTGACCAGCTTTCTTTAAACCAGCCAGACTTACCATAAGCTCCGAAGCACTCATTTGGTCTCAATCCAGTCCAAATGACCTCTATTTCCTTGAGGCCTGCCAATCATAGCTAAGTGTGTATTTGGTCTTTGAATTAAGTAGTTTGCTTAAAGGTGTAGCTAGAGTAAGAAAGAAAATGATGCAAATCAGGAAAAAAAAAGTTCAGCAACAAATTCAGGAAATGTTAATCAGCTTTCAGGAACTGAGGGGTGAGACAACATGAGGTATTGACACACACATGTATGAATTCAGTTGACAAAACTGGGTTTAAAAATCAAGTTAGATCCTTCTTAGGATCTAACTTAGGATAGCATCTTGCAGAAACAAAGCTTCTCAGAAAAGGCAAAGGCGAAATCCAGTCAACCAGGAGTTTGGTGAATGGCCCTCCTCCCTCATCTCCGCTCAGACAACACAAAGGAATTCTCAGTCCAAACAGGAAGGTCCACTCTCAGCCAGCCCCCATTTTTCAATATATCCCAAGAGAACATACATGTAGTTTATATGACCAAAGGCATTTAGAGGAAATATTAAGATATTTCAATAAATAATGGCCAATAAATAATGGCCAGCATGGTTTCACTTTCCGTGTGTTTCACTGCACAGTAAACCAGAGCAAAAGTTATTTCCAAAAGGCCAAGGGGATAAGAATAGAACAGTGGAGCCAACAATTTGGAAGAAAATTCTGAAAAATTAAAGTAGAAAATAAAATCTATATTACAAATGATTTCCTTATATATGTTTTAGGGTACATGCTGATATCTATGCAATAATGGTTAACCAGTAGCATTAATGATGCAAATAATGGCATAATTTAAAAGTTGTCCTGAGCAATGATGTAGCAAAATATATGTATATATATTGCAAACAATAATAGGAAATGGTTAAACAAATTAGTGTTCTTTATTTGCTATTATTAAAAGTTATGTTTCAGAAAATACATTTTAGGGACCAACAAAATATAATCATCAAATAATTTAAATAAACCAAAAAATAATAAAAGAAATACAGGTAAGGTGACTATGCATAAGTAAAAAAAAATAATGCAATATTGAAAAAGTGTAACAAAGTTAAGGAAAAAAGGACAAACTAAGGGGAAAAAAATCTTTGAAACAAACACTTATGGAAAAAACCTACAGGAATTTGTCCCTCAGACACACTCTCACATGGTCATAGTAATATATACACAAAGACACGCACTATTGAGACAACTGGAAATTCAAACACTGAATATTGGTGATATTTAGGAATTACTGTTTATTTATTCAAGCTTGATTTGTTTGATTTTTAAGGTCTTCTTTTAGGGTAATAATCGGAAATATTTATAGATAAAATAACAGGATGACTGGCATTTGCTTCAAAAAACCCCAGTGTTTTAGGAGGTAGAGGACAGGCTCTGTCATAGATGAAATAAGTTGATAATTGTTGAAGCTTTGTGATAGGTACACAGGGACTTAGTATATGGTTTTCCCCACTTTTGTGTATGTTCAAAATGTCTTAGAATAGCTTAAAGCAATGTACAGCACTGTGAGCATAGTATGCTTCCATCTATTAAATTAAAAGGAACATATGTTGTGTGTATATTAATTCATTTATGCTTAAGTTTGTATAGATTAATAGCTATATGGACAGAAGAAAGCACAAGCAGCGTAACACATATGGTTGTATATATATATATACACATATATATGTATATATATGTATACATGTGTGTTTATAATGTGTATATGAGAATATGTGTGTATACATGTATATATGTATGTATATGTATATATGTGTATCTATATATTAAACTTTGACATTGTTATTTTATCAAGTGAGGTCAGAAATACTTATACCATGCTTTTATAATTTTCTGCATATTACAGGTCAAAACATAATTTTCTGAAAAAAAATGTATTACATTTTTAAATGTTTGTTATCTCTGGAAAAATTGGAGACTCTTTGTCTTTCAAAAATTGAAATGCAATAACTGAAGTAGAGTTCTCATTTGAGTAATGTCTGGAACGTTTCTCTCCTGTTTTATGGGGATACACCTGGTGTTCTCTCCTTCTTCAGGGGCTTTCTTCTCACTTATTTTAATGAAAAAGTTAAGGAATAAGATGTGTTCAGTCGCTTACTAAATTCCTGCCACCACTACCTCCTCCACTGAGTAGGGTGGGTTGGGGGTTGTGAAGGAGATGAATAAAGATATGTATGTATCCTGGATCAACCACTTAATAGCATCCATATTTAGTAGATATTCTAAAACTCAAATTCCTGAACATGGCTTTTTTTTTCCTCCACCAATAATGTATTTGGGCAGGCCAAGAAATACATTTTTTCTTATTTATTTGCAAAAATGTTTTGTTTTGTTTTTTTCTTTCCTGACTAAAACTCATCTGCAAACTCATCCCATAATTATGTTTTTATTTGTTTTTCACATTCTATTTATTTGGGGACTCTAATTAGGTGATGTCTGTGATGCACTAGCTAAATTGATAATTATGTGGTAGTAAGGAATATATAGATCAAGGATATGGCTTCATTTAGGACCAATACGTTTTTACGCAGTGTCATGTTGAAAACCACATGTTGAATGGCTTCAGCCAAGATGGAGGGGAATGTAGCTTCAAGGACCTATCCATCATAGAAACATTGAAAAACCAAGCAAAATCTATTAGAATCAGCCTTGTCATGAATCTGGAAAACGCCCAAATCTTTATAGCAACCAAATGAATGTTGAATCAAGTAAAAGGCACTTAAAAGTGGTAGAAAAGCTTCACAGCATTTTTACTGCCCTAGCCACACTCCCTTACCAAGGTTGATGGAATTCCTGAAAATTTTGTTCCCTGTGAAGGGCATTTCTCCCCGGTTCTGGAGGGAAAAAATAAGACTATATTCTGTAAGAACTGTGCTTACCTATTTGCCTGTCTGAGAGCTACCTGAAGGAGTGATGCAAGGTGCTTGTTTTTGTTTTGCCTAACTTGGAGCTCATTTAGGATGAAAAGGCAATGGGCATTTCTCAAAAAGTATGCAAGACAAATGAATGACTTACAGCACTTGAGGGGAAAGCTTATAGCTGAGACAAACAATACAGCACTGAAAGCCTGGGAGGAAAAGCTAGGAAGGAGTTTCTTTGGGAAATGAGACCATTTAAAAGTGTCTGTGTGGGGCGGGGGGGGGGGGGAAGTGCCTGTGAA
>CM052811.1:86240322-86298671 GCA_028533885.1 Nasua narica | reverse complement strand
TAGAGCCAATCAATCTCAGCAGGGGGTTTCAATTACACATTTAAATAGGCAGAAGAAAGAATCAGCAAACCTGAAGATAGGTCAATGAAATTATCTAATATGAAAGAGAGGGAAAAAAATGAAGAAAAATGTGCAAAGCCTAAGAAACCATCCAGTATACCAGCATAAGCAAAATGGGAATCCCAGAAGAATGAGAGAAAGAAAGGGGCAGAAAGAATACTAAAAGAAACAATGGCTAAAACTTACCAAATTTGATAAAAGATATAAATCTACACATTCAAGGAGCTCAGTGAACTCCAAGAAGGATAAACAAAGACATTTGCACCAAGGCACCTTATAATCAAATTGTCTAAGACAAAGACAAAGACAGAATCTTAAAGGTGGCAAAGGAGAAGTGATTTTTCACATACAAGGGATATTCAATAAGATAAAGTAAATTTCTCACTAGAAACTATGGACACTGGAAGGGAGTGGGATGGTATATTAAAAATGCTGAAAGGAAAACAAACCTGCCAGCCTAGAATTTTATATCTGGCAAAACTGTTCTTCAAAACATAAAGGAGAAATCCAGACATCACCAGATAAAAGCTGAAAAAGGTCATAGCTGGTAGCGAGCGTTGTTCTACAGGGAATACTAAATGGAGATTTTCATGCTGAAATGAGAGAAAATTAGACAATTACTTAAAGTCATTTGAAGAAATAAAGAACTCTAGTAAAGGTGAATTAAAAGTCCAATGTTATTTTTTTTATTTACAACTCCTTTTTATTTCTTACATTACTTTAAAACCAATGCCTAGATAAATCTGTGTTAATGGCAATACCATGCATAAAGATATATAAAATTTGTGAAAAATAACATAAAGAGGGTGTGGAGCTAGATTGCAACAGTTTTAATATGATATTGAAGCCAGGTATCAGTTAAAAATAGATTGCTATAAATTTGGGATATTAAATGTAATCCCATGACAAATACTAAGAAAATATATAAGAATATACAAAAAAGAAAATGAGAAGGGAATAAAAATTTCACACTAGAAAACAGCCAATTACACACAAATCAAAGCAGTAATAGAGTAATAGGGTAATAGAGTAAATAGCAGTAATAGAGTATAAGACATACAGAAAACAACAAAATGAGATCATTAAGTCCTTCTTCATCAGAAATTGTTTTAAATATTAATGAAATAAACTTTCCAAAAGGCAGCAATTATCAAAACAGATAAAAATATATGATCCAAGAGGTTCACCCAATACTTGTTAATTGCAGTTGTTATTTTCGTTAAAATTATAGTAGGTATGAAGTGGTGTGTCAGTCTAATAAGAAGGAAGACATAGTGTGTTGGTAAGGACATGAAGAAATTGAAACATTTTTATGTCTCTGGTAGGAATGTGAAATGGTACAACTGCCGTGGAAACATAGTTTGAGAGCTCCTCCAAAAGCTAAACAAAATCACATGTCACCCAGAATTTCCACTTGTAAGGAAATACCCAAAAGAATAGACAGGTTACTCAAATATATATGCATACATGTTCATCAAGAACTACTCACAATAGAAGGGTGAAAATAATCCAATGGATGAATGGACAAACAAATTGTGGCATACAATAGAATAGTTTTCAGCTATAAAAGAAATGAAACAGTGATATTTATTCCATTGTGGTTCAACCTCAAAACAATTATGCCAAGTGAATGCAACCAGACACATATAGGTCACATATCATATAATCCAATTTATATGACGTACCTAGAATATGTAAATCCACAGAGACAGAACTCAGATTGTTGGTTGCCAGGGGATAAAATAGGGGTAAATGGGAAATAATTACTTAATGAGCATAGGGTTACTTTTGGGGGATGAATATGTTTTGGACTAGTTAGATGTGGTAATTATACAATATTTTGAATATTAATGTCATGGCTTGTTCACTTTAAATTGGTTAACTTGGTATGGGAACTTAATTCAAAAAATAAAACAAAGCATATGTCTTCCTTTTTGTTCATATATTGATTACTAAAGTACTTGGTGAGAAGGAATAGATCTTAGTCTGACAGAATTGTGTTTAAATTCCTGATCTAGCTATGTCAAGATAGGCTAAGATGAAAATACTACTACCACAAATTGTCATAATTGTTCAATTAGATAAAGAAGTGTCTTAGTGGAGCTAGCTTCAATAGCAAGCTAAATCTCCAAATATGTGGTTTAACACATTAAGAATTTATTTTTCTTTTATTAATGGAATAACAGTCCATTGTGAGCATTCATAAGTTGGGGGAACATTATCTGTGGTCATCAAGGACCCACTCTCTAGGTTCTTGTATTTTCTCTTCTGTTGACCGGCAAATGAATAGAGACATGGTAGATCACTAACGGAAGGTTTTTGTGAAATGATACTAGAAAGTATCACTTTTCCCCAAATTCCATTGGCCATAACATAATATCATTGCAGTGCCTGCCTGCCAAAAGGCTGAGAAATGTAGACTAACAATGTGTGTTAGGGGGAAAAAAAATCTTGGGTGAAGACAAAACCACTTGGGATAACATAATGAATCTTCTAGTTCAGTGTCTGATGAAAGTATGAATTCAGTAAGTGTGAGCTCACTTCTTTGTGGGTAAGAGAGAATCCATCACAGCTCCTGGAAATGTGTCTCACAGTGCATGCCTGAGGAAAGACCATTAGTTGTGGCCCTGTGGCAAAGTCAGTTGATATGGCTGCCAGGCAGCATTCAGCAGAATTCTTTCTGGGCTCTGTGCCTGCTTGCTCTTTTCTTCTTTTGTGCTTTGGAACTTCCCTTGGCTTTGGTCCAGTTTAGTTTCCAGTGTCTAATTTGAGATTTGCTTTTCTTATGTAGCTTGCTCACCTCCAGCTCAGTCCCTGGATTTTGCCCTCTCAACAAACTGTTCCTAGTTCTTGGCTCTGTGTCCTCACTGGGCAGGCCCACATACTCCCTCTTGCCTTTCTCTGCTTCCCAGTCGTATTTTGAAGACTTACGACTTGAACTTAATTTATTCTTGGTATGATTGTTAAAATTTCTATCTCTTCCTACGTCTTATAATTAGCTTAGCTGATTTTTAAAGAAATTCTCTAAGAATTATTTTTATGAAGGCCATCTGGTAAAACAAATTAGTCTCCAAGGAATGTTAATCAGACTAATTGCTAATTAAATGTTCTCCTTGATTGTATTAGTTATATATTGGAAAATGTTTGTGATGTACATTAATTTTTGTGAAGACACTGAGAAAATATATATATATATATTTTTGCCTTCAAGGGAGAAAGCAAATCAATTTGCATGCATGATATATGTGTGTGGTGATACTAAATGATGTGATTTTTCATTTTTCAAATGGATTATTTGCTCTTAGATCAGTTCACTATACAGAATCTTGGAACTTTGGGGGCTAAAATTTATTCAAATCTATTGTTAGCGTCTCAGCTTCATGCTTCTTCTTCAAATGGTTTTGTGGATCATGATGTTTGGTAAATATGTTTTTTATATACAGAACAATAGCCAGTGGGTTCAACTCAAAGATGGCAAATGGGTTTAATTTTATATGCCAGTGAATTGATAGTAATTGCCTCGAGTATGTTGTAGAAAAAGATTTGGAGGCCAGTATAGGAGAGGAATATTTATTATGCATGCATTATGCCTTCCTTTTTAGTAGACTGAGTAATGATTCACGGAAATGGAGCCACAAAAGGATAAAAATCATTTTTGCTTAATAATGACAATGTGAATGTCTAAATAAAATACAATTGATTGGAAAACTTTAAGGAAAATCCAAGCAAGTTCCATACTGAAATCTCTTTGTCCCAAGGTAGTTAAGTGGAGGAAGAGTCGATAGCCAAAATCTGCCCTCCCCAACCACTCTAAGCTTTAGTTAATTATTCATTTATGGTAAAGAGTGAGCATTTTTAGTCAAAGTAACTCTGGTTTTATGAATTATTTCTTCCTGACATTTTTGGCTATGTTATTTGTGTAGAGTATGAATGACCTTCTTGAAAGCAATTGCAACCCATTTTCCATAAATTTATCTTCTGTTTGGTGGCAAATTGTTTACAGTTGTATAAAACCTACAGGGTCTTTATTTTGTAATAGATTCCACCTTGATAACTGAAGCATGAACAAGGTTGTGCATACTAGGAATGTGACTGTGAATCCATGAAACATATTTATAAGAAATGAAATTTGGCTTCCAGGAAAAATAATTTTGTCTGAGGAGTCAGATCTAAATTCTAGTTCTACTTCTTTGTTAATGAACCCTGTGATTCCATGGTCTCCAGTGAGCTTAACTATAAAATAAGAGCTTGGGACTCACTTTTCAACTAGAAAAATGCTATGTGTTGACATTGACACTTTGCCATCCTACATTGGTAAATTACATAATTTGCCTTTGTCCCTCATTGAGCACAAGGGGGAAATCACTGGCAGATTGCTCCCTTTGTTTCCTCTTGACAAATGGTCAATTTCTTGGCTGCTTGGAACCTTTATTCCTGACTTTTCTGCCATTACTGAAAGATGTATTTGACAGGAACAGTGGCTTGTATTAGAATTCCATTCTTAAAAGTAAGGTCTATAAAAGTTAAAGGAACTTGAATAATATTAAACTTTTACAATAAAAATACATATCTCATACTTCATCTACCAAAGTTGAAATGGTCAAAACTTGCAGACCTATTCGATTTTCTTTTCCTTAAAAAAATTACTTATTTCTATAAGGATTAAGAATTATGTATAGAAACCCATGAAGATTCTCAATCCATTGAGTCTAAAACTGAACTAATTTTGTCCCTACCAGTTGTTATTTCTTTGCAAATATTCCTTAGGATGCCACCATCCAACCTTTGGTCCAAGACATAAATTTCTTGAGTCATTACCCTTAACCTTTCTTTTCCCACTTCCCTCCATCAACCT
This sequence comes from Nasua narica, assembly GCA_028533885.1. Lineage (NCBI taxonomy): Eukaryota > Metazoa > Chordata > Mammalia > Carnivora > Procyonidae > Nasua > Nasua narica. Next base: position 86,293,756 of record CM052811.1, on the reverse strand, counting down.
GCATTCTATTTAATTGATTCTATAAATCTTGTTGATTCTACTTCATATGTATTTTTATCATATCCCTTCCTCTCCAATGGATATTTCTATGATACTAGTTTTTACTCCTATCTGGACCATTGTAGATGTCCCCAGACTGTGTCCCCAATTTCTACTCACATCAAACTGTTTGCTTTAACTTCATTCCCAGTTTACACTTGAAAAGATAGACCCAACACTGCAATGTAGGCCTGTGCATCCAATTTCTCTGTTATTTCCAGTTTATTCCTTTGCCTTTATTTTAAAAACTACCTAAATAGAATTTAAGAACTTTTTCTGTGTTGTCTATGCTTGTGCTTCTTTCCAACATGATCTGAAACAAGATCTATACAGTGAATTGTACCAATGCTCCAGGAAATAATTTCACCATTGTTTTTTTTTTATTTTATTTTTTCAGCTTTATTAAGATATAACTGACAAAATTGTAATACATTTAAATTACATAAGTTAGTGATTGGATATACATATACATTGTGGTGGATATACATATACATTGTGGAAGGATTCCCAAAATCAAGTTAATTAACACATCCATCACCTTACAAACTTACCTTTTTTGTATGTGTGAGAACATTTACCAACTCTCTTAGCACACTTAAGTTACAATGTATAATACTAACTATACTATAGTTGATTCTGTAGTATCCAGCTATAGTCACCATGCTATAAATGAGATCCTAAGAACTTATACATCTTATAATTAAATATGTGTACCCTGTCTCCCATTTCTCTGATCCCCAAGCCCCTGGTAACCACCCATTCTACTCTGTTTTTTATGAGTCTGACTTTTGTTTTTTTAAATTTCTCATATAAGTGATAGCATGCAGTATTAGTCTTTGTTTGGCTAATTTCAGTTAGGTAATGCCCTCCAAATTTATCCACATCGCCACAAATAGCAGAATTTCCTTCTTTTAAAAATATATTTTATATATTCTCCAATATTTTATAAATAAAATTATTTCTATATATGCTTATATATAATTATATGTTATATATATAATCTCACATGTTCTTTTAAAATATCTATTTAATAATTTTTAAATTATTTAACAATATTTAATTAATTTTTAATCTCACATTTTCTTTATCCATTCATTCATTCTCAGACACTTAGGTTGCTTCCATACCTTGGCTATCATGAACATGCTGTTATGTACATGAAAGTACAGATATCTTTTCAAGATAATGATTTAATTTTCTTTGAATATACACCTGGGAGTGGAATTGCTGGATCATATGGTAGTTCTCTTTTAGATTTCTCCAGGAATCTCCATATTGTTTTCCATAGTGACTGCACCAGTTTACATTCCCACTGATACTGTACAAGAGTATCCTCTTCTGTACATCCTTACCACCATTTGTTATCTCTTATCTTTTTGATAATAAACACCCTAACAAGATAAAGTGATATCCCAGTGTGGTAGTGATTTACATTTCCCTGATGATTAGTGATATTGAACAACTTTTCATGTACCTGTTGTCCATTAGAATGTCTTCTTTGGGAAAATGTCTACTCAGGTTCTTTGCACATTTTAATTGGGTTATTTACTTATTTGCTATTAAGTTTTGTGAGTTCCTTGTGATTTCGGATATTGTTGTATATATGGTTTACAAATATTTTCTCCCATTCCATAGGTTTCCTTTTCATGTTGTTCATGATTTTCTTTGCTGTATGGAATCTTTTTAGGTTGATCCGGTCCCACTTATTTGTTTTTGCTTTTGTGGACAAATCAAAAAAAAGAAAAATTTTGCCAAAACCAATGTTAGCAGGTTTTTCCTTATGTTTTCTTCTAGGAGTTTGATATTATCATGTCTTACATTCAATTTTTTAACCAATGTTGAATTGATTTTTGTTTATTGTGTAAGATAGTGACTTAGTTTCATTTCTTTGCATGTGACTATGTAGTTTTCCCAACATCACTTATTGAAGAGACTGTCCTTTTACCCATTGAATATTCTTGGCTCTTTTTTTGGGAAATAAATTGAATATATATATTACTGAATATAATTGAATATATATGTATTGAATATATATATATGTATATACATATATATATATATATACTTTCAATTCAGTTCCATTGATCTTTGTGTCTTTGTCTGTTGCCAGAGCCATACAATTTTGAGTACTATAACTTTGTAATAGTTTGAAATCAGAAAGTGTGATGCTTCTAGCTTTGGTCTTTCTCAAAATTGTTTTGACTATTTAGGTTCTTTTGTGGTTCCATATGAATTTTGGGATTTTTTTAGTTTCTGTAAAAATTCCATTGGAATTTTGACAAGGATTGTATTGAATTGGTACATCATTTTGGGTCATATGGACTTTGTAACAATATTAATTCTTCAAATCCATGGGCATGGAATATATTTTTATTTATTTGTGTCTTCTTCACCTTCTTTGAAGAATGTCTTATACTTTCTAGTGTATGGATCTTTAGCCTCCTAGGTTAAATATATTGCCTTTTGATTCTTTTTTTGATGCTTTATAAATGGGATTGCTTTCTTAATTTCTCTTCCTGATAGTTTGTTGTTAGTATTAGAAAAGCAAGGGGGTTTTTTGTACATTGATTTCACATCCTGCAACTTTATTAAATTTATTTATTAGTTCTAATATTTTTTTTGTTTGAGTCTTAGGGTTTTCTACCTATAATAACATAACTGTCATATGCAAAAAGACAATCTTAAAAAAAAAAAAAAGACAATCTTAGTTCTTCTTTTTTTCAGTTTGAATGGCTTTTATTTCTTTTTCTTGCCTGACTGCTCTGGGTAGGACTTCCAGTATGATATTGAGTAAAGTGGCAAGATGGGGAATTTTTGTCTTGTTCCAGACCTTAGAAGAAAAGCTTTCAGCTTTTTACCATTGGATATGATATATGCTGTGGATTTTTCATTAATGTCCTTTATTATGTTGAGATATGTTCCATCTATACCTAATTTTTGAGTTTTGTTTTGTTTTTGTTTTTTTTTAAAGATTTTATTTATTCATTTAACAGAGAGAGAACACAAGCAGACAGAGAGGCAGGGAGAACCAGAGAGAGGAGCAGGCTCCCTGCGGAGCAAGGAGCCCGATGCGGGACTCGATCCCAAGACGCCGGGATCATGACCTGAGCCAAAGGCAGTTGCCCAACCAATTGCACCACCCAGGCGTCCAATTTTTGAGTTTTTATCATGAATTTTATCAAATGTTTTTTCTGCATCTACTGAGATGATCATATGATTTTTGTTTTTGTTTTGTTAATGTGGTGTATCACATTATTGATTTGTATATGTTGAATTATCTTCCATCCCAGGCATAAATCCCATTTGATCATGATATATGATCCTTTTAATACCCCATTGAATTCAGTTTACTGGTATTTTGTTGAGAATTTTTGCATCTCGGGGTGCCTGGGTGGCTTAGTCATTATACGTTGGCCTTGGGCTCAGGTCATGATCCCAGGGTCCTGGGATCAAGCCCCACATCGGGCTCCCTGCTTTGTGGGAAGCCTGCTTCTTCCTCTCCCACTCCTCCTGCTTGTGTTCTTGCTATCTATCTGTCAAATAAATAAATAAAATCTTAAAAAAAAAAAGGAATTTTTGCATCTGTGTTTACCAGAGATATATGGGCCTGTCATTTTCTTTTCTTGTAGTATGTATGTTGGGGAATAGCCATGGGAGTGCTCCTCTGCCAGTTTAACAACTTTTCTTTATAGTCCTGGGGAATTCGTGAATGCAAGCCCTGCTGGCTTTCAGAGTTAGGTGATTTGAGCTCTGTCCCTTGGATGACAGCCTTAAAAGTTGGGGTGCTAGATGTGTGTTCCAAATCCTTCATTCCTCAGGGAGAAGATGTGAGTTGGGCATTTGCTCCTGATTGTAAGGGGCTGTGCGAGGGTAGATTTATGGTGAGAATATGTCTTAGCCTTCCCTAGCCATTTCGATGTAAATATTTTTTCTATTGTCTGATGTGGGGTCATTCAACTTGTTTCTAGATTTCTCTCAGAAGGAAATGATCCTTGTATAGCTGGACTTTTGGTGCATCCATGCGAAGAGGGAGTCAGGAACTTCCTGTGTTGCCATCTTGGTGATATCGATTTTCTATTTTGGTTTGTTTAAATTGCTCTAAAATAATGTTAATCAATGTAATATAAAACTGAAATATTTCTTTAAAAATAGGGATTTTTTTTTGCTTTGTTTTGTTCTTTGCTTAGAAAGACCTCAAGCTTTTATTCCTATAGGGAAGTACAATTTTCAATATACGATATGCTGAGATATATATAACCAAACATTTAGGTATAACCTGAATTCTTCCTCTTCATACTCAGTCTCTAATTTTATACAAAATCTTCCTACTCAAGAACAAGTTTTAGATTTCATCTTCTCTCTGAGACTGTTCATAACACCCCAATTCAGTAATCTTCCTGTGAACCCCTAATGTTCTCTTGTTGCTATATATATTGGTAGGATAATCACTCTCTTGTGTGAGCTTTCCATATGTATGTCTTGATTTGCCAAAAACACTATAAATGTTTTGATGGCACAGACCCTTCCTTTATTTTCTAAGCTCTCGGATTCTTTTATTTAATTGATAGTCCAGATATCAAATGGTTGAAATTGAAATAACATCCTCCTTAGCCACTGTTCTCTTGTGCCATCACATGACCTGACATTAATCAGGACATTGAAAACAACAAAAGAGAGACTGGTGCCTTTGGAAGAGATCATTTTTGTCCTTGGAATTTTTGAATAAATCTCACTCTCAAAGTCATTAACCACAACATAGGTAGAAAAGGTGTTGTTGGTCTCCAACCACAATTAGACAATCTATTAGATAAACCCCAGGCATATCAAAACAGAAGGCAATATAGGTTAAGTCTTTCTCTTACACTCTTGAAAATAAGGATCAGATATTTCCCAGTTGAGAGCTTGACTTTGATTACAAAGCGTATTCAAACTGCCTATACATGAAAAGGCATTCATAAGACTTACTTCCACAGGATGACAAGTTGTTAGTTCTTGATACTTGTTGATAAAAATATTGGCCTTTCTGTGGTGGCAGCCAATAGCATAGACAGACGTGGATGCTAACTTCAACCTAAAAGCCTGACAATAGAAGTCTAAAGGTGTAAGGTTGTGATAAGATATCTCACTCCACTGGTCCTTGTTGTCGATATTCTGGGTGGCTAGGAACATATCGCCTTCCTTCTTTTGCCAGGGTTCCATATTTGTACCTCGTAACTCTGCACATTTGACCAAAGTTAATGACATTTGAAGATAGAAGAGGTTTTCAGTAAAAATTATTTGCGAAGTGGAAATTGCAAAATCGTGTCATGGCTAAGGCTGGAAACACATCTATGTTTGTCCATGGCTTGTCATGTTTGGGCTTCTCCATCATATCAAATCATTCCTTTTTATTTTAAAGTTTGCCTTTTCATTTATGCCTTCATTCTCATTTTTATTTGAAGTAGGTAGATTTGAAGGGGTATATTTTATTTTTATTTGAAGTAGGTAGAATTTGAAGGGGTAGATTTTAAGGCAGCTCTGGGAAGGTAGGTGTTAAATTTGAACTGATGGTTGGTAACCTCCATGAGGAAATATGCCAGTATTTAACAGATGACTGCTGTGCTATGGATAGCATGCCCCAGGAGAGGAGGTGTTTTTTCCCAGAATCTAATCAAGCCCTGGCCTGTCTGTGTCCTAACTTATGTAGAATAATCACTTGTATCATTCATAGCATGTCTTCCATTAATCAGAGTTCATGCGGCAACAAGGGAATAGGAGTTCCATTAATGTGACATATGGTGGCCCAAGTTTTGGATGTTTTGGAAGAGAGTTTTAGGGTTTGTACCAATTATACAAGAGCTACTCAGTGACTTATATTTTAGTGGGCTCTCTCTTAGGGAGTTAGCATCTTCCCCATTTCCTTCATAGAAATTGTGTTTATGTTCTTGACATACCCTGTGACGTTTTTATATCTATCACATTCAGATCCAAGCTGCTTGATTTGTTGCTTCATCTTGGCCTCTTTATATCTGCTTCTAGAGAACGAGTATGAAAGAGAAAGACACTACCTTTTCTTAATTGTAAAAGTGATAAATGAGATAAGCATCAGGACCATTTTTTATATTTTCTGAAGATACTAAAAATACATTTAGATTTGTTTTCAGAACAAAATGAAAAATTTATTTTGGGAAAAAATGTGATGTTTGGTCACTTAAGAAATTTCTTTACAGGTATTTATCTTGATAACCGCATTTATCTTTGCGAGTCTCATGTAGCAATGTTGTTTACTTTAAAATTGGAATTTTTTAATAAGTTCAAATATCTCAACTCTATACACAACACCAGGCATTTATATTTATAAAATCATTAATTTTTTACCTTCTTGGATAGGCTAATATAAAGTACATTTTATCTGTCTTAGATCATTTTAATTTATGAACTATAAAGACCTCATGTTTTTAATTCTAATCAACTTACTGAAATTTTCCTTCTCCTTCCCTCCCCATATATTCTTTTTTTTTCTCCCCATATATTCTTAAATGTACATTCCCTTACCCCTTTTTAAAAGTAAATAATATGAGATTTAAAAATAAATCATATGTGATCTTTCATCAACCTTGGAAGAAAATTGTTGGGTTAGAGAGGACTTAAAATTTCATTCACATTGGGAAAGGGCCAGCATCAGGCTATAAAGGGATAAGCAAGAAAAAACTGTGCATCATGACAATGTGGTAGAAGTTCTACTTTCCTCCATCTCCAAGACCAAGCATGTGTAGGAAGAGCCACAAGTGGCCCAAAAATGAAGACCAGAAGGCACCCAGGGACAGGAGAAGTAAGGACTATTACACACTTCCGGGTAAGATAAGCCAGCTCAACTTTTTTGGAGAACAAATTGGGAAAACAGTGAATCTCCAAAATAATGTGATAATAACATGAATTAGACTATAATTCGGTGGATGCTTATATTGTTTTCTTCCCAGCCCCTCCTCTCAACTTGGTACAAGCTAAAGTCCTTTAAAATAATATTTGTTGTGTTCTTATTATTTGTCAGGGCCTATTCTAGGTGCTTGGGAAATATCAGTTAATGAAACACATCACTGCCCTAGTGGAGTTCACATCACTGCCCTAGTGGAGTTCACAATATAAGTAGTGAATGTAATAAATAACTAAATCACATAGCTTGCTAAAAGGTGATAAGTATAATGGATTTTTTTTTATGAAGATAAGAAGGATCAGAAGGGCCAAACATTTGGGACCAGGTTGGGAAAATCAGTATTTAATAGGGTAGTTAGAATCGGTCTCATTAAGAACATAATATTTGATAAATTCTTAAAAGAAGTGAAGAATTTACCAAGTAGACACCTTGGGGAAGAGCATTCCATGATGTGGGACAGTAACTACAGAGACATGTACCAGACCTAGCAGGAGGCCACTGTAGCTAGACACAGTGAGCCATTGTGAGGAAGTAGAGAATGAAGTTGGAGGGGTGAAGCAGACTCCGATCATGAAGGCCCATGCAGAAATCTTGAATTTTAATCTAAGTGGAACAAAGCAGTTTTAGGATTTTGAGCAGAAGAGATGACTACTATGATTTATGGTTTAAAAGGGTGCTTTTAACAATTAATTGAGAATAGATAGGAAGAGACAGAGGATGCTGGTTAAGAGTTATTGCAGTGATCTAGATGGTAGAGGTTGGAGAAGGGTTGAGGGGATGTAGATGTAGGGTCAGGTCGGCTGGGGAAACAGCAGCCATGATCTGCGGTAGTATCCTAACTTAGATTGAAGAAGTGGGAGATTTTTGGCATCATTACTGGTGTCTGGAATTCCCATTTAAGCACAAGAGCTATAATCATTGCAATAGAAATTTAAATCGAAGCAAATAAACATGACCTGGTGGGGTCAAACCACAGCCTGGACAAGGATGGATTGCATCATACTCGGGATTCCCTGCTGGCTCTCTGGCCTGGTTGGTTCTGGTCATTTCCTCTACCTTACATTGAAGCCCACATCATATGCAATTGAATTCTTAGGATGCTACTCTGCATGTTATGGCACAGTTTTACTATATGTATCAGAAACCCTGAAGATGTTTTTATTTTTTACATAGCCATTATACTTTTAGAAATTTCTTTAAAGGAGGGACACCTGGGTGGTGCAGTCAGTTAAGTGTCCGACTCCTGGTTTTGGCTCAGGTCATGATCTCAGGGTCATGAGATTGAGCCCTGTGTTGGGGCTTAAATTTCTCTTTCCCTCTCCCTCTGCTTCTCCCCCCCCTCAAATAAATAAATGAATCTTTTTAAAAAAAAAAGAAATTTCTTTAAAGGAAATTATCCAAAATGTAGGAAAAAATATGCTCAAAGATATTTATCAAAGTGTAATAGTATATATATACTATATAATAATGATATATCAGAAATAATCCAATATACATATACAGTGATAGAGAAATGGTTGAAATGTTATGACATATTTATAAGATAAAGAATTATACACCACTAAAAACAATTTTGAATTTGGGAAAATTCTTATGAAATAATGCAAATGAAAGTAGGACACAAAAATACAGAAATCTGGAAGGAAATGCAATAGATCTTAATGGAGTCTATGTGATTATACAGTGTTTTTCTTTATGCCTTTTGTATTTACCCTACCTCTACCTCCCCTCACTCCCAAATTATTTTATAATGTCCCTTCTAGAAGGTACTATTAATGAAAAAGGTTAGAGAAGGTCCCAGTGTCAATCAAGTTCAGGGGTCCCGTGGGCTTATATGTGTTGGAGATGATATGTCTGTGGGTGATTTCGCATGCTGTTTGAAGTCTGGGGCTCCTTTTCTGCATATATGCCTTGCTTGTTTAGCAGTCGGGTAGGATACACTTTCCCAACTAGTTCATCCTAAAAGAATCACTCCTATCATTTGAAAAGGTTATCATGGAAATGAATATGTGATATTTTAAAACAAAACATTTCAGCGAACTCACATCTTTCTGAGAAATAAATACCCTTGTCCTTCTATTTGAGAGTCTAGCCTCTATGTCAGTGGTTCTCAAAAGTGGGCCTAGAAGCTTCGTAGAGATGCAGATTCTCGGACTTCACTCCCGGAAATCCATGTTTTAACAAGCCTCCCAAGCGATTTTCAGGCATGCTTAAGTTTGACAAGCACTGTTCTGTGTCAAGTATTCAGAAGTGGCTGAGTTTTTATACTCTAGCAACCCTGGTTGCAGAGGGCTTTTCCGTGGCAGCTGATGGAAAATCCAGAACGATTTCACCCACTCAGTGAGAGACATACCCTGACAGATTTGGTGTTGGGCATGTAAAAGAGGGCTGCACAGAAGCTAAGGAGCTCATTTCTATATTAATGAAAAAAGTAGGACTATTTTGCATTTCACGTTATATCTCTGTCAACCCAAACTGATGATTTAATGATCACAGCAAATAAAAAAAAAAAAAATACAAAAAACTGCCAATGAGATGAGCTAACTCGGGAACCTGCCATCTCGATAGGAGTGGGCAAGTTAATATTGCAGGGTGGATTGGAAAACTTCCTTTGCACATCTGACTAATGGATTAAAGGGACAAAGTTCAAACAGAGCTGTTAAATCATCCTCTGGGATTTGTTGAGCCATCAGGTTTTATAAGCTCAGAAGGCACCCCAAGTTTAAGGCCAAGAGATGAAATTACTCTTCTCAGCAAGCTTCCTCCTGCTCTGAAATAATTTCACAGGTTGGCTGTCTGTCTTCTGCCCCTGGTTATCTTCTACCTGTGGCTTACATAAGAGCCTCTCCAGGTACTGCTGTCACTTTTTTCTTTTCTTTGAAAATGGGGGCAAAATATTTCACCTCTGATGCTTTATAGGAGCAGAGAATTGTGATGTCTTCTTTAACATGAAAAACCAGGCAAGGTTGTTAATATTTAATTATCTAAACCAGATGCAATAACACATGGATGGGAATGTGCCTGTAAGTTTGGGACAGGGTTTTGACCCTCCTCTTCCACAACTTTCCAAATATATTTCAGTTATTTTACAGAAGCTTGTATGAATCACTAATGAAACCTACTTGTTAAAAAATTAAGTGGATTTGTAATATAGAGTTCTTTTTACACAAAGTAATATTTGTCCATTACAGATTTTAGCTTTAATTTTTAAATGTCTGTTATCTTGACCATGATGAGGTCTACTTGGTTGAATTATTAATGAACCACATGCTGACTAAAGTTGATGTGATTCTTTTATATATTAGAGTACAGTCCTCATGCATTTATAATGTACATCAATTTTTTTGGAAAATACTATCTGTGTGAAAATTTATGACTTTAAAGGAAATAGTTAATTTTGAAGAGCTGCCTTAGGAATTTTATCTTTGAAAATTAGCAAAGTAACAGAAAATAATTTAGCTTCAGGTAATTCATACTCAAACCTCAAAACATAAGCTCTAAGCCATGTAAGATTTATTTGACCCCTTGTTCAAAATAGTATCAGATGGGACCACGTTCCCAAAGATGGTCTTTCTTTCAAGACTTCTCATGTCATTGTTACAAACTCGTTTTGTGAATACTCTTTTCCAAGCTTACTGAGAGCCTCAGTCTACAAATACATATATTCATCCTTACACATGTGTATATATATAGACACCCACACATACATGCATTTTCATTTTCATTCCTTGTTTAAAAAAAAACAAGCAAAACAAAACAGTTTTCTGTGTTCCTGATTCTCTACATGATTTTTTAAAGTATATTATTCCAGCAATAGTAATTTAAAAATAAATGTTATGTCTGCCAACCAAGAAACAAACTTAGCTATAGAGAATGAACTGATGGCTGCCAGAGGGGAGGTGGGTGGGAAGATGAGTGAAACAGGTGATTGGGATTAAGGAGGGTTCTTAATGTGACAAGCACTGAGTAATGTATAGAATTGTTGAATCACCAGACTGTACATTTGAAACTAATATAACGCTATGCTAACTCTATTGGAATTTAAGTAAAAACTTAAAGAAAAAGAAACAAATAAAAACAAATGTTATTTCTGGACCCATATAGGCATCCTTTCAGTTCCTAGAGAAATCTTCTTTCTCTATAATAGAAAAAAGTTTGAGGTCATATTTAATAGGTAAAAGCAAGAATCTTTTTTTTTTTAAAGATTTTATTTATTGGAGAGAGAGAGAGCGAGAGAGAGAGAGCATGAGAGGGGAGAAGGTCAGAGGGAGAAGCAGACTCCCCGTGGAGCTGGGAGCCCAATGTGGGACTCGATCCCGGAACTCCGGGATCATGACCTGAGCCAAAGGCAGTCGCTTAACCAACTGAGCCACCCAGGCGCCCCAGTAAAAGCAAGAATCTTAATCAAGATGAGTTCAAAATATGAAGAAATGCATTGTGATTGTAGGAATTGGCAAAGATTGAACTGATTGACTGGGCTCTCTTCAGTTGTTTTGTTGTTGTTGTTGTTGCTGTTGTTTTAGAGAGAGAGTAAGTGCGATGAGGGGAGGAGCAGAGGGAGAGGGAGTGAGAATCTTAAGCAGGCTCCATGCCTGTGCAGAGCCTAGTGCAGGCCTGATCTCACAACACTGAGATCATGACCTGAGCCAAAATCAAGCGTCAAATGCTTGACTGAATGAGCCACCCAGGCGCCCCTCTCTTCACTGCTGTTGACAGAGGAGTCCCATTTTTGTCTGGGTTAGGACAGTATTTAAAATTTTCTTTTTGTGTGCAAAACAGGCAAAATTGCATTTGCTGCTAGAGTAATGCATTATTTAACATAGCTGAGTAAATCCATTTAAATCATCTGGGAAGTGCATATAATAAAATAATGCTTATGTTCCTTCAGCTTAATCAATCTAAAACTTCTATTTACTCTAGATCTATAATTCCATGTGGCTGGGGGAAGGAAGACTATGCTGTAAAAATTCAGTACAAGTGAAATTGTATGTAGAGTACAAGACAGAGATTTGAGTTTGGTCCTCATAGGCCAGAATTAAAAATAAAATATATGCAGTGAATTCATGTGATTAATTTATAATTCATTTAGGTGAAAATTAGCATTAAATGTGGAATTCCTAATACAAACATAGAGTATTTATGTTTTACAAGGACAGAGTGTGTTCCCACATTATCCCCTTTGTGAGAGGATATCTGACTTAATAGTGATAGGGATGATGATTTATTTTGGTCTTGTGCTGTCAGCTTGTCAGCCCTCCCTTGTAGTTGCTTTGGTATGTTTTTTCTTCTCTCAGTTTGTGTAAAGAAGCCATCCCTCTATGACCCCTATGTGATAGTGAGTATCCTTTTCCATTGGGGACATATGCTAAGAGCATAGCCTCTTTTGTACAGGAATTGAGGCTACTAGTCCATGAAGGCAGAAGGGAGGGGAAGTTACAGACAGGAAGAGACAGGCCTCCAAAAAGACAATGGAAACTCAGAAGACTGGCTTCAGCCAGGGAGAACTCAAACCTTGGCTTCTTCCTCTGGAACCCACTTCTCTTAGGCTAAGACCAAGTTAGAGGTTAGAGGAAGTTCAACCCCATGAGTAGATGTTGTTTAAGTTTATGTAAAACGGAGGAAATTTTGGATTGTTGGAAAAACTCATAAAGCAATGTTCTTTCGACTAGAGCGAAAAGCTATTAATGTAGAGCAACTGTTCCTAAAGTGTGGTTCTCAGACCAGCATTGAACTGGAACTTAGAAATCCAAACTTTCAGGCCCTACTCCAGAGGAGCTGAATGACGAATTTTAGGGGTGAGGCCCAGCAATCTGTGTTTGTTTGTTTGTTTAATTTTTATTTATTTATGTATATATGTATGTATGTATATATGTATTTATGTTCATTCTGTGTTTTCATAAACCTTTTAGGCAATTCTATTACATGCATGAGTTTGAAAATCACTGGCCTTTATAGAGAGAGTCCCCTGCCTCTTTTCTGCTTTAGAGCATTTGGACTTCATCTCTGTTTCCTCTTTCCCCTTCTCTGCCTACAGGGATTATTTCTTTGGCAGATTAGTGTTTTAGTCAGTTTAGACTTTGGGGATGCCGAATCGAGAGGAGGGGGGAGATCAGAACACAGTTAAGAGGGGAATTTTCCAGGAGATTGATCAGTACAGGAAGAGGAGGATCACTATGTGGGGAATGGACCTGTGCCTGTAGAGTCTGAAGTCGGCTCTGGGTTTGAATTCCAGCTCTGCCACTTACATGACACATGATTTTGGCCCACTTATTTGGCCTCTCTAGGACTCACTCCCTCATCTGTAAAATGGCGATAAAACAGCAGAAGTTACCAAAAGAGGTATTAGAAGGATTCAACTAGTTAATTTCTATAAGGAGCACAGAACGGTGCTTAGTGTGCATTAGCCACCATTGCTGTGTGCAGTATATTTTCTACATGGTATTTAGAAAAAACAAGCAAAGCATCTCAGCGATTTATTTATTTGTCTGTCTGTCTGTGTATTTATTTATTTTTAAGGTTTTATTTTATTTATTTGACAGAAAGAGAGATCACAAGTAGGCAGAGAGGCAGGCAGAGAGAAGGGGGAAGTAGGCTCCCTGCTGAGCAGAGAGCCCGATGCGATGCGGGGCTCTATCCCAGGACCCTGAGATCGTGACCTGAGCCGAAGGCAGAGGCTTTAACCCACTGAGCCACCCAGGTGCCCCGAATCTAAGTGATTTAAAAAAAATTTTTTTTTTTTGGTTGCTGGATTCATTGCTTTGTTTAAAAAACAAACAAACAAACAAAAAATCTTTTTTTGAGACTGGACCACAACTTCAAGAGGGTTTTATAAAGAATTTATGTTTCTAATTAGAGCAATGTTAAAAGGCATTCACAGTCCAAGACAAATGAAATATCCCATTCCTACAGAGCTGTTATGGGTTTTCAGTTAAGATATCATTCGCTCTGCTGCAAATCTCTGAAAAGTTCTCAAAATAGGCACACGAGCTCTTTGTCCCCAGTTCCCTCATTAACTAACTCTGAACTTCTTGCCTTTGAAAACATGATTGCTTCAGCTCTTGATTGAATATCCAGTGGAGATTTCTGTAATAACTCAATACTTTTTGTTTTTTCCTCCGCTATCTTGTAAAGTTCCATTGGTCAATAAGGAGACCATTTTGACGCACCAAAATAGACTTTTGTTTCTAATCCCTTCTCTGTATTATGGCAAAATAGTAAAAGATATGTGGGGTAGTGGAAACAGCAAGATATCTGGAGCCAGGACATGGTTCTGATTGTACTTCTAATTAGCTTTTGACTCGAGAAAGTCATTTATGCTCTTGGATCAATTTTCCCACTTAGATCAGTTTTTCAACTGGGTTAATAGTGCCTCCTCCCAGGGATGATGAGAAAATCAGATGAAGGAAAAGTGAATGCTTTCTAAGCTGTAAAGTGCCATTCAAATGTTAGTTATTAAAAGCTAATGACAGCATTACTAAATGCTCATGAGGAGCTGGGCTCCCTGAAAAGCCTTATAGATGTGCATCTATATTTACGTATACATTATTGCCTTGCATTTAGTGATCAATGTATTGAACTTGTGTAACTAGTAAATAAAACTTCCAGAATGTCATTTTCTTAGTGTTTAAATCATGATTAGAAATATTTTTCAACTTTTGACCAAAAATGAGAGAAAAACTCTGAAACAGACTGACTTCAGCAATAAGGAAATTTACTGTCTCCCGTAACACGAAGTCTAGAGTGACAGCAGACTCGATTGTGTCCCTGGCCATGTGCTTCTAATCTCCACCTTTTATGACCAGTGTCATAGGAAGCTCCCTGTGTAACAGATTTCAAAGGCTGGGAAGGACCTCAGTGGTCGCAGAGTCCAGAACTATCATGGTGAGGAAAATCAGAAAAAAATCATTCACATGCTATTGTTGTTATTTTTTCAATTCAAAAGGCAACATTCTTTTTTTTTTTAAGATTTTATTTATTTATTTGACAGAGGGAGAAGAGGTATCACAAGTAGGCAGAGAGGCAGGAAGTGGGGGGGGGGGAAGCAGGCTCCCCGCTGAGCAGAAAGCCCAATGTGGGGCTCGATCCCAGGACCCTGACCTGAGCCGAAGGCAGAGGCTTTAACCCACTGAGCCACCCAGGCACCCCTAAAAGGCAACATTCTGCAGACGTGCTGCGGCTGGATAATTTTAAGTTATTTTTCTTACCACGCATTACATATCAACACATTTGTACCTCCATCATAGAGATAGTCTTGTTTGTTTTCTGTTTGTTAAGATACAGGTGGGCTATTTTACTAATGTGACTTTTTTTTTTTTCATCCTGTTCCTTAGGGAAGGGACACATTTTGTTGTATGGTTTTGATTCTGTGTTTATTATTTTTTTAAAGATTTGGGGGTGGGTGCACAGAGGGAGAGAATCTCCAAGCAGACTCGCTGCCCACAACCGTGAGATCACTAACTGAGCTCAAACCAAGACTCCCACACTTAACTGACTGAGCCACCCAGCGGCCCTGCTTTTAATTCTGTGTTTTTAAATC
The DNA here is from genome assembly GCA_028533885.1 of Nasua narica. NCBI lineage: Eukaryota > Metazoa > Chordata > Mammalia > Carnivora > Procyonidae > Nasua > Nasua narica. Next base: position 86,278,268 of record CM052811.1, on the reverse strand, counting down.
TGTATACTAAAGACGTGCTTCCAGTAAGGCATGTAAATAACAAATACAGTAGTAATGCAAAGACGGCATACCAGACATACCAGACATATAAGGGGATTTCTGGCTGTGGTCATGATTTATTCCAGATACCCTGCATTAATCATTTTCTTAAGGAATATGAAGGCATTCCCTTTTCTCAAATTTTCTTTATGTGGCAATAATAACAGGAAAACATTTGCGAGGTTAAACTGAGGCTCTTGAGTCGTCACTAGTATGAGTATGTATTAATGCTAAGCCTAAAAACCCAAGACAGTTACGGGTATAGTAGGTCTGATCTTGGGTGCCACTCCATCTGCTCACCATTCTTCCAGCCCAACTGGTCTCCTGGCATTTCCTGCCTAGAACATTAGTGTTACACTTTCTGGTCTCCAGATTTAGCTTACTATGTTTCCCTCACTTAGAAAGCCTTCTTTTAGGGACTCCACCCTATCTACACCCCACCCTTGCACCAGTCCTGCTCCCGGATTGCTTTTTCTTTTCAATCTTCTTTAGACAAGCCCAGGCCAGCCAAAGACGCGAGATCTAGCTCCGTGCCTCCCCCCCATTTTTTGCATTTACTGAATGCTTGTTGAACACATCTCCTTTTGTAAAATGAAGTGAGAGCTTGTTTATTTAATGGTTTGAATCGAACCTCCATACCTAGATGGCGAGGAGATGGAGAAAAAGGCCTCCTCTCTTGCAAGTCATTCCCTCCACCCCCAGTTCTTTGCCTCTGGATGAAGCAGTTTTGTGGATGCTTAATAAACTTTTTTTTTTTTTTTTCGGTATGATTAGAATCTGATAGTGCAAAGATTTTAGTCTAAGAAGACAATTTTGGTTAATTTAAGCGGAAGCTACAAACTAGGACTAACCATGAATTTTTAATAACAACAACAAAAAATATGTGTTATCTTTTGTTTGCTGTAAATCTGTTTCTCTTTTAAGGCCTTTCACAGAGATTAGGTCGTTTCGTGTTATCTCTCTGACCCATATTCTGCTTTACCTCTCCTCTCTCTCTGCGTCCCCCGCACATGGGAGCAAGAGGGGAAGAGGGTTTTTTTTTTTTATTTTTGCTTTGTTTGTTTGTCTGTATGTTTGTTTGTTTTAATGGTGCTTTTTCCAGGTTTCCGTCTGCCCCTTCAATGTGTTTATATATTTTCCTTCCTAGAAGTTCTGGTTAGAACTCAGTGGCATTTCAGAAGTCTTGCCTCTTCAAAATTAAGACATTACCAGGGCGCCTGGGTGCTCAGTCAGTTAAACACCTGCTTTTGGCTCAGGTCATGATTTCAGGGATCAAGTTCTGCATCAGGTTCCCTGCTCAGCGGGAAGTCTGCTTCTCCCTCTGTCCTACCCCTTGCTCTCTCCCTCTCACTCTCTCTCAAATAAATAAAATAAAATAAAATAAAATAAAATAAAATAAAATAAAATAAAATAAAATAAAATAAAATAATAAAGCCGTAACCTGTGTGCATTCTGGACGGATATGTGTAAGTTCTGAGTCTCTGCCTGAGCCCGCAGGGTCAGCTACCAGGTGGATACCTCAATTCCAGCCCAACTCTTTCTCCTGCACATTTAACTTCTCCTTTTAACCTTGGCAGTGCTGCCTTTAAGAGTTTATTTTCAACAGTTTTCTGTTTTTTGATTTTGAGAGCTCCCCAGCATATGCTGGGTGGGGCTGAGTGTGTGAATGTATGGGCTTGCCCATTACCAAGTCCGTAACTAACCACCTTGAGAGAGCTTAAGGAACTAAACAGAACTACGAGAATATGATTGAACATAGCTCTCGTTTTCTCCACCTTGTCTTCGATTTAGTTTCCTCACTTTTTTCTTCTTTCTGAAACAGCCATAACATTTTTGACCCAGAGCTTGTGTCCCTCAACCATCCCTATCAATATTCTACAGTTTTGAACTTAGGAGGTCATAAAGCCGTTAAATAATACCAAAGACTCCTCAGTGCCTTTGAAGTGCTTTCCAAAATATACTAAGAGCCCTCGCTCTGTCAGATTAGATATTTATCCCACGAGCTTTTATCTCTGCTTACCTGACTCTCTCCTTTCTTTTCCTCTCTATGCATAGTCACAAAACCTAATTAAGCCATAATATTGCAGTATAATTTTTATTTTACCCATTATGACTTAAAAGGCATTGCTTAACAGTATCCTATTTTCTATTAATTAATTCAAATTTCCCCATCCAGCTCTTCAACCATGTTTTACCTTCATATGCCAATGAGTTTCATTCCCAGAGAGTACAGCCAAATCTTTTGAGGTCGGCTGCTAGCTCCATCCCTGAAACCTTCTCTTCAGCTATGCTCTGCTGCTGTGACTGAATCGCCAACAGTCCTTTGTAAAAGGGGGGGGGGGTCAGTGTGGGTTGGGGGGCAGTTTCACCTTAGTTCTAGTCATCGATCAGACCGAGAGGAGCTTGTGAGAGTTCAAGGTGGTGATAAAAACAACTGACACTTATCAAAGACTTAATCTGTTATTTCTTTTAATTCACAGAAGAACTCCATGAGGTAGCATTCTTATTCCCCTTTTGCAGGTGAGAAAATAGAGGCATGCAGAGTTTAAATTACTTGCCTAAAATCTGTTAGTATACAGTGGAGCCTAAATTATGGGCGAAAAAGATCAACTTCCCTAATTTCAATTCTTAATCACTCTGCCAAATGGAGTTTAGACAAGTATGCCCACCCCCCTTTTTTCAAACTCTGTAAACACGGGACACGATTCATTTTAAAATATGATTCTAAATTTTCAGTTTCTAAGAACAATGTTCACAATTTAGATGATGCTGTCTGGAATGGGACCTTCTGTATATTTGGAACATACCATCCCGAGGTCACTGAAGCTTGTTAATATCAACAACAGGCATTAACGGCTCCTCCGCATAAGCTCATTTAATCTATTCTAACTTGCCAGTAGCAAATATGGCATTAGTAGGAAAGATATTGTAGTAAGGAATATTCACTGTGTTTAGAAACTCAAAAGAAGTATTTAAGTGTGCATATATATATATATATATATAACATGTAATAAAAGTGTGTATATATATTGTATAAAGTCTGTATATGTATACATTTGTATGTATAAATAGATACTTTACAGAGACATTACTTAGTATATAGTGATAATAGAGTTTCTTTTATAACAAGTGAGGTGTTGGATTGTGTGTATCCTGTTGTTCAGGTTATGTTTTTAAAATAATTTGGCAGAGATGAAAGTATTGGCAGGTGGGTTGCAGCTTTGGCAATTTTCACTCTAAGAAATCAATCGACAAAGCACCAAACAGCAAAATATATTACTCATTGGCTGGTAAGTCATAAGCCCCAGAGGCTGTTGATCATCCTGGAGGCTGGCTGCTTGCCTACTGTAGGGCAGATGGAAGAACTGGCTACAAAATCATTTCTAGCACTGCAAACCCAGCATGACTGGGGATGCTGAACATGGCTGGAAAAATAGTTCTGTAGTAACTTATCTTGTACTTATCAGTGAATTTGCATAGCCCAAGAGTGATCAGTTTTGTTGAGATGACTTCTGAACGCGTCAAACTCATGTTTCCAGCTCCACTTCTAACACTATGATTTTTGGATATTATTTGAATCAGTTCCCGTTTATGGAACACAGAAAAATTAATTAGGAATATGTATTTCTGATTTAAGATTATTCATTGTAGTTTTGCTGGCAATGCTGAAGGTGAAGTTACAGCCGCTTATCATGCTATTATTTGGCCTAATTTTATGATTCTCCTCCATTCCCCTCAAAAACAATATGTCTTGTCATTTCTCTCTTCCATTACAGTGTAGTTTTAATACTGTGGTGGTGAGTAGGTTATTGACCAACATTTTCTAGTCTTATAGCTATAGAGGAATATGAGTTATGTAGGGAAGCTAGCATGGCCTCATTGGTTCCCATTATCTCAGTAAAATATTCAGAATACAGGGTTAGATTGTTTTTTTTAAAGATTTTTTATTTATTCATTTTGCAGAGAGAGAGAGAGAGAGAGAGATCACAAATAGGCAGAGAGGCAGGCAGGGCAGGGGGGAAAGCAGGCTCCCCGCTAAGCAGGGAGCCCAATGCGGGGCTTGATCCCAGGACCCTGAGATCATGACCTGAGCTGAAGGCAGAAGCTTTAACCCACTGAGCCACCCAGGCACCCCAAGGGTTAGATTTTTTCATTTTTTTTCTCTTCTTTTCTTCTCTTCTCTTCTCTTATATTTCCTTTCCTATTTTTTTCTTTTTCTTTTCTTTTTAAATATAGGCCCTCAAATTTGCTTTTTCCTCTTGGTCAAATTTTCTTTTTACCTTTTTTTATCTCCTTTGGATAAACTCGACTCATATTGTTATGCTGAATTGCGATGAATCTACAGCAGTAGTCTGCTTATGTTTCCTAGAATCAGGGCTCTGGGAAAAATGAATTAGCAACAGAAGATGACTTGGTGAACAGAAGGTTGCAAAAATGGAGTCAAGTGTTCTGGAGCTCTTTCCTCCAGACTAGCCCATCCTTGTCTTATAATACAACACATATTTCTAGACTTTGGCTTTTCATACTCTTCCAATCAAGTGTCTTTCTCCCCTGATCAGTGCTGAATAAAACTACAAATCTTTCTTCTCTAACTACTCACCTTCTGCACACACACTTTTTTCCCTTCATGCTTACATGGTATTTTGTCAAAATGCAGTGTTGTTGTTTTTTTTTTTTTTTTTAGATTTTTAGATTTCCTTTCCGTGAACTTATAATCATGTTATTTTCCTACCTTGCAGAAAACATACCAAAATTATTTTGATTAGAGAGTTGGCAATGATTACGAATTCTTGAATTATTAACTTATAACATTTGGGCTTCTACTATAGATGGCTAATAATCTATACTATCATGTTTTTTGGAGGGGAGGGGCTGCTTTTTCATTTTACGATGATGCATGAAGGGACAGTATCTTCCACTCATTGCACAAAGCACCTCCCACTTGCACAAAACATCCCCACATCCAAACTCAGAACATTTGAATTTTCTTTGGGACATAATATAATTAGATTATTGACAAGTAATCTGAATGTTTGAATATATGACTTGCTCTTTGGTAGCTTTTAAGATTTTAATATTACTCACTAAATATGTAAACAAAGTCTTATCCATGTAGACACCATCATTAATTCACATTACATTAAATAGTAACTTTTAAAAATCCAATAACTTTTACCAAGGTTGTATTATAATATCTAATATTTACTTAAATATGTTGTGGGTCCAATGAGTCCAAGACCACCCCATGAAAAAATATATTTAGGTGCAACCAAGGGATGAATATAAGGTATTTCTTTGAGTGTTTTATACACCTGGGCTTCAATATCTATCTACAAAGCATTGCCTTCAAGTCATCTTTAAAGAACACTTCTGTTTAATAATGGCTTTGACATTCATTAACAAAAATGCTGGCAAAAAATCTAGAAGATGAACTGAGGGTTTATTCACCTTACAAAAACATTTCTTAAATACACAAAACATCCCCTCTAAAAGTTTATATTTTAGGTCCCTCCAATATTGATTGGTAGACAATTCCCAAGGAAAAAGAAACAAAGGGAAAGAGAAAAAGTGATACATTTAAAATTAAGGCATTAAGAGAGATTGACAGTTTGATATGCCTTTAACCTGAAGGTAGAAGATCTATTACATTATAATGTAAATTGATAGAAACATGTCATATAACTTATAAAATGATGGTATACCTACAACCTTTTAGAAATACATTTTGCATGCTGATGAAAGCTAGTTGTACAGTTACAACTATGGGCATATGACCACCAGAAATCAGAGCAGGGTTTCTTAATTAAGGGTTTGTGAGCTCCAAGAACCTCATAGTGTCAATGACTCTGGTCCATCAGATAGGTGCTGGCTTGGAGGTGTTGGGGAAGGTAATGGTGGCTGTGGGAATGGAATCCCCAGGAAGCAGTCAGCATCTCTATAGCAAGAACTTGAGTCCCAGGGAACCTATGGATGGACATCAGTGGATCTGTGAAAACCTCAAAATCATGGTCAGAATTCGATGTGATGGCATAAGCCAATAAGCATATCTGATCTTTCCCCCTTGGTTAGCCAAAGACACCCAAGAAGTTGTAAACAGCAAAGGACTAAATCATTTTAACGTAGTGGAAATGTGACTTCACACATTAAAGGAATTAATGAGATGGCGAGAAAACTGTGGAGAGAGGGAGGGAAGTTTTTGGAGGAGTGAACTTTATTGGTGGTGAAGGAATAGACATGACCTCATTTTGGAAATACTTTCCATCACCCACCCACCTTGATTTATCTGTATGATGAGAGGAGGGCTCTTGCTTTAATAGTGCCTTTTCTCTTTGAAATTTCTACCACATCATTTTCCATCTTCCTCTTGTTTCTTCATCTACACTTCTGGTGTTTTGCTACTGACCTCCCTTGGAGGGATGTTGTAAGACTTAAATCATTAATGATTATGAAGTGCTCTGGAAAGAAAAAGCGTTGCTTCGGTACTAACTCAGATGTGCCTAGGAATTATAGCATGCACAATACAAAGCAAAGGCATGTTGTCAGAATTCCTTATGGGGCTCTGGATCAGCCAGGCCTCCCACTCACATCAGGGTGAGTTAGGCCCACAGATTTGAAAGCACATCTGATGCTGCTTGGCTTTTGCATGCTTCTGTTACAACATTATTTTGACGTTTTGTGTGTTCATTTGTTGGATGAGTCTAAACGCTTTTGTAACCAAAGGAAACCAAAATGCCTTCTATAAGCATTTTCCAAAGATGGTGTCAACCTAATTGAAGATGAAAAATTGATCTGCTGATAAAAAATGTTGGAGTAGCATGTTTATTTTTCTTGTTTGGCCAGACATAAATAGGGCAATGATTCAGGGGAAGTCTTCATTGGAACATGCTATTTATCTAATACTTTGGCAATCAATGATATTGTCTCTCTCCTTCCCTCTTTTTCTTTCTCTCTCTCTTTATCAAATCTAACACTAATCCACCTCCACCTCCACTATCTTATATAAGAAAACAATATAAGAGACCAATGGAAGTACATTGGTCTATCTAGTTAATGCTAGGATTAAGACTAGAAACCAGGCATCTGGTCTCCCGATCCAGTATTTCCATATATGTGAGTGTTCTTTGATCATTTCTAAGAAGAATCCCAAGTGACTTTATCAAATATTCATTCTTCCTAAAAGGATCTGAGCTTTCCATTCAAAGATCCCAGGATAATGGTTATTCATAAAGCCGACTGGCCATGCATTTGGGGTGTAAGGGATATCCACTGTAACATCTGTCATGCCACCAAACTCTAAGATTGATTTCTGTGCTCTGCTTGGTTTGATGAGATATCTCTCCTTCCCTTCCAGTCTACAAATCCCCTTCAAATATGACTTTAATTGATATACCAAGGTGGGTGGGTATATCAGTAACTACTTTCCCTCCTATTCATTTTCTTTATCTCTATGTAGAAAAATATGGAAAGGAGACTGGGAGCATCCATCTAAATAAGCTCGTGGAGTTTCAGTTCCCTAAGAATGCACAGTTCAAATGAGATTCTTCTAGACTGAATTACTCAGATGATGGCAAAAGTTCTCCATTTTACACTCCAAATACAGATCCAGACAGTGATGAACACCTAAATATAATTCCCCATCCTTTTCTTTCTCCTTCTCTCCAGCTGCTAGCCTCTTCTTCCCACTTGAGATACTCCTGACTCTAATCTTTTACAAGTTCTTGCCCTCTTCTTCTTGATACTTCGCAGTCTATATACTCTGCAGGTTGGATCAGCCCAACTGAGAAAGCACAGGTGGGAGAGAGAGAGAGGAATAAACAGGACACAGTTTGTATGCGCGGTTCTAGGTGGTTGGGAGGGCCAGAAAAAGATCTCCCATGCTTCAGGCTTGGGAACAAATAAAAACTATTACTATTAAAAGATGTTAAATAGAGGCATCTGGGATTTCATTGCTCAGATGTGGGTGTATCAGGGAGCAATTTGGCCTAAGAGTCTGTTTGTTTTCCGTAGAAACTTTTCTTTTCTTTTCTTTTTTCTTTTCCTTTTAATTCTTTTCTTTTTTTCTCTTCTCTTCTCTTCTTTTCCTTTCTTTTTATTCTTCTAGAGAACATCAGCCTTGAAAACCATACTCCTAAAGGACTGATTCTGAATATGCCTGTCAGTTTATTCAACTATGATGTAACTAATCTAGTTTTGCAGCTGCAATAGAAACACCTTTTCTTGGTGTGAAGAAACCCAAGATGTAGAATTAGTGACTAGAAAATTGATGAAAAGGAATTGGAATGTTTAGTGAGCTATTTAATCTGACCTGTGATGGGGCCTAGAAAATCATTCCTATTCCTCTAAGATGATCTCCTTATAATTAACTGTACCACTGTGTGTCTGTTTCATTCAATCAATATAAATTCTACAAGATGTTTCTACAATGTGCCAGTCACAGTCTTGTAGGTTCCTGTATTTATCACTGTGTGAAATAGACAATGATCTCTGCCTGCAATTATCTATACCCTTCAGCCCATGCTTTAAACCTATGAGAATGTTAGTTCCATTAGGGATAGGATCAGCATAATTCAGTGCACATTGTCTAGTTGCATGGATTAATAAGACTGACTCCTCTTGGCCAAATCCTTGCCCTTTGACATTTCACTTCCGGCCTCTTAGATCAGTGCCATACAACAGAACTTTCAGTACTGATGCAAGTATCTATGTGCTGTCCAATAGGACGGCTGCTAGACACATCTGGGACTGAGAACTTAAAATATGGCTAGTGCAAATAAGAAATTAAATTTTAAATTTTATTTAACTTTAATTAATTTAAACTTAAATTTTAGTAGCCACACAGGGCTAGTGGCCACTGCCTCTATATAAGAATAGGGACTGCTTCTGTGTTGGCAGGTGGCTTCTCAGGAAGTAATGATGGGCCATTCTGCATGTCCAGGGACACAGAAATCAGACTGTTCACATGTTAAATGTCAGGTCCTAGGAAGGTACATCACCAGGCAGGAAGAGTTTGGTTCCTGGAGATGAGGTCAACAGGTAGCCACTTACATGAATACTTACTACGTAGGTCTTCAAGAGCTCCTCATAAGAGATTTCAACTGGTGGGAAGTGTGACAAGAGCTGTATGTGGTATGTGACCAGGGTTCATGAGGTCTGGGCTAAAGTAGAAATCTGAAGAGTATGAAGAGCAGAATTACTGTTTCTGGGAGGGCTGTTGAGAGGGAGAGAAGACCCTAGTCTTTGAGAAACTGTGACATTGGACTGGATTTTGAGCCTGGCATTCCAATACAGGCAGCTACTCAATGACTAGAGTTGGGGAGAAGAGAGGCAGACTTCCAGATAAACAGACGTATTCTCGAAATCACACAGTGAACAGCAGCAAAGTTCCATGCTGTCGAGTCCAGTGAACTAACCTAGCCCCTTCCGTTCTTGCATGGAGCTGACTGGGCTGGGACGTGCAGTATATTGTTCCATCTGTTTCCAGGGAAGAAATGGGGAGGAGGGTAGCTAAAGGATCTGTTTGCTTTCTTAGGGATTTGGTGTGTCTCCTTGAGGGTATTTAGAGGGAAGAAATCATCTCTTGGAAAGTTCTTCAATGTAAATGCATATAAATCCTGTCTAGGCGGCTTATACTACCAGTGGTTAATTCTCCCTATTTATGATGATTCTTAAGCTTTAGGTCCACGACACAAACCAGAGTGAAGCCTGGCAGTGAAGGAATACTGTGGCATGCTAAGTCAGGAAAATCCCCTGGGCATAAATTTAGTCTGAAATCTCTGGGGCAGAAACCAACATTCAAAGCAAAAGAAGCAGCAAGGCATATAGCCAGGTGCTAGAGAGAAAAGCAAGGATTTGGGTTAGGAGAACCCCAATAAATTAATCTCAGCTCTTTGCTTGCTATAGTAGCAAATTTTTGTTGGATTCATTTTATGCAAGGTGACTCTGTCCTGGGTCATTTTAAAGGTCTTTCAAGGCCACAGGTAATTTGGAACTTGCAGATCTCTACATACTTGAAATAATTTCTCAAACATAGCTTGGCTTAAATGGATTCTTGCTCTGGTTCTGCCCTTTATACAGCCTCAGTGATCAAGACATTTAACTTCCCTTAACTTGAGTAACTTCACATATCAAAAGATTCAACTGGAACACATGAGGTCCAAGCTATTTTTTTTTTCTGGATAAAAAAATATCCACCCTGGTTTTTACTTGTTAGAGATGAAAAGATAGGCACTTTTTGGGGTGCCTGGGTGGCTCAGGGGGTTAAAGCTTCTGCCTTCGGCTCAGGTCATGATCCCAGGGTCCTGGGATCGAGCCCCACATCGGGCTTTCTGCTCGGTAGGGAGCCTGCTTCCCCCTTTCTCTCTGCCTGCCCCTCTGCCTACTTGTGATCTCCCCCTCTCTCTGTCAAATAAATAAAATCTTAAAAAAAAAAAAAGAAAAGATAGGCACTTTTTATTTATTTTATAGGGTAGCAGTTTATCACTTGGGTTGGTGCAGGAGAAAAGGTATCAGAATCTCAGGAAAGTGGTTATATTTACATACACCACATTCAGGACTGTATAAACTTATACTGAGAAAACTTTAAATGCAAACCACCTAGTGAATGCTTGACTACATTTTCTCATGGTACACATGATCACTTCTTTTTAACTAATGATCATCATATTTAAATTTGTAACCCTTCCCTCATGCACTGGCATTCTTTGTCTTGCCTCTGTTTTGTTTTTTCTTCCCCAGTTCTAATCATTTCTAATATATTATAAAATTTAGCTATTTATTTTGGTTATTGTTTTCTCACTCTCCCTACAAGAAGGGATTTGGGGGTTTGTTTGTTTGTTTTGTTTTCTCACTAGCTTACTTACTTCAATTGCTTCTGGAACACAGCAGGTACTCAATAAATATATGTGGAATGAATGAATATATCTTCTTAGCTGGTAGGGATACATAGTATACAAACTCTAAGACATTAACCTTATAGGTAGAATGTTTTGTGAGAATTTATCAAGATTTTCCCAGAGCATGAGGCGAAGACCAATACATGTTCAACTAGCCCTTTTCTTTTTCTTCCTTGACTTGGAACTAGAATACATTTCCATCCCCCCTTGTGTTAGGTGGTCCTAGGTGATAGTGATCTGGCCAGTGAAACATGGGTGGAAACAATGTTCTTCTTCCAGGTCTGGCCACAACGACCTGCTTTTGTGGTCCTCCATGCCCCTGTCCTCTTCCCTCAGGCTTGAATAAAACTAATCCCCAGGGCATCCTTAGAATTCTCTGTTGAAGTTGGCTGAGTGCATAAGAAAGAAAGTTCTGATTCCCTGAAGAGAGCCACTAAACTGGGAACCCTTCTGCCCCAAACACATACAATTGATTTTAACATGAGTATTTTTATAACCATATAAGAAGCAAACTTGTCTGTATTAAAGCACTGAGATTTGGGGTTTAATCTTTACAACAGCAGTTAGAGTTTCCTTAACCATGAGTGTGAGATTTTTATGTTTATTATAGAAGAAGGACTCACATTTTAAAAGAAGAAACATTGCTACAGAATGTAATTTTGTTGCTGAAACAATCTCAGTGCCTCTCATTAGAGTCCAATGTGTCAATTTAAGAAAAAAAAAAGAACAACTTTAAAATACAGAGAGAAACAATCTTTCTTCTGCTTTTTCTAATCAGTTAACTGATAAGTTTTCTTTCGTTTTCATTTAATGGACTACTCTCCCTCCTGGGAGGGAAACACTGGGCTCTGGAGAATTTTAGCACACACCCAGATTTTTTTTTTTTAAGTTGGCCTTTACATTTTTTCCAGAAACCACCCAATGTGTTGTGCTTTAGAAACATTCTAAATTAAGTAAATGTTTGTGTCAACCCATTCAATCCAATAGTGTCCCCATGATAGAACCAAAAAACATCATCTTTTTTAAGTTTATTTGCTGAACTTTTTCCTGTTTTTCTTTGCTGGAGTTTTTCATGTTTCTCTTTCATGACTGGCATGTAACTTACAGGTCTTATGTCACTAACTAAATAAGCTGGAACACCAGTTTTGTGGGGACACTAATCTTTTCCAGTTTCTCCCATTAATATTGGAATTTGTAGTTCAAGCAATGTCTTTCTTGGAACAAGCATTAAGAATAATCATGGCTAAATAATGAGTTTTAATTATAGTGGATGAAATGGTCAAAATGGAAAAGCTTCCTAAAAATTTGTGTTCTTTTGCTGGGGATTCCTTTGGGGCCTCATCTTGGCTAGAACTGGACATTATCTGGCAATGTCCATTCAGTTGACAGCCCACTGCCATCCTCCACCATCTTGACAGGGCACTGGGGCTTTCTCTTCCAGAAATCGGAAGTGAGTTAAACTGTACATTATAAGAGTTTCAGCATGGATTTTTAGAAGTACACACAAGAAAAGTCTAATGAAACTGGTTAACTTGGAAATTTAATTAGCTGACAGAGTAAAAAGAGAATACCTTTCAGCTGCCAGAAGCTTGATACTCTTTGCTTTTGGCAAATGTTTCCACATCACTATAGCTTTGGCTGCTGGTTTTCAATATGGCTGCAATGATTTAAAATACCGAAGATGTCAGTGGTCACCCTGTAACATTTTACTTACTTTTTACACAGGCTAGTTAGGCTGTAGAGGCTCAGGTAAAAATAATAATGATTAAATGTGTTCATATTAGACTTTTGACTGTGATTTTTTTCAATTGCAAATGTGCTTCCCTAAATAGAGTCAACTTTTAGTTCTTACCTGGATGAAGGTAAATGGGAGGAAGTGATGAGTGGAAAGAGAAAACCAGCTTGATATTAAATATTCCTATAACCTTTAATCACACATGCAAATTGGTGTTTATTCAAATGGGGAATTCAAAATTCTTGATCTCACACAGGATCACATATTGGGATCTGAGTACTATGCAGATTAATCTGAATATGTATTCACCAAAATTTATTCAGTTGTACATTATTACAGGAATTTTCATTTTAAATCTCCATGTACATGTGGACATCATGGTATAATACTCTTACATTGTGAGTCAAAACCTGACATTCTAGGAATTCTGAACAGTATTCATTGAAACAAGTTAAACTTATTACATGTTTTTGATATTGTGCAGAAATCAATGTGAACAATAGTTGAGATTGTTTTTCTTTATATTTCTCCTTTTAACAACGTAACTAGTAACTTAATTTTCCCCCATCGACTCCATGCATTGATCCCCATGGATTTATAATAACAGAGAAAAAAAATCTCATCTCTTTATGACTATGACACTAGAAAATAAAATGAATTTTACCTTTAAGTATTTTGGTCAGTATTATTCTGGAAAGTGTTACCAGGAGTGATTTTGCTATTTGGAGTAAGGACCATTCTAAATTTTTTTTTGCCTCTGGTTAATTCTAAACATCCATCAGGCTCTCTGACTATTCCTTTCCAAAGAAATGTGAAGTAGAAGGTGCAGGGGAGATGGCATTAAGTTGGGGTTAAGTGATCTTTTTATAATTATGCTATGACACAAGGGGAGCACATGGACACCCCTGGGTCTCGAAGTTCTGTTTGTTGTCATAGGCTAGGCAGTAGAGAGGCGAAGAGCTAGTTTTGGGACTGATACCCTGCAGTTTGAATCCCATGTTGGCATTTGCTAGTTGCATAACTGTGGGTGAATTATTTAACCTCTATAACTTTTATTTTATTTGTGTTCATGATAGAAAGATTGTTTATCTCAGCAGACTGATGTGGGGGTGAAATGAAATAACACGACATGTGTATAAGTCATACTGAATAGTAAATATTTCATCTTGAGTAGTAGAGAATTAACCAAAGAGAAGATCTGGTTTTACCGTTGGCTCCTGGGAGTGTGGTATGGGGGTCATTCGTGTTTGCTTTGGAGACTTGGCTGGCCAGATAGCAGCAAGGTGGCTGAGGGCATGGGTGGGCCATACCCATATAGTCTTGGGGTGGCACTGGCCACATTTCACATTTTTAAAATGAAACGATGTGTCAGATAGTCCACCCATGGGATTTAGTCATCCTGGACACTGAGTTCAACCACACTGGTGTTCAATCAGTTAATGAAACTCTGGACACTGAAGCTCAGGTGAGTTTGTCTGGAAATATGTGTGTTTTGTCACATGTGAGTACGGGAGAGTAACACATCCTGACTCTATGGGACAATGGAAGGTTTCCATTTTGAGCCCTCCCACACTTTGCCCTGTGCATCTCTTCAAAAGGCTCATTTTGATCTGTATCCTTTCCCTCTAATAAACAATAACTGTGAGTATAATAACTTTCAGTGAGTCCTTCTAATAAATGATCAAACCCAAAGCTGATTTGGGGGACACCCCAAACCTGCAGTTGGTATCAAAATAAGCGCAGTCTTGGGGACCATGCCCTCAAACTTTGTTGTTTGGCTAATTCCGGGCACATATGAAAACCAAGGTTCTCCACAGTACCCTGTACTAAGCTTGCGAGTCATTTTCTAAGCCAATTCCATGCTGTTTTCTTAGAGAAAGTTCCCTGACAAAAGCTTAGAAGAGACAGTCTCAAATGGTGCATGACTTCAGAATCCTGGACAACTGATGCAACCAGGGTGGATATTTTAGTGCAAATCACCTGATCTGATTTGGAATATAAACACAGAGACTCTGTTTGCTGATGTCAGGTTCTTATCCTAGGAAATCACCTGGACTTGAGGGCTGTAGCTCAAACTGGGAGGCAGCCAGAATGGTCCAAGTGCAGCTGAGTGGACCAGGTCAGTTTGCAGAGAGCATGAAGAGTGAAAGAGATTTGAAAGGAGAAGCAGAGCCAGCAGCTGAGTTTTACCAAGATGAGAACGGGGCAGATCACTTTGCAGTCCTTGCAAGACCCAGTTTTTCTTTCTCTGCTTCCTTTTCATGATTGTCCTCTGTGTCCTTCCAAACATCCTCTACCTAAGCACAAGTATGAGGATTCGCATTCCTAATTGCTAAGAGAATGCTGGTGAAGACATTCTCTATGATGTTTATGTGATGTTAAAACTGCTACTAAAGAGAGAGCATTAATAAATATGTTCAATAAAGAGCTCATCAAATCACCAAAACATATAAAAATATCAATGGATATTCAAAAGATCAAAAGGAATGATTTTGGAACTTTTTATGAAAGTGGAAAAATATTTAGTTTCACTGCTCTCCAAAAGAATGTAGAAAAACTACAATTAATGTATATTAAATATATTTAATATATTAATATATTAAATATCTTGCTATATTAAATAGCAAGAATATACCATTTTATATACTTAAAAACTAATATATTAAAATACTGGTAATACCGTGTATTAGAGAGATTGTGGTTTAAAAAAATGCACCCTTATACATTGCTGGTAATTGTAAAATGATACTATTCTTTCTTAAAGCAACTGAACAATATGTTTTTTTTTTTAATTTTTAAAGATTTTATTTATTTGAGAGACCTGAACAATATGTTTTAAGCTGTGAACATAATTGTATTCCTTGGCCTAGGAAACTGATCTTGGGAATTTATCATGTATAATTCATCAAAAAGATATTGAAGTCTTAAGCATAAAGTTATATAATTTAAATATTTAAAAACTATTTTCGGAGAGCTGGTAAAGTAAGCAACTCTGTCCCAGGTTGGTGGATTATCGTGTAGCCATTAAATGAGAATTATGAGGTTTATGTAGCAAGAAGAGAAAATGCTTACGCTTATGACACAAGGTGAAAAATGATGAAGAATATGAACTTGTGTCTATACTGTGGGCAAATTGCAGGAATAACAGTGGTAGTGATAATCTATCAACTGGTCCTAGATTAGGTCAGTTTTTTTGAGCTTTATATGTATGATTTCTTTACATTTCACAACCAGCTTAAGAGGTAGCAGTGTTCTTACTCTTATTTCACAAATGAAGAAACTAGATACAGGTAGCTTAAGTAATTTACCTAATGTTCCACAATTTGGAGTGCTGTTCTCTTTTAACCCAACAGTTCTGACACCAACTGTCATATGAATACAATTCTCGCATTAACACATGGAGTTGGCGTCAGACTCTACAAGTTAAACGCTCAAGTCTCCACAGACCCCTATTACTTCAGATGCCATCCAAACTTTGGGGGTCCCCAAACCACCTTCGCCTGTGACTGACTGAATATAAATCCTGTGGTTCCCATGACCCCTTACACTTGACCATTTGCTAGTTGACAAGTATTGCAAAACTCAGGTAAGTGTTATATTTAGGATTGCAGAGCAGCCAAGCAAAGACATGCACAGGGCAAGGTGTCGGGTATGTGTGGGGGGTAAAGGAACAGACGGAAATTCTGGGCTCTTCCCTCAGGGAATCCAGGCATGTCACCCTCCCGGCACATCAATGTGTACATCAAGCAGGAAAACTTCACTGAGCCTCAATGCCAGCGTTTTTATTGGGGTTTCATTATGTAGGCATGATTGATCAAACCATTGGCCACATGACAGAACTCAATCTACAGTTCACCTTTCCTCCTCAGAGGGTGAGGCCAGTCCAAAGTTTCAACCCTCTCATCATGTGGTTGGTCTTTCTGGTGACCAGTCCCCACCTTTGAACTATTTACGAGCTCACCAAGAGTTGTTTCATTAAAATCACAAAAGTTCTCATGTCACTTAGGAAACTCCAAGGGTTTTAAAAGCTCTGTACCAGAAAGTAAGGACAAAGACCACATAGATCCTTTACTCTATCTCAGGTATTTTCCCGGAGTTAGGAAAATTCATCTTTTGTTCTTAAGAAATCATTAGGCCCTCTGATGTAATATTGATCCAATGGAAAGAACTCTGGTTTGTAACTCTATTCCAATCCCTTACAAGCTCTGGTCTCAGTAACTTATAAGCACTTGAATTCTCCCCAAGTCATCTCATTTTCCTAAACTCACTTTCCTCCTCTGTAATGGCTCCTTAATTAATATCTGAATTTTTTGGTGTTTTTTTTCCCTATTTATAACCTTACATAAATCTCTTGTTTTTTTGAGCACAGCTGATATCATAATGGGAGGTCATTTGTGATTTAGCCCTAACTCATGAGTCACATTTTTGGGTCCAAAAATATGGACCCAAATTGGTCCATATTGTGGACCAAATGGTAGGTCCACCTTCACCATTTTCTATCTCGTGATCTTGAGCTGCTTATTTAACCTGTCTTCACCTCAGTGTTTTCATTCGTAACTTGATGAGAATAGTAGTGTCTCCTTCACAGTGTTACTGATAGAATAAGATATGATGATACAGATAAGGAGTTTAACAGAGATTCTGGCAGAAATATAATAAAGACTCCATAAATATTCTCAAGTAATTTATAATGTAGCAAAATTTTATATCATTTTAAGTCAGATCTGCTCTAGAATAAAAGTTGAATACGTCAAGGGTCCGTAGAATTTCAACGGACTCTTGATAAAATTATCAGGCATATTACCAGTGACATATCATTACAAAGTAAATATATACAAAATTTGGAGGAGAAAAATAATACTATCATTTGTCCTGTAGCAAAATACTGTTATTATAGGTTATCCAAATTACTGTGAAGGAGAATGTGTTACGTACATTTTCACTGTCATGGAAGAATTACAAGTTGAGTTCAGAGTATGACAAACTTACTGTATGTAGGTCAGGAGAGGAAAACACAAGTCTTAGAAAATCTTTTAGATGCATATAAGAGCTGAGGTAGCAGTTATGCAATCAGTGATGAATACAAGATGAACTTGTATACCTATTTAATGGAACTCTCTCACTGAAGTGTTAGAAAGAGTGGATTTGCCTCAGAACAATTCGGGTGTTACTTTATTCTGGTCCTGGAACAAACAAGTTATAAAAACAGCTAATGTGAAATATTCAGCTAAATGAGGATTAAATTATTTGATGCCACCCTGAAAATGTCAATTATTCCTTTTTCTATTTGCTGGCTTATACCTTATAAATACAATAAAAAATTTATACTAAACTTTAATTTACTTTTTAATAAACCAAGAAGACAAGAATATGTCAAAAATAGGAAAGACAAGAAGACTTTGATTTTAGCGTTCTTTTTACTTTTTGAAGTTTTGGCCTAAAATAATCAGTGTTGCCATCATGGCATGTACACTAATTTTGATTTTCTTCATTTGTAGCCACAAGATACCAACGGCACTTATAATATAGAAATAAACAATATGAATATTAATATTATCAATATCCAGATAACTAATAATAATTCCTACGTTTATTATGCATTTATCAGATGCATATATTTGTCAGGTTCATGATCTCTGAACCTTAGAAATGAATCTTCATTTCTTCTAATCTACATTTTTAGTGTGTACAATGCAACTTTTGCATAAACATAAATAATTTTAATAAGTTTAAATAATCTTTTTCAGATGTTAAGATAAGTTAATCTATCAGGGTGAAGATGGTCCCCACATTCTTAGTGTTAATTAATTCTTCCATAGATTTTATTCAGCAAATATAAGCAGGAAGGGCTGATGGTGGGCAAAGCACAGGATTAGCTTGGTGAGAAGTTGACAAGCATAGGAAATGTAGCAAGAGAGAGAGGTAATGTATCCACATGGCTATAATCATACCACACACTTATCACATATACCTCACACCCTGAAAAGTCAGAAGCAAGTAGAAAGTGTTGCAGAATTTTGAAGAAAGAGATTTGGGAGGGTTTCAGTGATCAGAAAAGACATTTAGTCTATAGAATAATTGATTAAATAAATGAGTTTTCCAGTGTGCTATTCTGGAGGAATTCCAGCTGCTTCTAGACAACTGATTGATTGACATTTTTAAAGTTTTAACAAATGAATATATTGTGTAAGTAAGTATTTCTGGATTTAATGGCCAAATGAATTGCTTAACAATATATCATTATTTTATTTATTCAATTATACGTGTCTGTGTGTATATATATAGACAGAGAGAAAGAGAGAGAGAGATAGTCTTCTGAAGGAGACTTTAATTACTTAGATGTCACTGATCACTTATTCATCTTCCAGACGGTATTTTCTTTCTATAGATATGAAATAAATTCATATTAGTGGCCTATTGAGGTGAAAGTTTTATTGGCTGTTCCTCAAGAAGACCTGTGACCTGATTTTTCACTTAGAAAGGCTACAAAGTTGCTCTTAGAGTTTAATGGGTTCAATCTCAGAGAATAGATAACCAAGGAACTGTACTCATTTCCTGTATAATTAGTTCCTTTATGATTATCTTGCTCATTCATTCATTCTATAATGTATGTACTGATGACTTGATCTTATGAATCAAAACCTTCAGCTGAGGAAATTCTTCACACAGAATGGCAGATACTTTGGGGGATATTTTCAATTTTCTTGGTCATCTAAAAAACCAATTATATTAAATAATATGCTGGAAGCCACAGAATTATTCACACCATCCAGAGTGGTAAGCTGAAGGAAACTATAAAAGAAATACTTCTCAGCCATATATAGATGTCCTTATTATTTCTTTCATTCTCTCTGTAGATTTTGGTGAGGAGTTTGGATCCAGTTATAGGTTATTCAAAGAATATTAGGCATATATATGCTTGTAGATATGCATCATCTGTGTATCTATCTGCAATCTCTGTGTATATGCATATATAAAACTTCTTTATCCCTTATCATTAATTAAAAGAGAATATTTTATTTATTTATAACATTTTTAAATTTGAAATAATTATAGATTAATAAAAAGTCCCAAAAATAGTACAGAGAGGTTCTGTGTTCTCCTCATCAGTTTCCCCAAATGGGGAAAACTATGTTTTGCCTAACTGTATTACCAAACCCAGGAAATTGACTTTGATACAATGTATGTACACCATTCCATGCCTTTTGATCATGTGTGTAGGTTCCTGTAACTACCACTACACACCTACAGAATTAGTACATTGTCACAAAGGTCTACTTTATGCAACCCATTTTGTAGTCATTCTTATCCCTCCACCATTCCTAACACTTGGCAACTATGAATCTATTTCCCATCTCTGTGGTTTTGTCATTTTGAGAATTTTTTAAATGGAATCATATAGTAGGTGACCTTTTAAGACTGGCTTTCTTTTACTGAGCACCATGTCCTTGAGATCTATCCAAGTTGTTGCATGTATCAATAGTTTGTTCCTTTTATTGCTGAAAAATAGTCTGTGGAATGGATAGATCACAGTTTGCTTAGCCATTGATAGACTGAAAAACACTTTGACTATTTCAACTTTTTGGCTATTACAAATAAAGCAGCTATGAATATTCATGTGCAGGTTTTTGTGAGGATATAAACTTTCATTTCTATGTGATAAATTCCCAGAAGTGTGATTGTTGGTTCATATGATAAGTCCGTCTTAACTTTTTAAAGAAACTACCAAACAATTTTCCAGACTGCATATACAGTTTTGCATTCCTACCAGCAATGCATAAAAGATCTTTTTTCTCCATATCCTCTCCATAATTTGGCATCATCACTAATTTTTTTTCTAGAAGTTCTTATAGGTGTATAGTAATACCTCATCATAGTCTTAATTTGTGTTTCCCTGATGGCTAGTGATGTTCAGCATCTTTTTTGTGTGTTTATATGCCACCCAGATATCCTCTTCAGTAAAATGTCTCTTTACACCTTTTGCCCATTTATAATTGGGTTATTTGTATTTTTTACTATTGAGTTTTGAGAATTCTTTATGCATTATAGATAGAAATCTTTTGGCTGATATGTGGTTTGTAAGTATTTTCTTCTAGTCTACATCTTGTCATTTCATCCTTAAATAGAGTCTTCCACAGAGCAAACTTTTAAAAATTTTGGTGAAGGCTAATTTGTTGATTTTTTTTTTTCTTTTATGGTTTGTACTTTTGTTGCCCTGTCTGAGAACTTCTCACCAAGCCCAAGGTCCTAATGATTTCTTCCTACATTTTCTACTAGAAGTTTTATAGTTTTGTATAGTTGTATGTTTTACACTTAAATATATAATCCATTTGATTTTAATTTTATATAAAATGTGAGATTTAAGTTGAGTTTATTTATGTATTTAGCCCATGGATAGCTAATTGCCATGGCAGCATCTGTTGAAAAATTACATTGAGCTTCTTTTGCACCTTTGTCAAAAATTAGTTGACCATACTTGTGCGGATCTACTTTTGGGTTCACTGTTCTGTTTCATTAATCTATGTGCCATTCTCTATGCCAATACCATACAGTCTTGATTAATGTAGCTTTATAATAAGATTTAAAATGAGGTAGAATGATTCTTTCCACTTCCCTCTGTCATAACTACATTAGCTATGATGGTTCCTTTCCCATCTAAATTTAAAAATAACCTGTCTGTATCTACAAAGAATCTTTCTGAGATTTTGATTGGAATTGTGTTAAATTTATATACAATTTAAGAGAAAAATCGACATTTTAATTTTGTTGAATATTTTAATCCATGGACACAGTATGCTTCTCCATTTATTTAGATTTTCAATGATTTCTTTCATCAATATTTTATAATTTTCAGATGAAATTCTATACATTTTTAGAGTTTTACCTAATTTTGTCATTTTTGAGTGAGTATAAGAAATGTGATTGTATTTTTTAATTTCAGTATCCATTGCTAGTGTATAGAAATATAATTGATTTTGTATGTTGACCTGTATCTTGTGACCTTGCCAAACTCAGCTACCATGGAGTTTGTTTGGTTTCACTTGGTTAGTATTGTTTTGTTGTTGTTCTTGTTTGTTTGTTTCTTGAGATTCCTACGGATTTGCTATATATACCGTTGTGTCCTCTACAAATAAGGGTAGTTTTTTTCTTTCTGATCTTGTATAGTTTGTATATTATTTTCTTACCTTATTGCACAGGACAAGAGTGTTAAGAGTGGACATCCTTGGCTTATTCCCAATTCTAGGGGGAAAATAGTTATTCTTTCACCATTAAATGATGTTAGCTCTAAGGTTTTTAATGTATATTTGTATTTTATCAAGTTAAGTACGTTCTTTCCTCTATTTAGTTTTCTGAGGATTTTTATCATGAATGGATGTTGAATTCTGTCCAATGTGTTTGATGCATTCATTGATATGGTTATATGAGGTTTTTTAGGCTAATATTGTGATTACATTGATTGGTTCAAAAGAACATTTTTAATAGCTGCTCAGCTCATAATTAGAAAGTAGTCATTTTTGCACAATAAACAAACATTTCATCTTGTCATTTTGTGATCAAGTAAACTATTGGATAAATATGAAAGGAAAACTGAAAAAAGAAAGATAAAGCTATGGAATCTGATATAGTGTTAATATTAGAAATAAAGAAAGAATCGATCCATAGGAATTCATTATAGTACACAGGTTAACTTAGTTTCTCTTCAATATATTACTGTCTCCCTGGTATGTCTTTTTTTGGTTGTTGTTTATTTTCCACCACCACCTCCTTTTGTTTGTAAAGCTGGGTGTTCCCTGACTTGCAAACTCCCAAGGAGTCCAGATGCAGGAGACAAGTGGCCATCTGCTTATTTAGTGGCAACACATTAAGTGGCATGATGTTCAGGTGGAACCATTCTGTTAATAGAAGATCTAAGAGTCTTCAGGTTCCATATCTGTATCTGACAAAGAGACAAAAATAGAGCAAAAGCAAGATGAACAACAAGGTTGCAATAATATCACTGTGCAAACCTATGCACAGTGGAAGAAGACCATTTAAAGCTTATAAGAAAAACTTCAAAAGACTCAATGGTAATGTGTTGCTTTTATCGTAAAATGCCATGAATTGGTGGAGAAATGACCCATTGAGAGGTTGTTCTCACCCCATCAACTTTTCCCAAATAGAGGAAATAAGACAGTGCCCATTGTGATTGATCAGGAAGGCCAACTGTGCTGTGCCCCATTTGACCCATGCCATATAAACTACGGCAGGCAAACCGCCTCCCATCCAGCCCTGACCTGAATGATGTGCTTAGATTATATTACCACATGAGGAAGAGAAAGAAATATGGACCCAAAGGTTCATTTGGGAGCAATAAAAGTTCAAATTTAGTGCAATATAAATAAATGCTATAGAGACAGAAAGCAAGATGAATTATCATTATTATCCAGTATTTTTATAGCACTTTCTATTTTGCAAACGGCTTCACAGTCCCATATAATGTATCTGTAGGGGTCTAGTGGATAGAAATGTTGTGGGTTATAAGGAATAGCAGTTAGCATATCCATTAATAGTGCTGCCTACGTTTTTATTGTCTAAATTGCTTACATGAACTCACCTCTCCTGTTTTAGCTACAATGGTTTTTGGTAACTTTTGATAATTTACTAATATAATTTTAATGGATGAGTTCAAATTTCTTTGGGTTTAAATTCCCTAGTACAAGCTTGACTTTATGTGACTATATTATTGCATAGAAAACAAGCACGAGAACTGGGTTAAACTAAGAAATTTTTATATGTACAAAAACAATGACTAATAAAGCCTTCCTGACAGTGCTTAATATTCTTCATTAAAGGTGTCCAGGCTTGGGCGCCTGGGTGGCTCAGTTTGTTAAGCAACTGCCTTCGGCTCAGGTCATGATCCCGGAGTCCCAGGATCGAGTCCCATATTGGACTCCCGGTTCTGCGGGAAGTCTGCTTCTCCCTCTGACCTTCTCCCCTCTCATTCTCAGTCTCTCGCTCTCTAAGAAATAAATAAAAAATCTTTAAAAAAAAAAAGGTGTCCAGGCTTTTGATTTTTGCTTTCTCCTGCAACCCTTCCTTCCTACTTAAATAAGCATCATGCCACTGCACCGGTGTATTTTAGAGCCCTTATATGTATTGACCATCTGTTCAGTTTACTGATAGGTAGTCCCACTTTGAAGCTTCCTGCCCTGTTGTTCCTGTGAATTCACCTGTTTTTGTCAGCACAGGCACCTTGGTTCTTCTTTTAAATGGAAAAAAAAAAAAAAAAAAAAACAACCTGTCACTGTACCTAGGCATGCCCCGCTGTCCTTCCCTGCATAAAGATTGTCTACGTTATTCTGCATCTAGTGTTGGGAAGATAGTTTCCAATTGTTCTGTTATTCTTGTTCTCCTTGATTATCACTCCATCAGCCTGGATCAAAACCTTAAGTCTTGGGCGCCTGGGTGGCTCAGTTGGTTGAGCGACGGCCTTCGGCTCAGGTCATGATCCCGGAGTCCTGGGATCGAGTCCCACATCGGGCTCCCGGCTCCGTGGGGAGTCTGCTTCTCCCTCTGACCTTCTCCCCTCTCATGCTCTCTCTCACTGTCTCTATCTCAAATAAATAAAATCTTAAAAAAAAAAAAAAACCCTTAAGTCTCACTGGAGTGGAATTCAAGAATTTCCAGAGATTTATTCAATAACAAATTAAAGACTGAATTATGAGTCATGTCAATGGTTTCTCAGATCTTCTTTTCATCAGGTCATGGCAAGCATGTTTATCGGTGTGTCTTCCCTCCCTTTTTCACTGAGACTATGGATAGCTTAGAACAAGGGACCAAAGACAGTGCTCAGCATGCAGTCCGCCCTCAGTGTATGTGCTCACCAGTGAACCGAGCCTGGAAGGGATTCTTGCATGAACTGGAGGTCGCAAAAATGTTACCTTTAAGTTTAAAACCTGGTGTAGACAGTGTGACATAAAATTGTATGGACTTGGAAATGCGTTTGATCCAAAGTGTTTCCTTGAACATTCTAGTAGCTGTAGAAGAGGAGAAAAGGGAAATCTCGAGTCATGAGAGAAAAGAAGTTTAAATATCACAAAGTTTAATCTGTTCACAGCTGTTTTACTGACAAAGGCAGAAAGAAATTCAACAGTGCATTTGTTGGAAAGAATCACATTTTACTCTGATTAAGAATATGCTGAGACTTGCTTTTTAGGGCAACTTTATAATTGTACCACACACATCAGTTTTTAAATAACTGGAAAAAAATGTTCTGTACTTCTAAATTATTCTTTGAGGGTCATAAATTTAAGGCAGATGTTTTAAATCAAATGCAGTGTTTTATAGAGAATATCCTTTTATTTCTGAATAATGAAAAATCTATATAAAGATATTATAATGAGAAAAGAAAAAAAAGTTTGCGTTTTATTCAGTTTGTAAGAAACTCAGAGCCTCTCTCGAAACATCAAAATCCTGCATGAGCCTCTTTAAGCAAAAATATGGGGAGGAAAATATTGTTTGTAATCAACAAGAGCTCTGATTTCATGCTAACTTTTAATTACAGTAAAGAGAGTTTTTTTCGATGAAATAAATTACATTAATTTAAAAAGAGCAAATTGATCCACAAAATTAAAATTTTAACCCAGTTGCAGTTAAAGAAACACAAAGTGGTCTAAAGTTATATCCACTAAGAAAATTCCTGGAATATCTTTTTCTTACCCTCAGCTTATTTTAAAATGCAGAAAATAAGGGAAACTAATTGAAATGTCAAGGTCTGAAAGTGATTGTTAATTTCAAATGGACAAAAACCTTTCCTTGCTTTAACTCAAGAGGAAGCTACTTAGTAAATTCAGACATAAGGCCTTTAGGTGATGCCCAACAGTCAGCCATGGTGGTGACAGAAAAGAATGGAGGACAATATTCTTATGAAAAATTTCAGTTGTCCTTTTGATCATAAAATCCATCTTCTGACATTTTTAAGCTTAGGCCAACTGTTTATCTCATTTAAGAGATGAAGAAAATTAAGCATGGAAGCTTCCAGTCTCCTTTTATTCAGTGCTTCTTTTTATCCACTAGCCTCTTACCTAACTATTCTAGAAACATCTACCATATTCTGAGCTTAGTGCTGTTAATACCAGCTGCCACAAAATTAAAGTGCTACTGTTTGAGGAGAATGAACATATTGATAGGAACATTTAAAAATGTTCATATATTGTTAAAATAGCATTGACACAGTTTTTTAGAGAAAAAAAAAATCATCTGAAATCTTAGTATTATAATTCAGCTCCTTTCTTTTCTCCCTGACCCTTCTTGTGTAAAGCCATTTGAGCAGGGAGGTAATTTCGAGATCTAATTTCGAGTATAGCATCTTTATGTTGTCAAATCATTTAAAACTTTTCTGTTTCATCTTGAAACACTAATACCTTTGGGAAAACAAGTTTTCAAACACCCTAATTCAAAGCCCAAGGATCCAATGCACATTGAAGACCACTACCAAGAAAGAAAGAGAGAAAGAAAGAAAGAAAGAAAGAAAGAAAGAAAGAAAGAAAGTCAGTCAAGGATCTTTTAAAGTTAGTAAGACTTTTAAAACTATCATTCTATCTTCTCCTAAGGAAGCCCCTGATTTCAGCATTTTATATATGGGAAGATTATTTAATGATACATGTTTTGGACTTAAGGAATTTGACACTTCTTGATATTATCTATTTCTTACTTCACCCTAATTCTTATGCATGAAAATACTAAGCCATATATATCAGAAATAACTTTAGTATTATCACTTGTCATAAATTGCGGTGAGAAGATAAATATTTTCATAAACGTATCTCTTTTTTTCAATGTTCAGAGGTTTATCAGATGTTCCTAAAATGTCATATCAGAAGTAAAGGAATCACTTTGTCCTCACTTGTTTCCGAAATTCTTTCTCAACCAAAACTTTGCGTTCAGCCAAAGAACCATGAAACATACTTCTCAATATATATTGTAGGGAACGCTAGTACTTATGGTGAAATGTACATAAAGAAAAGAAAACTATGAAATGTCTTCTTAAACTCAAAGCTTCTCAAAATGGGGTCACTAGGCTACCAGCATCCATATCATTTGGGAACTTGTTAGAAATGTAAAATATCAGGCCTGCCGTAGATCTACTCAATCAGAAAACTCTGGAGATAGAACCAACAATCTATGTTTTAACAAGCTTGTGAGATGATCATGCCACTCACTAAGAGCCTCGGCTTTAGTTTCTTCTCAGTAACTTATACTGCCATTACCTTCTTTAAGTGAGAATTTCTACAGAGGAGAGAAAAACTGAATACCCCAACACAAAAAAACCTCTCCAAACCTTGTTTGTCCAAACTGTCAACCATGGACCACGAACCCTACAGAAACACCGTATTTGAAGCTAGACTCAAGTTGTAGTTGCTAGCTTCAATCTAAGTTTTTAATACATTTACTTGTGTTCATTAGTGTTTGATGTATGTCTTGTTGGCTAGACCACAAGGAGAACCACAGCCCTTTATTAGTTGGTAACAGGATGTTTCCCTGCCTATGAGTTGATTCACCTTTGTTATCCCCCAGTACTTGTCTCTGGCATGTATCTTAATACACATGAGTTATGTGTGTCTGGTATGAAATGTGTCATCATAATGTCCCTTGTATAACCAAGACCGATAGGAGAGATTCTATCCGCATTTGTTTACTCTTAGAGATGATAACATATCCGAGTGAAAATGAAGTGTTAATATTTAGTGTGAACAGATCCCAAGGGAAATTTAGAGCTTTTGGACTGAATATATGTTATCTGACAAGACGGAAAAAAAAGTTACGAAATGAGAATATAAAATAATAAAATGGAAAGGTGGAAGCAGTTGTCTTTAGACATTCTGTGAAGTTGCTTCCTTCATTCCTGTGAATTTCTTCCTCTTGGTCGTTGCCAGTTCAAGGGTTAATACCTTTCTGAAAGCAGGTTTAAGACAATTAATCACAGTGATCAAACTTTAAGCATTTTATTTAAACATCTATAGGCAACATCCTCTATTAGTAGCTCTCTTTATACCTTTTGCAAAAATTAGATGTTTAAGGGAAATGTTATGTTTTATCTCAACAAGAAAGTCTTAATTTGTGTATGTTTTATCTTTGTCTGTCTGTTATCCTGGGCGTTTAGATTACAAAGAAATTCCACAGTTCAAATGAGCATGAAGTTGTTTGGCAAACTGAGATTATGGAACTACAAAACCCGTGGTAGATGGTATCTATAAATAGAAGTCTCTCACATGGAAAGTCTTTGGAACAATATAAATGGCCCTTTTTGAAAAGGAAGTGGAGAGGAGGAAAGCCTAAAGGGTTGATTTAGAAGACTGTAATTGGAATTAGGTTTCAATAATTAGATCCCAGTAGACTGAGTTCAGGCTTTCTTTTTCCTCAAACAAACAAAACATAAATGAGTGTAGGATGTCATTTCTGCAGGAATGAAAATAGAAATGGAATTTTAAACAAAGCTTGTGAAGCAAAATGAGACATTGTAATTCTTATACCTGGAATATTTTCATAATGGAATACAAATTAATTCTAAAACTCTCTGACCTCGGTTTTGCTAATTATAGCCTAAAATCATTCATTTAGGTTTGTTTTTTTGTTTTTTTAGAAAAAAAGGAAAATGCATATCAAAGTAGACTCGTTTGCTACAACTACCTTGAATTTCATAATAAAGTTATATGATAGTCTCTATGGCTGAATGATTTCACATTTTCTGTTGTGAATATAAAAACCCAGTGATGATATCAGTAGGGAGCGAATCCATTATGATTATTTGAAATCGTTCATAAGCTTAAATTTTATTCATCCCTCACCAGTGAGCTCTTGTGGGATGTTTACTTATTATAGATTCTTTCTAAATTTCCAAAAGAAGTAAAACTGGGATCTCCTTTTCGGCTTTGGAAAATACAAATCTGACTTCCATTAGGTAGCATTTATGCAAAAGACGATGGGCTGTAGTTGACAGTGTCACAGAGGTATTTAAGTGAAAACTGTTTCTGCGATGGTAGAATGTATGTGAGTTGAGGAGAGGTGAAGGACTTGTAAATCTGGAGTCTCCTGCCCAGTAACATCCAATTCTCTTCATCATTTTGATGACTGATGTTATCAGTTTCTTTAGCAAGGAAAATAAAACTGGAGTATCATGAAAATACACACCACCAAAAAATTTCTACTGATAGAGATGAAGAAGTAAATGGTATATTCACAGATATTCCTAAAACACCTATCAAATGAGATTGGGAGACAAAAATGAAAGTTTTGGATCTAATAAAAGTGTCTTCCCATTTATTTATACTCATCTCTTTCTAAAAATAATTTCAAGCTATTGAAATGTTGGAAATATAGGAAAATGTTGGCTTTGTTTTTTTAACCTTTAATAGAAATGGCAAATCAGAACATATGCAAAAAAAAAATTGTAAGGCAGGTGATAACACAGACTTAATATCATTTATTAAATTTTTTTAAAAGATTTTATTTATTTATTTGACAGAGAGAGAGAGATCACAAGTAGGCAGAGAGGCAGGCAGGCAGAGAGGGGGAAGCAGGCTCCCTGCTGAGCAGAGAGCCCGATGTGGGGCTCGATCCCAGGCCCCTGAGATCATGACCTGAGCCGAAGGCAGAGGCTTTAACTCACTAAGCCACCCGGGAGCCCCTTAATATCATTTATTAAATTTTATGTATAGTTGGGATCTGAGCTCCTTGTGAGCAAAAGCAAATAAAATCTGTATGTTTGTATTGTCTTAAGTTTTAACTGTAAGTACAGTGAAGGTTTTTGTTAGGCCTAGTAGTGTACCATATAGACACACTCCATAAATGTTTGCTGATGACTTTCCTCCATAGGTCACATGGTTCAATTGTCGATGTTCTAGTCACCTTTTAAAATCTCCCAGTGATTTTATTTTATTCTTAAGTCACTCAAAACCAATCAACCAAACAGCAAATATTTTTCTTCATTTTAGTTCACTGCTCAGCTCGTTAATGTTGTAAACCCGAGCAGTAGGGTAGTTTGGTGATTGACTGGGTTACTCATCACAGCTTCTCTATTACAATTTCATAAAACTATTCTATTAGTTCCATGAATTCTTACTGAAAAGTTAAAATTTTTGTATTCATGTGTAGGCCATCATTAATTCATCTGGTCTTTTTGATAGGTCATAGTTTCCATAAATGTGCAACTGTAATTCTTTGATCTCTTTTGATACATTGGACTATCTGTTATGAATGTAAGTTGCCTCAATGATTCTCACTTTATGATTTTAATATCTGTAAGAAAAAACTCTGTATGTCTTATTTATCATCTTCCACACTGATTTAAATATTCATGAACTTTCTTCTTCCAGCTGAATTATAGGATAGTTTTTAATTTGTAAAGAAGTTTCTTTGGGGATTTTTACTTAAGTACCATTGAATTTAGAGATTAATTTGATGAGAATTGATAACTTTCTGAACTTTGAGTCCTCTGATCAATGAACATTATTATTTATGCATATTTTTACATTTCCTTTATCAAATTTCCATTGTTTTTCCTGGTAGCTTTTAATATCTTTTATATGTTCCAATTTCATTCTGACATGTCTGAATTTGCTTTTATTTATCCTAGTTTGGCATTCATGTTTTTACATTCCCTCGCCCCCCCAAGAATGAGTACACCTGTCTTTCTTTAATTCTAGAGAATACAGTCATCATTGCCTTTCCCTTTTTTTAATTCTTTCTAGAACTCTTGCAAGATATATACCTATGTGTATATATTTGGCTTTGACTATATGTATTTGTATAGTCAATATACATAAAATCTTGTAAAAGTTCTGGAAAGAACACACACACACACACACACACACACACACATTCATGGTACCTAAATTCTTTCATTTTTTTAAAATCTATACCAAACCCATTTTCAACCAGAATAATGCTATTTATATCACTCTGTATTCGCCTTCCACTTGAGATTCATTTGAAGAAAAGATCACAGCTTTCCCTGAGCCTATGCAGCTTTCTTTATACAGTTATGTTTAATATTGCAGAGACATTTTATATAATCTGTCTTTGGAAATTCTCCCCCCAAAAGAAAAGAGTACCACTATTTCTGAGCAAGAAAGAGGGAAGCCCTTCCAGTTTCATATCCTGAACCTATGCACTATCTTACCATACATATATACAAGCATATTTACATATTATATGGCATTTATAACCATCAGAGAGTTGGCCAGGATGTGTATGAATCAATTTTGCTGCCAATGGTAAAGAGCAATCTTTCTTTTTTTCTTAAGCATACTATTTGCCTTGATGGGGTTAGTTACCACATAAAATTTATGGCTTTGCCTCAGTCCAGTGCAACACAAACCAAACAATTGTTCATGGAAGAGGATGGATGGATTTGGCAAAAGTTCTTCACACCTTAAAAGAAGGGATTTGTTTGTTCAGGAAATAGGCTGGCATTGGATCAACTTCCATTAGTTCTTGCCTCCACCTGTCTACTCTTACACTTTGCAAAGTTTGCCAGTATTATCAAGTAAATATTTCAGTTGTCCGTATAAATCATTCATCTTGGTATCACCAAACCATCTAACTCAGAAGGTGTATTCATCAAAAGATGAAATTATTCCCAGTTTTTTTTTTAATTTTAAATCTGTTGGTCTACTCAGTAGTAGAACAAACATTGACTGCCATTATAAAGTCATATGGATTATAGATAAACTCATGAGATACCTTGGACTTGGAACTATCATTCCTATATGATGCCAAATAATACACTGTTGATTTAGACTAACAAGGTGGAGAATATTAGGCCTTGCCAATTCCAGCTAGTCTTTTAATTGAAAGAGCTCCAAGAAAGACTCAGGTGCTATAATTGTGTGGTAATTTGGTAAGGCAGCTACTAATTATGAATCAAGAATGAGAACAACCTTGGGAAAAATCTCAGTATGCCAACATTAACCCATTGCAGAACTAAAGTCTCAGCCAAAGAGTAATTTGAAAGGTTATTAAAAAGGCTACTAAAGTAGAGGTACCAGATGCTAGATGACTCTCCACTCCCTGTAAACTTTAATCAGAAACTATTCAGAATTACCTTTCTGGAAATTTTTCCATCTATCCCTGCATTCCTGAAAAGAAAAAAAAAATCAAAATTTAAAGAGATGTTGACAAAGCAAGGAAGGAATAGGGCTTTTATTGTGTGCCTATTACATATTCAGTACTATGCTAGGCATTTTTGTATTTTAGTCAATTTAATTTAATTTTCACAACCTTGTAAGGCTAATATCATCCCCATTTTATAGATAATAAAGTTGTGTTTCAGAAAGGTAGGCACATTGTTTATGTTCACACAGATAATAATCATTCAAATCCATTCTTTTTCCAAAGTCTGCTTACTATACTAACAGTATCATGAATATATATATGTTCATCTTAATTCTGTTTCAATGCTCCTTGATTTTTAAGTATTATCTAGTTTAACCAGGAAATTTCTTGAGACCATGTGTTTCATGTTCACCTGATGATTTTGGCATATCTGGCTGTCCTTGAGAATATGTGGGTGGATGTAAGACATGGTAATTGTTACTGATGCTTATTTCAAGATTCCCCCATTCTGTAGCCATGGGTCTTTTGGATTGGAAGGTAATGAGTAGAAAAATAGAAGATAGTTTTACAGAATGTTAGATAATTTCATAACCTGTTCAATGTCTGAGCCTAGGATGATTGTGTGTACACACACACACACACACACACATCTGTGGTACAAGGGGAAGGAAGCAGAAGGACTGGACAGAGGGAAAAGTGGGCCCTTTGGTTACTCTGGAACTGGGTCAGATATCTGGAAATGGGGCAAAGGAGTAGGCCTTTATGTCTCCACACTGACAAGTCCCTAGATGTGACTTTCCTTTAGAAGGTGGCGTGATTTTGAGTGATGTGGCTCTCTCCAACTGAGGCAATTCCTAGAGAGGATTGATGGCAGAGATTCAGCCTTCCCAGAAATTGAAGGAATAAATTCCTTGTATTAGTTTTCTATTATTATATGATAAATTACCACATTTGTTATTTCACAGTTTCAGTTGGTCAGAAATCCAGGTACAGCTTATCTCAGTCCTCTGTAAGGCTGAAATCAATATGCTGACCAGGATGGGTTCTCATCTGGAGATTTGACTGGGGAAGGTTCTGCTTCTAAACTCACTCATGTTGCTGGAAGAATTTATTTCCCTGCAGCTGTAGGATTTAGGACAGCTTACATCTTTAAAGCCAGCAAGGAGATCAAGACTCTAGAACAAGTCTGCTAAGATGGATTCTTATATAAAGTAAGATAATCAAATTCCATCACCTTTGCCATACAATTTAGCATAATCACAGGGAGACCTCACTTTTTTTTTCCATATTCTATTGGCTAGAACGAAGTGACAGGTCCCTGCTACACTCATAAGGATGGGATTGTACAATGGCATGAACACTAAGAAGTAGAGAATCACAGAGCCCAGCTAAAAATCTGTCTAGGCAGTCCAGATAGGGAAATCTGTGTGGTTCTGCACAGCTACCTAACCACCTGTATGCATTGCCTCCAGATAACATAGGGAGTTAAACTGCATACGGCCTACAAGAAGAAGAAAACTGAGACAGACATTATGACAAATTGACTATAAATTATCACTGTTTAATAGGTAAGAAAATGCCGAATCAATGTGGCCTATCACTATTACCATATTTAGTGCTAGAAAGTAGAGGCAAAGAAATATAAGCAGATTTTCCCATACTATGTTGTAGTAACCAACTAGCCAGGTGAGAATTATAAAGGATCCCTTCAGTTTCAATAAAGGCATTCTTATCCCATATTAGCTTATTCTACCACAAGGCTGTGAGAAAATACTTGTTAAGCTATTACTGTTGTCTAAATTGCTACTATGAAATTACTTTTTAGCCAGGAGATGAGAGATTAGATAATTATGAAATCTGAATGCTAGATAAAACCTTTGAGGTCATTTCTGTTTTACAGATGAGGAAACTGGGAAGTAGAAAAATTAATTAATTAATTCAAGGCCAGACAATTAGTTACCATTAAAACTAAGACTGAAATTCAAATTGTCTGATGTCTAGCTTGGTGATATACTTACCATATCATGTCAATTCCTAGTGCTCTGTAGTCTTGTAATTCTTATTTCTAATTGTTCATTTGCTTAAGGGTATTGCATTTGAACAATGTAAAAATTACTTTTATTAGAAAGCAGTTATAGCTCTATAGTTTCTTCCTACCCATTGGTCTGCATAGAGGTCATGAAAGCCGGAGGTCAAAATAAAACAAATCCTAAACCCTTTTACTTTACTATTGGCTGCTTAAATCAAGATAAAATTGAGAAGTGATATCTGGAAACCCTTAAACTCATGACTTATTTTCATTATGAAGGAGTTAGGGCTTCTCATTATCTTCTAGCTTCCAAGTATTCCCTCTGTGAATTCAAACATTTAGTTCATTTAAGGAACACCTCAAGAAATGCCCACAGTCTAACAATGTTTCCAGAAAGGGAACATTTTCCCTAATACATCATCCTCCTTGGTAAAGAAAGAAGCCCTTTCCTTAGTGGTCTGAAACTTAGGGAATAAAAAAACAGTTTTCCTTTAATTGCTTCACAAACACTGGAATAAAGATCTTTGCAGGGTGGCTATGACTCCATATCTAGCCTCCTACAGAGAAGTCTGTGATGAGTCCCACATATGGTGTCATTAGTCACTGATGATGCCAGTGAGGATAAGAAGATGAGAGTGGCAGATTATGGGGGGGGGGGGGGGGATGTAGGTGGTGGAGAGAACCAGTAGAGGGCAGCTTTGGTAACCCAGGCAAGAGGAAAAAATGCCCTGCTAGACTGATAGCGGAGGAAGGAATAGATGGGTACACATCCCAGAAATGCTTTAAGGAAAAGTTGAGAAGATTTATGACTGAATGAATGTATTGAAACAATGCTACTGATATTTACAGTAGTGTATCACCGGTTATTTTATGCCTTTATGTTCCCCATATACCACTGATTATTACATGGTCTTCCTTTATTTTTTTAAAACATTTTATTTATTTATTTGACAGAAAGAGAAAGCACACAAGTAGGAGGAGCAGCAGGTAGAGGGAGAGGGAGAAGCAGGCTCTCTGCTGAGCAGGGAGCCCCGTGCAGGGCTCGATCCCAGGACCCTGGGATCATGACCTAAGCCAAAGGCAGCTGCTTAAGTGACTGAGCCACCCAGGTGCCCCTATAGTCTTCCTTTAGTCAGAAAGGGTAATTTATTTCTTAAAAGGAGACATAAACTATCACAGTGTAAGTCCTTCTAAGTCAAAACTTTACCATCCAAATTAGTGACACGCAACCCCCTCAACAGTTAACAGAGTGCATGTGGTGACTTGTTTTTATATATTTGAAAACTTTATGCTAGCAAAACCTAAACAGAAGGATAAAAATATAAGAAAAGGGGGAAAAAATTGCAAACGATGCATGAGATTGTCTCTACTATAAACTGGCAAACTACCAGTAAACTGAGGGGAGAATCAGCACATGTGCCAGCTATGAAACTGCAAAGTACAGTGGCTCTCATTTCATGGTGCTCAGCTGCCACTGAGGCGTGCGAATTCTAAATTGGTCTTCGTAAATGGGAAGACATTCCTTTAAGCCATAGTCGGGTGTTAAAGGAAGCCCTTGTAGGTGTGGAATTGTCATAGTCTGATTGGCTCTATGAATGGGTGTGACTTAATGTGAATGCCTTGCTAATAGCACCATGATAAACTCACACGGTATTTTATGTTTATAAATTACATACAACCTAATAGTGATGCACACTTCATTAAGTGGATAGTATCTTCACGTGTGTTTGATCTTTCCACTGGGCTTCGAATGCATATTAAATTAAACTGTGTGAAATGTCCAGTGTTTGATCATTTTTGGTCTGCCAAAGGGATAATTTCACATGGTTTATTCTAACATACACTTTTCTCAACTTGACCTTTCCCCTTGCTCTTTCCTTGGCATCATTTAGGCGTATGAGAATAAAGTCTTATTTTCTCCATTTTTCCAGCCTCAGGTGCCCACATTTCAACAAATGATCAACTCCGTTGTTCGAGCTTCAAACTTGGGCATCATTCTCATTTCTTCCCTTTCCCTCATGTCTCACATTCAATTTGTCTGCAATTTTTTTTTTTCAGCTTTGCCTGGGAGATATATGTCTAATTTATTCACTCTTTTCTGTCTCCACTGTCAACACTCTAGTTTGTCATTATTATCTTCTGACTGAATTCATGCAAGAGAATCCTAGCCTGTCACTTAGCTTTACACTCTTGCCTTGTTCTAATTCATTCTCTAAACAACAACATAAAAAAAAATAAAAATTTAAATCAGATATGTCATTCATTCCCTTGCTTAAAACTCTCCAAGGCTTCCCATGACACCTAGAATGAAGTCCAAACTACTTACAGTGGCCACAGGGCTCTGCCTCTCTGGTTGTTTGGTTATCTTTCTGATTTCTTCTCCTACCCTATTATTTACCGTGCTCAAAGTACATTGAAAGCAGGTTGAACATCTTCCCTTAAAACCTTCCCTGAATGATTTTCCTCCACATCTTCACATAGTTGGCTCCTTCCTGTCGATCAGATCTTAGCTTGGACGGCGTATCTTTGGTGAGGTCTTCTCTTACAATATATTCTAAATAATTGCTCTTCTTTGTCATTCTGCAGAGCACTAATCACTATCTGAAGTTGTCTTATTCATTTATTTTTGTTGCAGGATATTAGAATGAGTTTTGATTGGGGAACATTCTTTTACAAAGTGAACCAGATGCAAACAACTTTTCAAAGTAGGATCTAGGAATTAGGTGAATGACTTTAAAGATGCCTCACGTGCAATGCTGAAATTAAAGAACCATAAAAATGGACATAGGGGGATGATTTAGGGAGAGTTTTTTTTTTTTTTCCTTAAGGTAGCTATTGAAGTGCTTGTATTAAATAAGTAAACTTGTATTTAGCAAGTTATATTAAAAAAGATAATACGCATGCAAACCTCATCACTTTCTAATCATGTTATTATCTGTGTTGTTGGGGTTACTTGTGTCTATTGTATCTGTATGGTGGAAATACTATATATAGTTGTGTATTGCTGCACGTGTTTTCTCAACTCTGGTTTTGGTAATATTACATTGGTGATTGAAATTAACCATGGTGGGAGCATTTACACCAAGAAATTGGCCAACACTGGTAATTCAGGGCTTCATTTATTGTTTGTTGATAATTTCAACCTAGAGTGTTGAGTACATGTTAATAATGGAGACCTCACTTAAAAGCATATCAGGTCTATAGGTTTTTGTCTTAGTTCATTTGGGCTATTGTGATAAAATGCCACAAACTGTGTAGCTTATGAACAACCGAAATTGCTCGTGGTTTTGGAAGCTAGGAGTCTGAGATCAGCTGCCAGCATGGTCAGGTGAGGGCCCTTTTCTGGGTTGCAGACTTCTTGCATGCTTACAAGCCAGAAGAGGCTAGGGAGCTCTTTGAGATCTGTTATGGGAGCACTAATCCCGTTCATGAGTCCTCGCCCCTCAAAACCTAATTACTTCCCAAAAGTTCCACCTAATATCATCACATTTGGGAGTTCAGATTTCAATGTATAAATTTGGAGGGACACAGACTTTCAGATCGCAGTACTGTTATGTTTATGAACAGCATGTGAATTGCAGAAATATCTTTTAGTATTCCAAAACTATTATCTAATTCAGTAAAAGTCACATTATTGAGAACAAGGGAAGTTCTGATATATTTTTTTAAAGAAGCAATTTTATTGAGGTATGTGATATGCTTCATTATTTCACTTTCATATTATTCATTAATGTAAATGAAAATATCAACCAATATTCATGTTGGATTTATACTTTATTGGTTGCAAGCTATGTTGGCTATAGATACAAAAGCCTGACAAAAATCAGTTGAATCTTTCCATGAGAATTAATTGTTTAAGTGAATTTATAGTATAATGTATTTTTTATTATTATTCTCTAAATTATGTGCTATGCATTTTTATATCAGTAAAACATAATAAACTTATGTGTATTTATATATGCATATATATTTTTTCCCTCCCTCAGAGAGCTCTTTGTTTTTTTTTCTCCCCAAATATGTTTATTTTAATTTTTCAGTGTTACAAGATTGATTGTTCATGCACCACACCTAGTGCTCCATGCAATACATGCCCTTCCCAATACCCACCACCAGGCTCGCCCACTCCCCCACCCTCTCCCCTCCAAAACCCTCAGTT
>CM052811.1:86217843-86231118 GCA_028533885.1 Nasua narica | reverse complement strand
GTATCACATTTAATAGCAGTACAAAATGGAAGAGGAATAAGTCCAGAGATACAAAGTTATGTGGTAGGACTTGATTTCATTATTTCACAGCTGGGCTCATATTTTTAGTTAGCGTTCATCGGCCCTTGCACAGGTGCTTGGAGCTGAGTAGAACATGGAAAGGGTCTGTGGTGATGGAGCTGGCATAGCCAAAGGAAGGCAAGTGTCCCAGCCACATCCAAAAGTCAAAAGGAGTTCATATCCTGAGGAAGTTTATGAGGATTTATTTCTAGGAAGGGGGACAGGGTTTCCCCTCCCCCATGGTTGCTGGCAGTTACAAGAATGGCTTTTAGGGGCTTTCTGGGGAGTCAACAAGGTCTTCCATTAACTCCCAAATGCTCATTTCTTCATCTTTCTCTTATCTAATTTCTTTGCCTTTCTTCTTTGCTTGCATAAGCTCTTCTTGGAAACTACGTAACATCACCTGGGTATTTGTCCATTAAAAGAGAAAAGGCCTTCTAACCATCCCAGAGATTTTAATTTAGGCCATCTCTAAAGGGCTCCTTTTATTTCTAAAATGTACCTACAAAAACAAAACAAAACAAAAAATAAAATGTACCCATAGATAAGAAGAAAAAAAAAGAATTAAGGCTCCACATTAATCTCTGATGATAAGACAAAGCCCAGAGGTTATTAACCTTTCATCTAGTATAAGTCAGTCCCTTGGCTGACTTATACTTGGCTTTTACATCTCATATTATCTCTTATATATGATAATATTTTACATCTCATATTATCTCTTATATATGATATCTCTTATCTCATATTTTGAGTCAGGATTTTTTTTTTTCGTTTGTATTAGGTGGAAAAATATGGAATGGGAAGAGAGGTAATCCTGATAGGTTATTTAATTAACTTTGCTA
Organism: Nasua narica; assembly: GCA_028533885.1. Taxonomy (NCBI): domain Eukaryota; kingdom Metazoa; phylum Chordata; class Mammalia; order Carnivora; family Procyonidae; genus Nasua; species Nasua narica. Next base: position 86,230,216 of record CM052811.1, on the reverse strand, counting down.
TATGGTAAATGTAGATAATGCACAAGAGACCAGTTATTATAAACTTCAAAGCTGGTCTAAGATATACGTATCACCTAAAGGAGATTTTGATAGTTAGAGGAACTACAAGAAAATATCTTTTTATATACTAAAAAAAAAAATCTTTATTTCTGCCACTGTGGCTTGGTTTCACTAATACCTAATTATCTGCCATCATTGACTTTTATTATGATTGGTTTTCTGATAGGTGATATTAATATTCAGTGTTTGAATATGTTGCCCATTAGTGTGAGGAAAAGCCAATACCGTGACACTAATATCATATTTAATGTGATTTATTATTTTAATTTTTAATATGGCTCTTGATCATTCCGTATTTTTAATATTCACATTTTAAGATTGTTGGGCTTTTTTTTTTCAATTACTCTTCTGTTTTTGCATAACTGATATCATTTCACCTCATCTCATGACTCTTAGATGCATAATAATACATCATTATACCTCTCTACCAATAGGAACAGTGAAGATTCAGAGATATGAAAGTGATTTACCTAATTTTTAATTTTTTAATTTTTTTAAAGATTTTATTTATTTATTTGACACAGAAAGAGAGATCACAAGTAGGCAGAGAGGCAGGCAGAGAGAGGGGGAAGCAGGCTCCCCGCCGAGCAGAGAGCCCGATGCAGGGCTCAATCCAAGGATCATGAGATCATGACCTGAGCAGAAGGCAGAAGCTTTAACCCAATGAGCCACCCAGGCACCCCATTTTTAAAAAGTTCTTTTCTTCTGTTTTGAGTATTGGTGCTTTCCTTTCTCCTTGACTCTATTTCCTCTTTCTATTTGTTTTCTCATTCCTCCCCCTTGCTCCCTACCTCTCTTCTTCTTTTACTTGTCCCTTCCTGCCTCCTTCTCCTCCTCCCTCCCTTTTTTTCTTTTTCTTCCTCCTTCCTTTGTTTAATTTTTTTCTTTGAAAAAGTATCTGTAAGAAAAATTTATTTCTGCTATTTTATAGGAAGAAATTGTGCCATATACACTTATAATTTATATTGAAGGAAAACGTTTTCTAGGACATGCTCTACCCCCTTCTCAGTTCACAGTGCTTCTAAGAAGGGTTGGGGACAGCAAGACAGGAGGCTGTGGCAAAGGGACAGGAAAAGCAGTGTGTGTGGAAGCAGTGTCTTCATATGGCTTCTCTCCTTGTCTGGAAGGAAGATGCCTGTTTAAGAGTTTCCTGTAAGTTTTTCCTCCACTTCTGTGACAAAGGGTGAATTCCATGATTCCCTCAAATTGACATGAAGGAAAAGAATGGCATGGTCTCTTGCCAGGAAATCAGTAGGCTAATGACTCTGCCATGCTGGGTACTACAGTGCTAAGATAAGCCAAATCATCTTTGGTTATTTTGAACCACTGATTGGAATAGTTGTGTGATGGAAAGAGGAAAGATGATGACAAAGGGTTAACTGTACCTGTCTAAAATCTAACTCAGTATCTTTTTCTTCAATCTGACTCTTTCTCCAGACTTTTCCATTTCTGTTAATGGTTTCATCATTCTTCCTTCCTGTCACCTGGGCTCAAAATATCAACGTTATCTTTGGTTCTTCTGCCTTTTCATCCCAAGTCAGTTCCATAAATTTTCCCTTTATTATGCTTGAGAAATCTATCTTTTCCACTCAATTCTGGGCCTTTTCCTGTCCACTGTTCTCCCCAAACCAACCCCCCCACCCCCAACTCCTGAGGCCTTTTTCTTCCTGTGTTTGGATTTTTCTTTTCAACCCATTCCAAGTCTGCTGTTAGTTTAAACAACTACTTTGGCTGAATCAGCCTCTGCTCTCAATTCTTCAGTGCTCTTCTATTAGATGAAGAATAGATTATAAACCTCTGAGCCCAGAATATAAGATCTTCCATAATCACTCTTCCCTCCTAAATCCTTTAACAACCCTCTTTGTTCTTTTTTTTTTTTTTAAGATTTTTATTTATTTTATTTGACTGAGACGCAGCAAGAGAGGGAACACAGTGGGGTAGGGGAATGGGAGAGGGAGAGCAGACTCCCCGTGGAGCTGGGAACCCGATGCGGGGCTTGATTCTGGTATCATGACCTGAGCGGAAGGCAGATGCTCAACAACTGAGCCACCCAGGCGTCCCCAACCCTCTTTGTTCTTACAAGGAAGACTGCCGTTGTTTTACTCTTGGACCACTCCTCTGAGTATTTGGTAACAGCATTCTTTCAGTGCGTAATGTTTCCATACTTCCCCTCCATACAGATACACTTGTACACACACATTGCCTCTGACCCTCCCTTCATTCTATGGTCTGAATTATAAGTTCCTGGCAAATGTTTTGATGGTGAGAAAGACGGAGAGAAAGACTACAAGTTCAAAGGGGAAACTTCTGGGCTGAGTTTCTGGCCAGTCTTGTGGTTTGGAAATGACATACCTGCTCTACTGCCATTCACAGGGAGTCCCTAAGCGAAAGGAAGAAGGAAGAACCTCTCGGTTGTGTGATATATGGCTGCTACCAAAAAAATGATGGAACCATTTATGAAGCAAATAGGTCTTCCCTTTGAGCTAGGAGCACATACTGGAACAAGAAAGAAAGTCAGTGGCCCCATTTTGAGTTTCTTTTCACACTAGCCAGAGGTCAAGGGCAGCAGCTTATTCCTTGTATAAGGCAACATCTTTCTTCCTTTGCTTACCTCCCAGACTCCTGTGGCCTACCGGCTTCCATGTCTTCCCCAGGAATTGTGGTATTTACAGTGTTATTCAACAGAAGGGCATGACTGATCCTGTCTTACATGTTAAATTTATCCTCATAACACAGTCGGATTAAAACTTGACAATATTAAAAGCAGATGAAGGAGCCAAATAGACCAGCCATCACTTAAAGTCACCACATTTTTCAGTCTCAGTTATTCTGAGGGACCGTCGTCACCCACTTTGGGGTTGCTTTAGGAGAACAATAACTAAGGTTTAAAAGTCAGTCCAAACTCTCATCACAGAGCATCTCACATATGTGTTCCACTTTGCTACTTTGGTAGAGTTTCCATCCAACCTCAAACTCTCCTTAAAGTCATCTCAGTCACAAGGTCCCCAGTGCACCTGCTGGCAACATGGTTTTTCTTTTATCCCTTATGCATTTCCTCTGGCTCAAATTTAGAGAAATCTGACAGTTCACTCTAAGTTAAACTTAATGAGTAGTTTGGAGCAAAGATGCCAGATCCAACTCTTTAGGGTCATAGGGTTCAATCATTTACTAATGCCCAACTAAGGAGTACTTACTTACAAAAGGGTGCCTGTCCTCCAAGTACACCAAAGATACTAATTATCCTCTCAACTTCTCCTCCCTCCTTTGATGGGCAATGCTGAAATTGGCAAGGTAAATAGAAGGTATTCTCTCTGCTATGTGACTTGATTCTACAATAAAGTCCTGGAGAAGATCTCATGGCATTTGACTGTGACTATTACTCTTGTCACACTCCACCCCCTGCCATACCCACCAGACCTAGAATGCCTCAAACACAGATTTTGAAAATAAAGAGGACACAAGTATGTGCTAAAGAGAAGGCAGTTGAATGTGGTTCATTATTTAGCAATAGTGAGCTCCCAACCCTATTTATCTTTCTCTTATCTCTCTCTCTCTCTCTCTTTTTTTTTTTTTTTTGGTTGTAAAGCAAAAACAGGCCACTCTTTTTGTCTTTTTTTTTTAATGTGTTTTAAAAAATTCTACAATTACATTTATTCATTCGTTTATGTGTTCATCATTTATGTAACACAAAGGCTGGTAGACTTTATCTGTGTAGGGCCAGATTACAAAAAATAACTAATATTGTAGGCTTTTCAGGCCATGCAGGCTCTGTCACAACTACTCAAATCAGTTACTGAGCAGGAAAGCAGCCTCAGAGAGTGCACAAATGAATGGGCCTGGCTGTGATCCAATAAAACTTTACTTCAAAAAGAGCAGAGAGAGAGAGAGAGAAAGTGGGCAGTTGTGTGCTCACACCCAATTTAATACATCGATTAGCTTCTGTGTTCTCATTACTATGCTACTATGTTAGGTTCTGGGGAATACAGATGAATAGGATTTGGTTCCTGCCTCGAAGTAGTAACAGGTTACTATTTCAAGAAACAAGACTGGCCTTAGACCAAGTCGTTTTTGGTGTCTGGTTCATCAGTCTGCTAATCTTCTCTCTGCCAATATCTCTGGCCCTGTACTACCTACCCCCATATGCCAGGCAGAATGACTTGGTATTGCATCAATTCTCTCCCATTCCTCCTCCAGCACTACTTGCTGGCTCTTGGCACATTGTCCCCAACTAGCCAAAGGACATAATAAAATAATATACATCAAAGAGTGAATTACTGGCAGCAGCTTAATTTGTTCATCCTTCAGGAGTACTTACATATTAAAAGAGGCTATTTTAAATTCACAGACATCTACTTCAACCTGTAAAACTCTTGGCAGAGGGCTAGGGGAGAATTTTCTCGTCCTCAAAGTCCATGATGCTATCTAAATCCCACGGCATCAGTGACCACAGATCCCTTTCTGTGATAATGAGGATAACCAACATGTAGCGTTAGCACCATACCAGGCACTGTCCCCTGAGGGCTTTCCAGGTAAGATCCACTTTGGGCTTCCAAATAACCCTGTGAATCAAGTGGCTTTAGTATTATGCCCATTTTTATTTTATTTTTTATTTTTTAAATTCTTTAAAATTTTTATAATTTTATTTATTTTTTTATTGTTATGTTAGTCACATCATACAGTACATCATCGGTTTTTGATGAAGTGTTCCAAGATTCATTGTTTACCTTTAACACCCAGTGCTCCATGCAATACGTGCCCTCCTTAACATCCACCACCAGGCTCACCTATGCCCCCACTCTCCTCCCCTCTAAAATCCTGCTTGTTTCTCAGAGTCCGCAGTCTCTTATGGTTCATCTTCTCCTCTGATTTCCCCCCTTCACTTTTCCTTTCCTTCTTCTAATGTCTTCCATGTTATTCCTTATGTTCCACAAATTAAGTGAAACCAAGCAGATAATTGACCTTCTCTGCTTGACTTATTTCATTCACCACAACCCCCTCCAATCCCATCCATGTTGCTGCAAAAGTTGGGTACTCATCCTTTCTAATGGCTGAGTAATATTCCATTGTATATATGGATTGCATCTTCTTTATCCATTTGTCTGTTGAAGGGCATCTCGGCTCTTTTCCACTGTTTGGCTATGCCCATTTTTAAATGAGAAAAGCTAAGAGAGGCTAGATAATTTGATAAAAGTCATAAAAGTGCTACATAGCCCTGATGGTATTTGACACAAAAATGTTCAGCCTCAGGACAGTCACTGTAAAGAAACAAGTCTTCTTTAGATCAGAGTGTTGAGATCCTGTAATAGAGTTTTGTTAGAGGAAGGAAAATTGGAGATTGTTTAGTACGATCTTATTTTAAAGATGAGGAAACTGAGGCTCAGAAAGTTGTGGATTTGACAAATTCCTTGCAGACTGCTGTGTGTAAAATGCTGTTCTTAACGGTGTTTAAAAAAATATATTTGCCTTTGTTAGTTTTGTGTTTGAGTACTACATGGCCTCTTGACAAAATAGCAATACAGAAAACACGAATTCATTAGAAAAAGATCTCTTCCTGCTGGGAACATTAGTCTGTGTATGACTGTAACATGTGCAACTTTGCTCTTCTAAGCTTCCACTCATTATTAATCATGGGCCAACTGGGGACACCTCATTGCCTGTCATCCACCGGGTGAGTGAGTCTTCGTGAAGCAAACCCACCCACAGTGCTCTATTGAGTAGGAGAGCAGAACAATACATTCCTTCATTAAAAGCTCACATCTAGACACCAAGACTGACTATGCCTTCTCTGAATTTCCCAGAGGGTAGTTGAAAACCCTGACAAAACATAGTTAAGGCAAGAGATTGCTGTCTTTTTTATAAAGACTGTAAAGAATTTCCCAGTCAGATGGCTCAATTGCCTGAGCAGTCTGCTTTCCGTGGTGAATTCCAGTTAGTTAGAGAAAGAAATGTTCAATTAAAAACAACCAGAATTGTTAAAAAAAAAAAGTTCTTATATCTCATGTTTATTGTAGGTATAATTTTAGCCTCCTGTTTTTTATAGGTGTATTTTCATAATAGCTTTTAAAAATCAAGGTAGATTTAGAAGTTAAAAATCTAAGAACCATATATTCTTGAGATACTGGAATCTGATTGTGTAAATTGTCAAAAGGCTAATGGAAACTCACAGCCTCAATCTGCACATTGTATTGGGAGTTTATCCTCCCGGTATCTTCTCATGAGCACTGGCTTACAAAAAATAAGATTTCAACCATGAGGATGTCTTCACCAACTATACTGCTGGCTTCATTTTCATTTGGGGGAAAAAAAACATATTGGGCAGAGAGAAATTATCTCTCCAATTTGTAAAATTATGTCAGATTCCTTCTATATATGTCAATTTAATAAACTGAGAGCAGAGATAAACTACAAATTCTTGCTACTAGAAGTCTACAAAACATAGATAGCTTTGGTTACCTGCCCATACTGAGGGTTAGATAACTCTGAGTAGTACTAAACTGACAAAGTAACAAGGGGACTCGATATTCTGGAAATGCAGAATATGGTGGTAAAAACTGAGTGACTTTGAACCTGATCCAGGAATAATAATAAAAAAATTTGCTACTTATCTCCTACCCCAATTTACTTTTTGATTTATTAAGATTTTCAACCCCGCCCGATTTTTGATTTACTGAAATTCTAAGGCAACCATTGCTTTTTTGTGTGTTGTTTGGCAAATGTACCATCAACTCATACCATTCTTTTGATTTTTATAAAATAAATTGAGACTCAGAAAGGTGAAGTGCTCAGGATTACGTTGCTATTAAGTTGTGTAGCTGGACTGTGAACCCAGGCATTCTTATTCCAACCTGAATACTCTCGCCTGGAGCAGGCTGCTCTCCATGGTGGGAGTTGGGACATGGGCAGGGGTGAGAGGGGGGAAGAGGAGGAAGAGAACACTCTTCATCTTTTAAGGATATGAGTAACAGAATTAAGGTATAGGGAATAGGCTCACTTGTGCATTACAATTTTCTCACTATTCCAGTGTTAGGTTGTCTAGGGTCAGTATAGCACTGTTCAGAAAGACCTAAGCATCTTCTGTCTTTCTGTCCTGTCATCTTGAGTCTGTTGGTGTGGCTTCATGGGGGTAGGATGGCTGCTGCTGTTCCAGTTATCACAACTGTATTCAATCATCCATATCTTTGCTTTGAATAGGAAATGCAGATGTTTACCCAGAGCTCCTAGCAGTCTTCCACTTCTCCTTCATTATAATTGTGTCACATGGTCACTCCAGCATTATGGGAATGGTCATCTCTCCTGGGCTGGACACACTGCCATCCCCAAGCAAGCAGTGCTCTGTTGTGCAAAAAAAGGGTGAAATGGATAGTAGATTGTTAATATACATTGTCTACAACAGTTACAGATTGGGTGCTCTGAGCCTCCTTCTTCTATATCCCTGAATACACATTGTCAATACTCACCCTAGTCTCACCCTTTGTTACGCTTCACCCTTTGTTACGAAATAAAACATAGCTGCTCTTCAGAAGAAGGCGGCAGACCCTGATTTGCTGCATGATAAATTGCTTGCACCCCTGTCATGTTTGCCCAAAAAAGAAAATAAACCTGGCCTCAGAAGCCTCACTGTATCTAGCATGGAATGCTCTTCTATTTTATCCACTCCATTTCCTTTCACATTTCATGAACATTCTCTTTAACTATTTCATTATTTCTCTAGGACTTATATAATTTTAGAAGTAACTTCCTCTTATTTGTATGTGTTGCCTGGTCTAGCATGGTGAGACATGAGCCATCCAAATGATGGACTTCTTTTCTCTCTGGAAAGAGTAAAGGTTTTAAATGAAAGTGTATCCGAAACTTAGGTTGTTTCTAAATCTAAGGTTGACTACATAAAGCCATTCCACATGTAGGCCCTTTCACAACTGGCTTTGCTTGCATTGAGAAATGAATATTTAATGGTCATCCTGTAAAATGCCATAAATACATTACTGGAATAGAGAATGTATGAAGAAGAAAGAAGGAATAAAAATCTGAACTAGGGCATCACATTACAGCCCAGCTCTGTCCCAAGTGGGTCTTCCTCTGCAGCAAGAAGGGTCATTGTTTTGTGTCCCCTTTTCTATGGTGAACCAGCAGTGTGGAAACCACCACCCTGAGTCACCAGCAGAAGTGACCAGAAGCCACCATGGAAGAACCAGCTTCACTGCCCTCCAAGAAAACTAGCTATGAAAAAAGTGAGAAAGTTGAAAAGACAGTGAGTTTCCTTCACTCAGTTTTTTTGCTGTAGGCTTAGAACAGTCCGTCAATTTTGTTTTGTTTTTTTGTTTTTTTTTTACATTTGCCAGAGAAAGAGAGAGAGAGCACAAGCAGGGGGAGCAGCAGGCAGAGTGAGAAGGAGAAGAAGGCTCCCCAGTGAGCAGGGAGCCGGACGTGGGACTCAATTCCAGGACCCCGGGATCATGACCTGAGCCGAAGGCAGCCACCTAATCAACTTAGCCACCCACGCATCCCAACAGTCCTTCAATTTAAACCACAAACCTATTTAAATAACCTATAAAATAGAAAGCTATTTTCTTTAGTGTCAACTGTGTGTTTTCTCAGGCTGTGCTAGTGTGGCAGGGCAGCTCCCAGTTTATGTCCTGCTGAGGCACCTCCAGAAACACTGAGCCTCAGGACACGTTCATCAGCTCAGACATCTCTTGCTTTCCAGAAGCGTTCACTGACCCCGTGGTAGAGTTGACTGATCCTCCTGGAAATCCCATCATACACTCTAATTTTTCTTAGAACTCATATCACTATTTTGTCTGAACTATATTTATTGTGAGGCTGTGTCCACTTCACCATCTGTCCTCAGGGCCTAGTTGCGTGCCTCCTATCTAATGGGAAATCAGCACGTTCTTTTTTCTTTTCTTTCTTTCTTTCTTTTTTTTTTTTCTTTTAGATTGAAATTAATCACATAAGGGAAGCTAGGTATGCAGGATTTGCTTCAGGACAAAAAGAAGGACTAAGAAGCTTTTGAGGCCCAGTGGGGAAAAAGATGCAAGTTCGTTGGTTCTCGGTTTTCTCTCCACTGTGATGCCGTCACACAGGTTGGCTTTGGATATTTATTCAGTTCCATTTCGAGTAAAATAAAACATTTGTGTTTGGAATATTTCACCATGCTTTGCCAAACCATGATAGCGATTTGGTTTGCACTAGTGGCTGAGGTATTACAATGCTGCTGATTTGCCTTCAGATTTTAGCGGGTACCCTGGCTAATGGGATAGAAAGGCCTAATCGCAGGCCCCTCATTGGTGTCCAATGAGAGAAGAAAGAGAAATAGTGGCAGTCTCCTAAGTGGAGATCTCAATTTCTGGTTATGTTCTTTGTTGGACATGAACCAGTCACATGAGGTTAGATTCACCACTGGTGACTTGGGTAACAAAACTGGAGGGCATCTTCCCCTAAGGAAAGAAGGAATCCAAGTCAAATCTCAACAGCTATCTTTCACAGGGCTCTCCCAGGAATTTCTTGATTAGTAAAATTTGACAATGTAAAGGTCAAGGCCCCTTACTTCAATGAGATTGGATACAAGGCCCCTTAATCCAGTGACAAACTTGGTGGTTAAATGCTTGAAACAAACAAACAAAAAACCTGGGTGTAATCCCAGGCCCACCACTTACGAGCAAAATGATCTTGAGCAAATTACCCGACCTCTTTGTTTTCTTCATGTGAAAAATGACAATAAGAGTAACTGCTTCATAGAATCTTTATGAGGATTAAGTTGTATTTAATTTAATATGTTAATAATTGCAAGGTGCTTAGAATAGTGATAGGAAGAGAGTAGTATACATGGTTTTTTTTTAAGATTTTATTTATTTCTTTGACAGAGAGAGAGATCACAAGTAGACAAAGAGGAAGGCAGAGAGAGAGGGAAGCAGGCTCCCCGCTGATCAGAGAGCCCGATGCGGGGCTCAATCCCAGGACCCTGAGATCATGACCTGAGCTGAAGGCAGAGGCTTTAACCCACTGAGCCACCCAGGGGCCCCGAGTATACATGTTTTTAAATAAATTATCAGCAAAAGTAACTGAGGGCTCTGGGGCTGATGACAGATAGCAACAGAGAAATTGTAGTCACAGGGTCCATGAGGTAGAGCTGAGAGCCACACGAAGGTGACCCAGCTGATGGTTGGAAACCCTGAAGGAGTGGTTTTGGTGATGGATGACCAACGTGCAGATTAACAACTGGGGCTGGACATCCTACAAGCCTGGAAATAGCAAGGGCTTTGCATGATGCCATGAGCTTTACATTTCCTAAATAGAATTTATCTTTTTGAGCTGGTGAGACTTGCCTGTGTTCAGCTGTGACATTTTCCAAGCTGTGCTTCCTTTCCATACCTTTCATCACTTCATGCTCCTTTGGGCTATTTTCTAGGTCTTAGTAACTTCCCTTGACAAGAGAAATGGAGCTCAGGAGCTCAGCAGTGGTCCAAGCCACACAGATGTTAAGGGTCAGGGAAGATCAATTACATTTCCTGAGGTTCTCTTCATTGGGTAGTGGTATTGCATGAATGGCACTATAGACACTCATCCTTGGAACCTGGCTGGTTGAAAATGTAGTAAATACAAGAGAAAGTTAAAAGATAAACTTGACTATGTATATCTTTTCCATTTTACAAACTGCCTACATAGTAAGCACACTGGCTGGCAAGAATTAGACCTATGATAAATGCAGACAAATTGCCCATTACTTGCATAATCGAGAACTATAAATATTTTAAATAATAAAATTGTGAAAAATTTCTGTATTCGTGCTCTGGGAATGTTTTAAATCTATAAAGACTGGGGGATTCGCAGGGATATGCTGAATATGAAATCTTTCCTTTCATATCTCTGAGATCAAATATTTTTCCCAGATGTTTCAAAAGCCTTCAAAATTGGAAAGAGTGAATATGTGAGCAGTTACAGGGAAGGAAGCCCAGAAGAGTGAGTACAGGGTAGTCCTTCTGAGAAGATGTATTTAGGAAAAGGGAGAAGAGCAGAGAAAAAAGAAATGCAAAAACAGAACTAATTTGACACTGTATATATGTCTTTCATTGCTGTACATCCTTTTGCCCCCAAAGGGTATAATTTGATGTGATTTAGTAAGGACTTCTTCTTTAATTAGGTATCTTAGTCCTTGAAAATTGAGACTAATCCCCAATGTGTATGAGAGGCATGAGATATTTAAATATTACCAGAGAAATACAAGAGCGATATAAACTAATATCCCAAGGCAGATCCTCTTAATAGATTTGTAATGCTTGTACATAGAGGAAAAAAGAGAAATAGTATTTGTTCTAAGATTTTCTATAATTCAGTCTTTAATATGTTCGCACATCTAATGTGTATATATGTGTTTATGTCTCTATATTTTATAACTTTGGTAAATGTTAGTTTTCGATGGACTACCCACTTCTGCTTTTACTTCTACATAAATAGTAAACTGAATTTTATTGGGGATGGCAATGTACGCAGTTGTTTTTTTTTTTAAGACATATTTCCTGGACTCCTTTGTAGCTACCTGTGACTGTGTGTTTATGGTTCTGGGAAATGCTATCTACTGGAAGTTTCTGGGGATTCTAGCAAATTATTATTTCTTGATAAGTACAATGCCCCTGCTCCCTTGTTCCTGAGTTTGGAACTCAGCTTATAGGGCTGAAGGTGGAGATCCTTAGGATGGAAGAGTCACCCTAAGAATGGCAGACAATAATAATAACAATCCCAGGGTATTGATGAATATGTGGAACTATGACTTTTTAGAAGGGAGAAGATAAAGTCACAATTGTTTCAGCCACTCACATTAACTATAATTATACTACAAGGGTGTGTACAGAGCACGAGGGAGATTAAGAGCAATTCTCATTCATTCACTATCTATTGCCATGACTTAGAAAGGAATGTCTCAGGTTTGATACCTCTTGGGTGGGCATAGCATAAATCTTGAAATTTACAAGGACATCCAACCTTTACCATAATACAATATTTTCACATTTACAGTGCTTGAAAGTATAGTAGGTACACTCCACTGGCGTGTTCAATTTCAGACTAATTCTAGGTTTGTTTGTTTGTTTGTTTGTTTGTTTTCCCCCATTAGGAACATACTGATAGAAATTTTCCAATAAGATTTTTATTTTATACCAAATACATTTAACTTATGTAATTGATTTGATCTTTCCTCAATATCTTGTTTATTCAGTATACTGTTTTATGATTAAAAGGGACCTAACTGGCAAGATTGTTTTTAATGCTACTATGTAGATAAGAAGACACATTTTAGGGGCGCCTGGGTGGCTCAGTC